>CM055821.1:18465765-18836835 GCA_029582265.1 Zoroaster sp. YZ-2022 | reverse complement strand
TTTGGTTCGCCTTTTTCAACCAATGCTGCGAACTTTTGGTTCGCCTTTTTCAACCAATGCTGCGAACTTTTGGTTCGCCTTTTTCAACCAATGCTGCGAACTTTTGGTTCGTTTTTTCAACCAATGCTGCGAACTTTTGGTTCGCCTTTTTCAACCAATGCTGCGAACTTTTGGTTTTTTTCAACCAATGCTGCGAACTTTTTGGTTTCCTTTTTTTCCACTTTGCGAACCCTTTTGGTTTTTCTTTTTAACCAATGCTGCGAACTTTGGTTCGCCTTTTTTTCAATCAATGCGAACTTTTGGTTCGCCTTTTTTTCAACCAATGCTGCGAACTGCGGTTTTTTTCAACCAATGCTGCGAACTTTTGGTTCGCCTTTTTTTTTCAACCAATGCTGCGAACTTTTGGTTCGCCTTTTTTTTTTCAACCAATGCTGCGAACTTTTGGTTCGCCCTTTTTTCAACAAATGCTGCGAACTTTTGGTTCGACTTTTTTTCAACCAACGTTGCGAACTTTTGGTTCGCCTTTTTTTTCAACCAATGCTGCGAACTTTTGGTTCGCCTTTTTTTCAACCAATGCTGCGAACTTTTGGTTCGACTTTTTTCAACCAATGCTGCGAACTTTTGGTTCGCCTTTTTTTTCAACCAATGCTGCGAACTTTTGGTTCGCCTTTTTTCAACCAATGCTGCGAACTTTTGGTTCGCCTTTTTGCAACCCCTGCTGCGAACTTTTGGTTCGCCTTTTTTCAACCAATGCTGCGAACTTTTGGTTCGCCTTTTTTTTTTCAACCAATGCTGCGAACTTTTGGTTCGCCTTTTTTTTTTCAACCAATGCTGCGAACTTTTGGTTCGCCTTTTTTCAACCAATGCTGCGAACTTTTGGTTCGCCTTTTTTTTTCAACCAATGCTGCGAACTTTTGGTTCGCCTTTTTTTTTCAACCAATGCTGCGAACTTTTGGTTCGCCTTTTTTCAACCAATGCTGCGAACTTTTGGTTCGAGTTTTTTCAACCAATGCTGCGAACTTTTGGTTCGCCTTTTTTCAACCAATGCTGCGAACTTTTGGTTCTGGACTTTTTTCAACCAACACTGCGAACTTTTGGTCTGACTTTTTCAACCAATGCTGCGAACTTTTGGTTCGCCTTTTTCAACCAATGCTGCGAAACTTTTGTTCGCCTTTTTCAACCAATGCTGCGAACTTTTGGTTCGCCTTTTTCAACCAATGCTGCGAACTTTGGTTCGCCTTTTTCAACCAATGCTGCGAACTTTTGGTTCGCCTTTTTTCAACCAATGCTGCGAACTTTGGTTCGACTTTTTCAACCAACGCTGCGAACTTTGGTTCGCCTTTTTCAACCAACACTGCGAACTTTTGATTCTGACTTTTTCAACCAACACTGCGAACTTTTGGTTCGACTTTTTTTCAACCAATGCTGCGAACTTTTTGGTTCGACTTTTTCAACCAATGCTGCGAAAGTTAGGTTCGGCTTTTTTTTTCAACCAATGCTGCGAACTTTTGTTCTGCCTTTTTCAACCAATGCTGCGAACTTTTGTTCCGCCTTTTTTCAACCAATGCTGCGAACCTTTTGGTTCGCCTTTTTCAACCAATGCTGCGAACTTTGTGGTTCGCCTTTTTTCAACCAATGCTGCGAACTTTGTCTGGTTTTTTTTCAACCAATGCTGCGAACTTTTGGTTCGACTTTTTTTTCAACCAATGCTGCGAACTTTTGGTTCGACTTTTTTTTCAACCAACACTGCGAACTTTTGGTTCGCCTTTTTTTCAACCAACACTGCGAACCTTTGATTCGACTTTTTTTCAACCAATGCTGCGAACTTTTGGTTCGACTTTTTTTTCAACCAATGCTGCGAACTTTTGGTTCGCCTTTTTTTCAACCAATGCTGCGAACTTTTGGTTCGCCTTTTTCAACCAATGCTGCGAACTTTTTGGTCTGACCTTTTTCAACCAATGCTGCGAACTTTTGGTTCGCCTTTTTTTCAAACAATGCTGCGAACTTTTGGTTCGCCTTTTTTTTTTAACCAACACTGCGAACTTTTGGTTCGCCTTTTTTCAACCAATGCTGCGAACTTTTGGTTCGAGTTTTTTCAACCACTGCTGCGAACTTTTGGTTCGCCTTTTTTCAACCAATGCTGCGAACTTTTGGTTCGCCTTTTTTCTTCAACCAATGCTGCGAACTTTTGGTTCGCCTTTTTTCAACCAATGCTGCGAACTTTTGGTTCGCCTTTTTTCAACCAATGCTGCGAACTTTTGGTTCGCCTTTTTTCAACCAATGCTGCGAACTTTTGGTTCGCCTTTTTTCAACCAATGCTGCGAACTTTTGGTTCGCCTTTTTTCAACCAATGCTGCGAACTTTTGGTTCGACTTTTTTTTTCAACCAATGCTGCGAACCTTTGGTTCGCCTTTTTTCAACCAATGCTGCGAACTTTTGGTTCGACATTTTTTTTCAACCAATGCTGCGTTGGTTTTTTTCAACCAATGCTGCGAACTTTGGTTCGCCTTTTTTTTTTCAACCAATGCTACGAACTTTTGGTTCGCCTTTTTTCAACCAATGCTGCGAACTTTTGGTTCGCCTTTTTTCAACCAATGCTGCGAACTTTTGGTTTGACTTTTATCAACCAATGCTGCGAACTTTTGGTTCGACTTTTTTTTTTAAACCAACACTGCGAACTTTTTTACCATATTTTGCAACATTCCGATTCTTCTCATACTGGTCCGTTGACGCATCAGCTGAAAAAAAACCTTGAAAAATACACTGTTAACACAAAAAATACGCTCAACACAAAAAACACACTATACAAAAAATACACTGGAAGTGGAAAGGAGAACAGCACACCATGTTATAGAGAGTGAAATTACAAAACAAATATTTCATTGGGCGAAAGTTTCTAGTGCTAAAAAGAAACATTTTCTACATTTTTGGTTTGATAAATTTGGTTCATTGCTTTTTAAAAATATTTTTAAAAATATATATATATATTTTTTTGCATCACTTTCAATAAAGTTTTAGTTTGGGCCTCCAGAAAGATATGGCAAAAGTCTAATTCATTCAATTTGGCAAAAGTCGAATTCATTCGCTAGAACTAACTCAATCACAAGAACGATAAGGCAGGAAGAAATGATACCAAAGACACTACCCATCCTAATTTGTTCCTACATGTCACCAACTAAATCAACGCCAAGCAAGCAGACACAAGGAAGTGAACCTATCCGGAAAGTAATTAATGCACTACCATGACCATCTTTTGATAATGTGGCAATCCTCACTGTCTTAGCAGGAACCATCGCAACCAAACCCCTCGTCCAGGCAACGAAGTCAGTCCAAAGATAATAGCCTTATTGTATTTTCAGATTTCGATGAAAGTGATGTTGAAACAATTCAGTTTTAAGAATTGAATAATTTTGTGGTTGCTGGGGGAAAATAAGACAGCTGAGGAGGTAGAGGGCGCTTATTCCCCCCACTCTGGCATAGACACCAGCCTCTCTCCCTTAATACCTTATTTTTTTACACTTTGGGCATCGGATGACTTGAGACGTCTCAGTGCAGACCACAGTCTGATGAGATGGTAGAAACACTTGTCTTGTGGTTGTCTCATCCAATGTTCGCTCCCCTTCAGTCGAATCCTGTATTACAGAGGACACCGTGAAAAATAAAATGAGGTTTGTGATTACAATTTCTTGTCCGAAAAAGTATGAAAGAAATGTTTTGCCTTCGAACCTGCTAGGTTTAAAACTTAAGGCCATTAACTACTGTTTTGCATTTATACTTCAGGTCATTTAGGTTCATTGGTAAGCAGTTTGAGACAGCTAATAATTTAGCACCCTGGCAGCAGAAGGGGGGGGGGCAAGGGAGGCACTTCCCCCACTTTAGAAAAGATCTTTATTAGGTGTTCGAGCGCGCAGCGCGAACACCTATTGTTTTTGTACTGTTGTTTTTACTTCTTCTCAGTGGCGCTTGTCCGGCAACAAAGGCATCCTTGCTGAGCATTTACAGCCTTCAAACTTAACACATGAACAGAACATATCAAGCTGACGAAACCGTTTGCTGTGACGTCATGATTACGTCATCAGGTGTCGAATTACGCTAAATCAAAGTTTAATATTTCAAAAAATTATATCTCATGAACTACAAAAGATATTTTCACAATCTTTGCATCATCTGAAAGATCTTGAATTATGTGATATTTTCGTTTTTCGACGTGACTCCAATTTGACCTCTCCTTCCGATCGAAACTGGAAGTTGAAAATTTCAAAATTTCAAAAAATCATATCTCATGAACCATAGAAGATATTTTCACAATCTTTTTATCATCTTAAAGACCTTGAACTATGTCACATTTCGTTTTCAGACGTGACCCCAATCTGACCTTTCCTTCCAGTCGAAACCGGAAGGTTAAGTGAAACAATATGCTGATTACTATTCCCTGTATGTACGAATAGCCCATATCGCGCGTGCACAGAATACGTACACACAGCAATATACGGAGTTTAATATTGGCCTACAACGTAAAGGCCTTGTCACACGGGGCAATTTTCGGGCAATTTTCAGGCAATAAAAGTTGCTGGCAATGAGATTGCTCGGAGATTGCCCTGTGTGGCATTTCATGCAATCCAGTGGCAATGAGTAGACTGGCTTTCTACTTTGAGGCAATCTGTCGAGGCAATCTGTCGAGGCAATCTCCAATCACATTGCGTATCAGTGATCACGTGACATTTAATCACAAGCAAAACATTTTCAGCGGCGGCCATTTAATTCTCGTTTACATGAAAAAATACTGAGGAATTTTGCTGTTCTTTTTAACTCCAAAGCAAAATACAAGAAAATAATATGGGTTACCGAGAAAGAGGAAAATATAATTGCATTATTTAGAGGTAAGTAGACATTATTTAGAGGTTTATTGGCCTAGAATGTGCGTTTGTAAAGTAGGCCTATCGTAGACATAATTATTGCATGCACAATCCAATGGAGGTTCGTGACGGACGAAACTGTTGTACTGCATCTATTTCGTAAAAACTATATTGAGTCTACTCTTTCCCTGTTTTTGCAGTGTACCTACATGATTTTAAGTTTGCATTTTAACTAAGGATAATGACTGAGCATGGATAGATGCTATATTGTCCAGAAAAAAGTTTAAAAACTGTGCCATGCAGTCAAAGGAGCATCGTTGGAAAATACTTCCTTGTGTAACTTGCCTACATACATGTACATGTACAGTACATCACTACATGTATGCAAATCCATGTAAATATATACATGTTCGTGTGTTGTTGTCTCTTCTGCAATTCTGCATGTTCTTCGTGTCAGTGAAATATATCTCTAACTCAACCTAAAGAGATGCTTTCACTTGATTAGTCTGCTAGTTGTAGCCACAAAATTGTCATAGGGGCACCTGTTTTTTCTGAGCTAGGTTACATTTGTTGTTTTGTTATTATGCATAAAAAGTCTGTCCCTCTATGCTTTAAAGAAAGGTCAGGTCTTATAACATTAAAAAAAGATGAAGAGCCTGCATAAAAAAAAGAAAACTAATAAATGAAGAAAAAGCTGCAGAGGGATGAGTTAATGAGTTTTAATTGGAAAATAAACATACAGGTGTGTTGGTGGACAACATGTGTACACCAAAATTCAGGATGGAAAATGCAAATGGGGTGGGGGTAATGAAGGTTGTTTTTGCAATTATAGAGGGCATTCTCTTACTGGAGTAATACATGTTGGCCTTTCCCCATTCAGAATTTATTTTTTCACAGAATCATTTGAACATTTCTTTATATTTTTGTATTTTAGCTCTCCAGTATGCTGAGTAATTGGAATTAGATGCAATGGCTGGCATCAGTGAGAATAAGTTCAACAGCCTAGAAAGCATCTAAAACACAAGCCCCAAGGTAACCAATAAATATGTGGTACAATTATTGTAAATGTGTGTGTGTTTGTGTGTGGATGATTGCATTCCTCCTGACTGCCCTATGATCCACTCACATGACCCCACCAACCTACATTGAAGATTGTGATTTTTATTTTCAAAAAGCAATTAAACTTTATCCACAATGTTGTATTCTTTCCCAGTGAAACCAGGTCAACTCGTATGCGTGCCAACTCGTACTTTTACCAACTCATACTCATTTTGGTCAACTCGACCCGTAAAAATATTTATTACGCATGTGTACGATTTGGTAGAAGTACAAGTTAATTTAGCTGCACTATAATGTCTGTAGTTCCTCATAATACTAGTAGTGCTTATGTCTTGTGTGGTGATAGCTGCATTGCAATTTACTTGATACTAGCACATAATTTTCTCACTAAAGTAGACCAGAAACAAATATCAGCACCTTTATTGAGATAATGAAACAGTCACATCATGGAGGAAGGAAGACGTCACATGAAACTTTCTATTCCATTGTAAAACCTAACTTAAAGGCATTGTTCTGAAGGGATAATTTTTCTAAAGTTACATCAATCCATCATCCTGATAATAACATATGAGGGCATTCTAAGTTATGTGTTTTGTTAGCATGACTCATTATTGTTCGTCCCTCTTTGAAAACATTTAATATTGTTTTTACATGATTCGTTTATATTTCAGATCAACGATATCCATTTGTGCTACTGCTACAAGGTGTGTCAGAGTCTGTAACTTTGTGATCCAATGGCCAGCATTTGAAGTTTATCCATTCATCAAAGGAGTTAATGTATGATTCAAATTATTTTATATGGACTTATCCTATCTGTGGCAGTCTTTACCCTCAAGGGAATTGTTTTTCAGGACCTCAAGACACATCTAGGTCTTTCTAGGAATTTCTTTAACATGTTAGAACAAAAATAGTACTGAGGAATTTTTTTTTTTTTGACTGGACCCAAACATCTTCACAAATGTAGTTATTAAGCAATATCTGTTGGTGATCTAGTAAAATGTATATTGCCGACAGTGAATCCCTAGCAGTTGGGCCATATAAACATAGTAAACATACCCCCAATCTTCATTGCATGGGTGTGTCAGCCTTGGAATACCTTTTGCCAGATCACGATTCACCCAATTAAAGTTCCTATTTATTTGTATGCTCGCATTGGGATAGTACTGACCATCAATCCCATAAACACAATTGGTTAAACAGACATTATCGTCACGATCAGAGCAGACTTTCTACAAACAGGGCATGGAATTGGTGTCCTAGTTTAAGACGAACATAGTGACTGAAAAATTACTGGCTCATTTATGCAGCAGCAATGCGAATATGACCTTATCATGTGAGTATTACTTTCAGTCACTGAGTTAAACTAGAACTTGAACTCTGATTCCATGCCCTGTTGATCGTGAAGATATTGCCACCTTTAAACAATAACTTTAAAATGACTATTTATGAAAATGTATTTTCAACAGTTAATGACAAATACATGTATTTTCAACAGTTAATGACAAATACATGTACATGTAACAATCAGAAGATCATTTCAGTATTGTTTGTTTCTTTTTATTTTTACCCAGTTATCCTTTAAATTACATTGTGTTGTCTCTTCCCTATAAGTATTGTTTTAAAAACTGAACCAAACATTTAAATATTATAACACTTGATCAAATTTGTCATTGTATTGTACAAGACCTGCACACACCTCACCTCGGGGGGAAAAATGTGTAATGATCAAGCTGTGATGATACAGTATTTTATTTCTTTTTTCTTTAGTTTATGGGCAATCAATTTCAGGGTAACAGTTTTCCAATGCTCCCTTGACAAAAGGTTTTCAGGCACTGAGTTAATTTAAATACAAAATCAATTAAATTTGACGTATGTATTTTAACTTATGTATTTTATTTCTTTTCTTTTTATTATTTTATCAACGTAATTAAATTTACTTTTGCAAATGGAATAATGTGTACAATTTTTTAACGAAAAGCATCAAGATGGAGTGTCGTGGCCGAGCGGTCTAGCTTACCAGACTCAAGTTCTGGTGTTAGCAGCAGAATGTGGGTTCGAATCCCGGCCGTGACACTTGTGTCCTTGAGCAAGACACTTAACCATAATTGCTTCTCTCCACCCAGGGGTTAAATGGGTACCTGTGAGGGCAGAGTTGGTTGATTAGCCCTATATGCGCTGTAATGGCAACAATTGAGCTGTATACTCCCAGGGAGCTGAGATGGTTTCAGGAATGATTTATGAGCCTTATGAGCAGGGGTAATAATATATTGCGCCTTGAGCACCACTTAGTTGGTGGATATGTGCGCTATATAAGTCCACTTATTATTATTATTATTATTATTATTAATAAATTTCCCACAATGATTGTTTAATAAACAATGTGGCAAAAAAAGTCTAGACAAACAAAATGGTTGGTAATTATTTTCCAAAATTGTTGGGTGTTTACTTTTAAATATTGGTTTTGGTTAGCCAGTTAGCAAATTTCTAAATGGTCAGTGAATTTTGTTTCATTTTAATTTATGTAATAACCAAATAATATGTTTCATTATCATTAATAAATAAATTAAAAAGGTTAAGGCCTAAACATTTTCAGCATTATTCTGGTACAGAACTTTAAAACTTAACACATACTGCATAGTTAGACCTTAACATGTAGTTGTATCCTAGGTTGTGAGGTCATGGTTAAGGCATCAGATATCGAATTACACTAAATCAAAGTTTAATATTTCAAAAAATCATATCTCATGAAGCACAAAAGATATTTTCACAATCTTTGCCTCATCTTAAAGACCTTGAACTATGCCACATTTCGTTCGCAGACATGACCCTAATCTGACCTCTCCTTTCTTTCGAAACCAGAAATGTTTAAGTGAAGAAATATTCTGAATCACTATTCTGTAAATGTATATTTTTGCTATCTTCAGAAAAAATTGAATTTTACCAAATTTGGCACAATTGACACCCATATTATGAGGAAAAATGTTGTGTATGACTTCACATGATTGAACCGGAACTTACGGTTGGAAGAATTTAAAATTATATTGGATGACTGAACCAGAAGTTAATGTATTCAGTATAGCACATTATATGTTATTTTTATTATATATTATGAAAACTTATACCTCCTGAGGTAACTTGTCTTTTATTTATTTTTATTTTTATATTCTGACCACAAAACATCAAATTTAAAATAAAAACATAGTCTTCCAAGTCACACTTGTTAATTTCTAACGTATTGCTTAAATCTCACAACTTTTCCAAGTTCAACAGCCAATATCTCAGGAACTAAATGGCCTATTAGAAAACAAAAGACACAATTGAATTCCTTACATTAATAGCTTGTAATTCTTGTGAAATGAGTTACCATAAATGCTTTGATGGTCAAATTAGTGGCACACGAAGTAACGATTTTGCAAATTTTAAAAAGGTCATATCTCATAGCTTCAATTTGATGTATAACTTGACAAATCTGGGGGGAAAATAAAAATAGGGTGTTAAAGCTAGTATATAATGTAATCTTACCTACTCAGTAAGGTGGAGAATGGATGATGATGGATATAATTATGTATACTTCAAATTATTCCAAGATATTTATTTCATGAAAAATCAGGCCTCGTGTTGAGATTTGGAGGCAATGGGAATGGAAATTTTGACATGGTTCCTGTGTATGAAATATTCTTTGAAATATATACATATCAAAACTATGATCAATGACGTCATTACTACGTCACTACGGAAAATTAAAACAGGTCGAAAAAAAAAACATTTCTCTATCTCAAAAATTATAGATCAGAATTTTGTCAAATTTAGAATATAAACAATCTATGTCAATATGTTTAACACTCAAAGACACTCAAAATTTGTATGTCTCTCTTAACCCATTGACTTTGTGCAGTGCACTCAAATACATGCAAGCATATGTGGTTGTGATAGGAGATCAAACCCAAAGACACTCAAAATTTTTATGTAACTCCCAACCCATTGACTTTGTGCAGTGCACTCAAGGAGGTCAAACCAAAACCAAGTACATACACAGCTCCGTGTGACTCTGGTTTGACCTATTGGCAATGCAACCAAAAATACTCAAGTGAGTGTCTGTGGGTGCCGTGCTGACTGGGCCAAATTTCAGCCTGGGCATAGGAGGGTTAAGACAACTGGAAAGTTTCATCTTAATCATGTGACCAAAACTTAATATATGAGAATAAAAAAGTAGTTTACGATACAACTTTAGGTTAATAAACAAATTAGGCGATGCTGTTTCCTGCGCCAATAATTCAAACTAAAGAGGGCGCTAAATGTGCATAGCGCCCTCTTTTAAACTAGCAGACGAAACCATTGTTGTGACACTCATTTAGGCTTTTACAGATCTCGGATATTGTAATCAAATTAATTACTGGCATTACTTATTTTAAATTGTGTAATTGCAATTTTGACAATCTCTGCGAACAAAAAACAACATAGTTCCAAAGTTCACAGAGCCTTCAAACTTGACAGATTGTCAGATACATAACATGTAGTTGTCAATAAATTTATTACATATAGTTTCAGGTAAAGATAGCGAAACACTAAAATCAAATTTTAATATTGCCAAAAATCATATCTCATGAACCACAAAAGATATTTTCACAATCTTTGCATCATCTTACAGATCTTGACTTATGTGACATTTCGTACACAGACATGGCTCCAATCAGAACCTCTCTTTCCGGTCGAAACCGGATATGGTATATGCCTTCAGTGGACGAAATTACTATTGACATGTGACCTTTTTAAAAATGTGAAGGATGACGTCATCACCTGTCACAGTGCCCTCTTGTGGCAGGTTTAGAAACATAATAATCTCAAAAATCATAGGAAATTTGAATATGACTTCTGCGAATAAAGTGATAGTGACATCTTATTCTCAAAAATATGTTTGATGACATCAAAGTTCCGAGTGCCCCCTAGTGGCATTTTTAATAAGGGATTATTTTCCAATCTCAGAAATTGAACCAAAGCAAGTACTAAAGTTATTTTTTCATGATCACGAGGAAGTTTCATTGTGTCATATATATGACCTTCAAATCACCTGTTCTGACCTTTACATGTACTTCCGGTCCAAACAGGAAGTCCAAAGTCAACACATTCTAATGCAAAATTGATATATTTTTGAATATGAAATTGATATTGTTATAATAAAAGATGTATACACCTTTGCAAAATATGATATTGACATCATCGTTGATAATTTGATTGAACTGGAAGTGGACTCGAACACCGTGTGTTTGTTCTAACAAACACCTAAGCTCTAGTTTTAGTTAAATTTATATCATTTTTGCAAACATGTACATTTTCAACCATGCATAATAAAAAGGAAAAACACATGACCCTTTTAAGAATACTCTACAATTCTCCATTAATACATGTTGAACAATATACAAAAGATTGCATCACAGAGCATCTAGAACAATTAAGCTTCCCCACACCATTGTAGACTTGTACTGTGCTCTCTCGCCTGATTCCATTTGCCAATATTCACAATGGATTTTGTTAAAATGTTTTCTCCCACATTTTGGCCCGCAGCCAGATGCTTATGTTACCTTAAACAAATTGTGATTCACAATTTTATCAGTTGAAATAGCTCACATGGGTCAAGGGGTCACTGCACCCCCCCTGAAAAGATGCTGGGGGCCCCTATAGCAATAACCAAAACAATTACCTATCAAAAAGGCATGTTATAAAATTATGCCAGATTGTTGTTTTTAGAAAGTTGCATTTAACTTTTGAAAGTGTTGAATTAACATTGATAAAGTTAGACTTGACTCTGTTAAATCAACACTTTCTTTGAGTTGAATGTAACTTTTAAGTGTTGTCACTGATTCAACAATTTAGTTTTAAGAGTGTATTCATTATGTTGCATCACATAGCTTCTAGAACCCTAAAGCTTCTCAAATTTGTGATATGCTCCCAGTCTCACCCGATTCCATTTCCCCAATGTTCACAATGGGTTCAAGTCAGATGGGAGACTAAATTGTAACCACAACTTTTCCAAAATAAGTTTTGAACTGTCTATAACCTATATTTGAAACACACATGACCACATTTTTGGAAGCAGTGTTTTGGTACAAACAAAAACTTGTATTAAATATATCGTTATACCAGTCGGTTAAACAAGAAACTGTTATACACAGTTGTTTAGCAAACATTTTTTCTGAGGGGGAATTGACTATAAAATTCACAATTAAATTATTTTTCACGTTAAAATTTCAAACTTAGATGGAGTGGGTTGCTTGTTACCTATTGTAAGCTTGTGTAATACTCAATTCATAATGCATTTGGAATACAATGCTGTGGTGTGGGTTACACCAAATAGTAACATAAATAGCGCCAATCACTGGATATCCCTTCCTCATTTGGCCATATATCACCACATAATGGGGTGCCATGGTCGAGCGGTCTAGTGCACTGGATTTGTGTTCTGGTGGCTGAGTCGTCAGAATGTGGGTTCGAATCCCGACCACGACCGTGGTGCTTGTGTCCTTGAGCAAGACACTTTACCATAATTGCTTCTCTTCACCCAGGAGTATAAATGGGTACCTGGCAATAGCTAGGCAAGTAACCTGCGATAGACTGGCATCCTATCCAGGGGGAATGGAAATATTCTCAGTCGTTTCATGCAAACGAAACCGGAGATAAACACCGGCCTGATGGCTCGGGACAGACTTTACTTTACTGGATATCCCTTCCTCATTTGGCCATATATCACCACATAACAAATAACATGTTAACCCTAACCCTCCAGGGTATTTTGGCTAGAAACCCTGCCAGACGCAACAGAGTGCATCGTTTATCAAAGTGACTTGGCTGCCAATCCATCTGTTAACAAATCTCAAGGCCGAACTGCCTCAGAGTCTGTGGTCACCAAACGCAGCAGAATACAACTCTGGCATTGTTTAATGGGACCAGCTCTCAATAGAAACAGGCTTGGCTGCTTATGCACTGGTGTTGACAGCTAAATCCATCAAAGTGCATCAGACTTTTCCAGCTGATGCACTCTGCTGCGTCTGGCAGGGTTAGGGTTAATGCTATTTGAATCAAGTTTGAAATTCATATTATTAAACCCTTATATTATAATCCAAGCATACACATATTTGGCATGGGATTCACTTTTGGATCAGTTTCTTTAAATTTTAAAGAGAATCTGCTGGTGTTCTGTACACAAACGAATGCAAGTGACATTCAAACAAAGTGTGGTTGGGCGAGTGAATACTAGACAATACCGGATAAATAGAGACATCTCACAATCAACAAGGTGCATATGGTGAGCCACGCAGCGCAGCCAGAACTTCAATTATGCAAGTTATTTTTAGAAAATGTAAGAAATGACATCATTTATGAAGTGTACAATTTAAGAAGTGTATAATTGATGATGAGTCAAACTCAAAAACGTTGGTAAGTTTGCGTTATGGTAAATGTATTCGTAAGGATCCAGGGACCGTGCCACCATAATTTTAAGAATGATATCCAGTGATTTGCGCTATTTAAATAAACAACTTTTTAAAAACTTACCTAGCCATAAAACCATAAACCACCGCTGTTATAAGCATCACAAGATATATCACAGAGTTTTTCGTACGGTATAGTACATTAGTAGCTGATGATAGTGCGTCGTTCTAATCTCAGTCCAGTGTTTTTATACGAAAGCTCTGCGCGGGATCTTATGTACGGAAGCGTATAGCTGCCAACATAAAAATAAATTTTCCTCCCAATTAAGTCGTACGTACGAGATAATAAGTCGTACGTACGAGATAATAAGTCGTACGTACGAGATACTAAGTCGTACGTACGAGATACTAAGTCGTACGTACGAGATAATAAGTCATACGTACGAGATAATAAGTCGTACGTACGAGATAATAAGTCGTACGTACGAGATAATAAGTCGTACGTACGAGACAATTAAGTCGTACGTACGTGATAATTAAGTCGTACGTACGTGAGATAATTAAGTCGTACGTACGAGACAATAGTCTTACTGCAAGACATTCCTTTTTTTTCGTGGTCGCTAGAGGGGGCTGTTTGTGCGCTTGACTTTTACTAGTAGTAAATAATGATGGTGCAAACCCATTCAGTGACACCACTTCTTCGTTGACTTTTGTTTTTGTTTTCCAAGATGTTTGTCATACAAATTGAAATACAGTGAATCCGTATTTGACTATTTCCAAAATTTGTCAATTTGACAATGAGTTTTGTGGAATAGTAGGCTTTTTGTATGAACGTACCAATAATGACCGATTGGTCAAATTGGGGGAATGTGTAAAAGAGACAGGATATTTGAGAAAATTGCTCTGGGTAAAGGTTTAAACTTCGTTCCAACCCCTGCTAAACCAACCCGTTCTACTCTCCTGAGTGATATAAATATCTTCCAAAGAAGAACGAGAATTGCATAACCAATGCTTAACTATACTCTCAAAACCCACTGGCAAATCTAGCCAAACCCATTCAAAGGTAAACAATAACATGGAAGTACCACTGGTTTTCTCAACCACATATAATCCGTTCGTTATTAACCACAACGATTTGAATCAAGCAATAAACAAACACTGGCCTCTGAGACAACAAAACCAACAACCCTCGGAAATATTTCCGAAACAACCCTTTGTTGCATTCAGAAAGGCCTAAATGTTTTACTTTCCTTATTAGAGGAACAAATCACATAAAAACAACGAACTCTCTCACTCAAACAAAACAAAACGGACATATTACAATTGTTTGAAAGAACATCAATTCAATGTCTTATCTAAAAATAAGACAGGAGACCACCAGGCTCATTAATTTGAACCATTACATGCAACTGATGATTGCCGAGTAAGGCATGAAAGCTTAGCTATTGCTACTAAAGGATCTGAAAAAATATCCTGTCTCTTTTACACATTCCCCCAATTTGACCAATCGGTCATTATTGGTACGTTCATACAAAAAAGCCTACTATTCCCACAAAACTCATTGTCAAATTGACAAATTTTGGAAATAGTCAAATACGGATTCACTGTATTTCAATTTGCATGACACATACATCTTGGAAAACAAAAACAAAAGTCAACGAAGATGTGGTGTCACTGAATGGGTTTGCACCATCATTATTTACTAATTTACTACTTATTTACTACTAATTTTGGAAATAGTCAAATACGGATTCACTGTATTTCAATTTGTATGACAAATACATCTTGGAAAACAAAAACAAAAGTCAACGAAGAAGTGGTGTCACTGAATGGGTTTGCACCATCATTATTTACTACTAGTAAAAGTCAAGCGCACAAACAGCCCCCTCTAGCGACCACGAAAAAAAAAGGAATGTCTTGCAGTAAGACTATTATCTCGTACGTACGACTTAATTATCTCGTACGTACGACTTAATTATCTCGTACGTACGACTTATTATCTCGTACGTACGACTTATTATCTCGTACGTACGACTTATTATCTCGTACGTACGACTTATTATCTCGTACGTACGACTTATTATCTCGTACGTACGACTTATTATCTCGTACGTACGACTTATTATCTCGTACGTACGACTTAGTATCTCGTACGTACGACTTATTATCTCGTACGTACGACTTATTATCTCGTACGTACGACTTATTATCTCGTACGTACGACTTATTATCTCGTACGTACGACTTATTATCTCGTACGTACGACTTATTATCTCGTACGTACGACTTAATTGGGAGGAAAATTTATTTTTATGTTGGCAGCTATACGCTTCCGTACTTATGCCTTTGTTGGTATTTAAATCATTAAGAATCCAGCTTGGACGTAGCCTTCGTTCAAGACGTCTGTTGAGCGATAACACGCAACGGCAGCAAGCCACGTTGATTCTATCAGGGGAAAGGGAAACCGGGAAAGGGAAACCAGGAAACTGAGGGGCGGACTTGAGGCATACTTTTATTACCGGGCAGCGGCGTAGCCAGGACTTTTTCAGTGTGGGGGGGGGGGGGAGCACAGGGGGCATTGCTTTTCAGTGGGGGAGCCCAGGGGGTATGGTTTTTTTTCCCTTTTCTTTATCTTTTCTGTTTTTTGGGGCACTATGAGGATTTTTCGTGGGGGGAGGGCACCTGGGGGGGCGGGCACCTGGGGGGGGGGCACTGGAAATTTGTGGGGGGGCACGTGCCCCCCCCAGGCCCCCCGTGGCTACGCCGCTGTTACCGGGTCTTATGATTTTTTAGCGATCCCAATTCTGAGTTGGGGGCCGGGCACCCAAGTCTTTCAACCTTCTTTGTAAGCCAAATTGACCCCACAATTTAACCCTTATCTATATCCCCCTCCTCTTCCTACATCCGCCACTGGCCAACAATGTAAGCTACTGAACAATCGATGCCATATTAGGTTAAAAACATCTTGAATAAGACTAGGTCTATGCGAGTTTGCGACTCGTTAGCAGTTGGGGACTGAATGAGTACAACTCGTTAGCTATGTGTGTTCCATTTAGTTAGGGTGGGCAATTTCAACTCCTCCAAAACAAACTAGTCGATCGCAAATGACCAATATAGGCCTAATTATCTAGCTATTTATTGGGTGATTGAACGTTTAAATTTTAACTTAACTAGAACGTTTTTTCGCTGAATTGTGTTCAAATTGTTTTAAAGTATCAGAAAACTTTATCGGTGAACATGCTAGATGCCCCTATTTTATGAGTTGACGGTTCTATAATGCTAACACACCTATGAACACACCTGTTAACCTAGTATAGGTTACTGATAGTCTGTCGTTAACGAATTCCCACCTGCACCAACGTATTGTAGACAATGCATTTCCAATGGGCTTTTCATGATGATCCTTGTTGACCCAGCACGCGTATTCCCCAACCCCACCCCCAGGACGAAAATGGGAAATTTTTGAAAAAATGTCTTATTAAAAAACTTTTTGTTTAAAAAAATGTGAATTTTATAGAAATTGCCCACGTTCGTCATGGAATTACTGCAAGAAAAACATCGTTTTATATTACTGTACATTGCATTTACTCTCTAAAAAGTTAAGATTCACTCTAAACGATTGAATCCATGCAGGCACAAATCTTTCGCAGTTTTTCGAGTCATTTCAATCCGGGTAAGGGTAAATTTCAATCTATGTTAGCACTTTAAGATTCTTGGACCCTCTACTCGGTAATGTTGTTGGTAAAGTTTTTAATGGGCTTTCCAGCGGCGTGGTCTTTAAGATTGTGGAATAAAATTTTGTCTGTTATTGAACATGAAGGGTACATTTTGTTTAGGGTGAGTGCTGTCAATAATGTACAATATACCGCATATTGCGATAGAAAATGGCGTCTATTCTAGCGGCCGATTAGCTATTAATTAGTGAGCAAAATTAACCACCAAAATTAAGTGTACCCAGTGGTATGGTCTTTAAGATTATGGAATAAAATTTTGTCTTTTATTGAACATGAAGGGTACATTTTGTTTGGGGTGAGTGGAACTTATTCAATATTTGTGTAGGCCTATTATACTGGATAATGAGGTCTACATTGTAGCGGCTAATTACTCACTAATTAGTGGGTCAAATTATCTATTTCCAAATTTAAGTATGCTCAGTGTTATGCTTTTTACGAATATGGGAAAAATTACTTATAAATAAAGATAATATCAAATTTCGTTCAAAATATCCAGGAAACTTTCTGAAATAGAGTATTTATTTCACCACCTTGAACTGCATGGATTTTGAATACGCAGCTGGGTAGTTTGTGAATCCGCGGTTGGATCATGGGATTTCTGGCCCAATACGCGGCTAGCTTCAGTCTTGCTTCTCAAAGTGTGATGTTGAATCTCACTCTTTATCACGCCCCTGAGAATGTCCATGCTGTAAAAAAAACACCAAGGAGACGATTGTAAACAACATGGCGGACTATGTTCAAAATTAATTTGCGTATCGGTCTTTGCTGTTTAAAATCAGGGATTTCTGTCCCTGTGAAATAATGATTGCAGATCAGTTATAACGTTGAAGTCCTTGATCACTATGATGAAAAATAAATCAGAAAAATTGTCTAAAAATGGGATTGAAAATGATGACAACAGTGAAGAGGAAAGCGGTGGTGTGTTGTTTTATGTCAACAAGAATGGGTTTCCAGTGACAAAGAATACATGGGAGCGAATGTGGTGCCATGCGGCAAAGGTTCACCCCGGTGGAAGCAAACCAATGGCTGAAATAAGGGAACAAAAAGATTTATCAAAGGTTGGTTGAAATTAAATTTGTTTTCGTCATTGTTGACATTGTTCACTTTTGTATGGAACTAGGGCTTGTAACTTAACGTAGCAAATGAAATAATGTCAGCAAATATTCTTGTTAATGATAGCCCTGCTAATTATTACAATCTAAAACTTAGTGATTAGGTAACCTTGCCCAAGCAGACACTTTTGGCATAAAATCCGTTATTCTGGGATAGCTCACTTTCATGAAATTTTTGATACATTTCTTAAATTTTTAAAAATATTAATAATAACATTAAAATTTCACCAAAATTACTGATCTCACAATAGCGAATTTCATGCCAAAACTGTCTACTTGGGCAAGCTTACCTAAAATTTTAGATTGTAATAATTAGCAGATCAAAAGTTGAAAAATCACTCCATTTTTGTACATGTGGGGCTAGGGCCAAGGATACGGAGGGAGTCCAGTGTATTGGCCCTAGAATAGGGATAAGTTAATGTTAACCATTACTGCCACCTGTCACTGGTAAAATGAAATATTAAGAGTAAATTTAAAAAAATTGCATTAAAAAAATAATAAAATAACAAAAGACAAGTGCATTTTAGGAAGGTCTGTGGCCAAAAAGCTGTCACTTGTACCCCAAAGCTATTGCTATGCCTATGGAATGCATATGCAGACGTGGGTCTTTAGCAAACGACAAAACAGTCAACATCTCACTTTAAAGAGATTTTGAGCAATTAATTGTAAATGTTTGTGTATATCCATTATCAACATTGTTTCCAAATCTCACTTGACTACTTTTTCCTCTCCTTCCTCTGATATTTTGCCAGAAATGTCAGTTGTTGTCATATCTAGAGATGGACAGGATGGATATATTCTGCATTTTTTTGGCTTTCCACTTTGTAGCTTACATTATAACATGTTCTGTTTTGTTTCTTACTTTGTGTAGATCAGCATTCCTTCAGCGCCTACTTTCCAGCCTAATACCACAGTACCGAGTAGATTGGATGCAGTGCAGGATTATATGAGAGATCTACAGTATCCTCAATAAAACTGATTGGATAAAGGTTTACAGAAATGTTTGTATAACATACAAAATGCTAGTATGACCCTAGCTAACAGAAACATTGCTCGTTGTAAAATCATTAAAGATATATCGCTTGTTTTTTGTTTTTTTTGCAGTTTTACTGGTAATTTCCAGCATTTTTCTTTTTCTTCATCAGAATATTGCTATTTTAGTTGAGAACAAGAAATCAAATACAAACACTACAAAAAAAGACACAGAAAGGAAAAGCATGTTTTTATATAGTCTGACAGCTTCTTCCTCCTCACAGTCTCCTCCTTTAGTAGTTAGAGAATTTACTAAACATGATAATTGTGTATTATTCCCTTCCCTTCTTGTTTGTTTGTTGGGGTGTTTGTTTGTTTGTTTGTTTAAAACATTTCTTTTATGCAAATCGTCCCACACAAGGCCAATGGCCACTCCAAGGTGGGGCTACTAAGTCATTGAGTTGTTACAACGACTCCACACTGAAGAAACCAGCCCCTCGCACCGAAACAAGACAAGTTAATAACCAGCCACTTCACGGTGCGAATAGGACTGGGAGGGGAAACTAGTCCAGAACGAGGCAGTTGTTAAACTGCCTCTGCCCCCTATAAGCAATTATGGTTAAGTGTCTTGCTCAAGGACACAAGTGTCACGGCCGGGACTCGAACCCACATTCTGCTGCTAACACCAGAACTTGAGTCCGGTAAGCTACACCGCTCGGCCATGACACTCCACAAAATGTGATTGTATATTTATTTACAGTTAGGTCTCTGAATTCAAAATCACTATTCTTTAACAATTCAACTGTAGATACAACCACACAGGAACCCAGTTCTTTGAAATCAGGAAAAACAGACCAATTTCGGGGTAAGGTGTATATGAAAAATATATTGATCCTTTATTTTGTTTAAAAATAGATTTCTTTGTTGTCATTTTCCGTGTTTAAAAAAAAGAAGAAATTTGGCCTTTGCACAAGGCATAAAGATAATTTCATTTGAGTTTCTTGTTGAGTTAAATTATTCAGAAAAGTTGACTCAAAACTTGAAAGTCAACTTGAATCTTGAAACTCTATGAAATGTACATTTGTGCCTCTCATCTTTGCCCGGGTGCCTCTTTGAAATGTTCCCAATGGCATTTCTAATGGAAGTACCCATTATCAAGTAGAAAATACATTGCCCTAAAATCCTACTGTTGAAGGCCTACAATTGAGAATAATGTATTCAGGGCCACATGCTGTTTGAAAGTAGGGGGGTGCATTTTGAAGAAAGGAGTTTTCTTTTTGAAAAAGTGGAGCTAAAATGTCGGCAGGAATGTGTTCAATTTGGTAATTCCCTTGAACACCCCTTCCTTCCCCTCCCCAGCCTGATGACAAACCTGGTGTTTCCTTTATACATAAATACATTCACTATTCCCTTTTTTGTAATTCTTGACAGATTAATGGATTCCGCCAAGGAGATGATAAGAGAATCTCTGCCCATCAAGTGCCTGGAAGCTGTTATTCTTTCACTGTATCCTAATCAACATATGTACAGATTTTCATATTTTAAGGGGAAGGTACAGCATTGGCATTTTGGCAATGAACTTTCATTTCAACCCTCTAGTTTCAAGAAATATATCATAAAACTAACCATTAGCTGCTCTGCTTTTTGATGGAAAAAACTGTTTTCATGTTTTTTATGTTTCTATGGTTGTACCTTTTTAAAATCAATAAAACAATTCCTTGTTTCTCTAAAATGAAAACATTTCTGAGGATGTTTGATACCAACTTAACACCAAGTAAGTTTTAGATAATAATTCATAAATTTGATAATCTGGTAATTACCAATGTTTACGTCGTACCAACCCTTTAAGGATATTATATAGAACTAATAGGAAAACCACAGACAAATTTTCATTAGAGAAAACCAGTGACCAAATCAGGTAGGGTCTGATACTGGATGAAAATGGAGGATTGAGGTTACATGGTACATGTTGGTCTGTCCAAAAAATGATTCTGGAGGATTGAGATTATTAGGCATACTTGCCTTCCTTCCTCCATAGTACATGTTTGTTGTAGTGATTGCAAGGTCAGTGCTTGGGTCAGTGGACACTGTTTATTGCTCCATGCATGCAGGGAGGGTCCCTGGCCCAGGGTCATGTACATGTATCACATAATAGAAACACGTGTGCATACATGTCATCTGCATACAATGGTAGTGGTAATTATGCTTGATTTACTACTGAAGGATTTTGGAGGATTCAGGTTATGTGTAAGCAAGTGGGCCTAGGGAGTTAGGGTTAATGACACAAAAATAAGCTATAACTTTCACAGGTTGGTTGTTTAATGTTTATTTTGATTCAAAGAGAGTAAGCATATTCGTAGAAGAAGTTTTGCCAGTAATTCCAATGCTGTACCTTCCCTTTAAGAAAGAAAAAAGAATTAACATGCAAAATATGATTCATAATAACAAATTGTAATAATTACCTGTTACACAAACAAAACACTACTGCTTATAGATTCTTGACAATCCTCAAGATACCTGACTAATGGATCTCCAGGACTGGAGAGGTTTCCACTCAGCTTTAAGACTCAGTTCTCAGGGACCATCCACCGACATGTGGTCTTAGCGGTGTATCACTCAGGCAGATATGGAGCTCTTGGTATGAGTAGGAGAGATGATCTCATGTTTAAACCACTAGAGTTTAAGGTTAGTTTGACATGTTTTACATAACAATAATAATATTCACCATCATCATCATCACCATGTGGAGTGTGTAGTCAAGCGGTCTAGTTTACCGGACTCAAGTTCTGGTGTTAGCAGCAGAATGTGGGTTCGAATCCCGGTCGTGACACTTGTGTCCTTGAGCAAGACACTTAACCATAAGTTAACTGGGAGGACTAGTTACCCCTCCCAGTCCTATTCGCACCGTGAAGAGGCTGGTTATTAAATTGTCTTGTTTTGGTGTGAGGGGCTGGCTCTTCGGTGTGGAGTTGTTGTAACAACTCGAAGTGAATTGAATTGAATTGAATTGAATTTATTTCATTCATCTTGTGGCCAAAAAGGCAAATTGCAAGAATGTTACAATAATTATCATTAAAACCTACATATATTATATGAAAACAATAAAATTGCACATTTACAAAAGCATTTGTAGAATTTAAATCAGGGAGGAAAAATTGACAGAAACACTGAAAATTACTATACAGAAAGCAATAAAAGAAAGTACCAAATATTTAGATAAAGAACATACACAGAAGTACTAGAAGAAAAAAAACCCACTAAAATTGTACATATGCAAAAAGAATAATAATGGAAGTAGACCTGGGCGACATCGATCCTTCCCATCCACGACACATCGGCAAACATCATGATCGTTTCATGCGACATCATCGTGCCGTCGCCCAAGCCTCTTTCGAAGGTAGTTACTTATTCAAAATATCAATAAAAAAGGGAACTGGACTGCTCAATGACTTAGTAGCCCCCACCTTGGAGTGGCCATTGGCCTTGTGTGGGGCGATTTGCATTAAACAAAAAAATCATTAGCTTGTCCTAGTGGACATTGCCTCCTCTGATTAATTTCATAATCACAAGGTTTCTTGGAGAAATCCTTGCTGGTAGTCCCAATCGTCTCCAGCAGAAGCAGTGTACAGTTAAATGTCTTGCTCAAGGATACAAATACCATGGTTTCACCATCTATATAGCATGTCTATCACAATGCGATATCTCATCAGCTCTTCACATTATTATCCCTGGTCATTGGGCTAATATCAATCCTTAAACTTTCTCAGCTCCCTTGGGAGTATACAGCCCTGTGCTGCTGTACTCAAATACAATGACCCTTTCTACCCACACAGATAACCATTTTTACTCATGGATGGAGGGAAGCAAGTACAGTAAAGTGTCTTGCTCACAAGTGGTCATGGCCAGGATTTGAACCCTCATTCTAATGACACAGCCATCATAACACAAGTCTGATATGCTAGTCCTCTCGGCCATAGCACCCAAATTCTATTGTTTAAAGTTGTATTATTTGTATTTTTTACAACAGCAATTTCATCCAAACATCTATAATTTTCTTAATTTTAGAAAGGAAAACAAATACTTTTAGAGAAAGTATTTCACAAAATAATCATGAGAAGCTTAGTTTAGCAGTAAATACATGTAAGTGGCCAAATGAATTTATGACGGGACACACAATAAATTTATTTTAGGATATATACTGAACAGCAAAAGAAACGCAAGTCCGAGGTCTTGTCAAGTTTTCAAACAGAAGACAAACCATTTTGATTCTAATCACTCATTTAATGAAAAATGCTTTCAATTTGTGAGCTGAAAGTGACTTTCAGCTCACAAATTGAAAGCATTTTTCATTAAATGAGTGATTAGAATCAAAATGGTTTGTCTTCTGTTTGAAAACTTGACAAGACCTCGGACTTGCATTTCTTTTGCTGTCCTCGGACTTGCGTTTCTTTTGCTGTTCAGTATATTTATTGTAAAATTATGCTTCCCACAATTATTTTGATAAATGTGTAATGTTTTGATGAAATGAATGTGAATGTTTCATGTGGACCTTTCCGAGTGTCTGTGGAAAAAACTTCACAGGCGACTCGGGCGGGACTCGAACCCATGACCTCCTGCTTACTAGTGTAGATGTCTTAACCTCTCGACCACCGAGCTTGCCTGGTATCGATTGGTTGGCTATAATCCAATATAGCAGGAGGTCGTGGGTTCGAATCCCGCCCGAGTCGCCTGTGAAGTTTTCCACAGACGCTCGGAAAGCACCGAGTATACAGTGCTATACACACGTCGGTGTAGGGCAAAAATGAAATCAATTGTTTATCACCTGATGCAAGAATTTCATCAAACTATAAGGGTGATTTACTTTTCCTTTTTCTAGGAAAATTAGTGAAACACACAGAATATGCATTTTTAAATAAAAGCTAAAAATTGTATTACCAAAATATGGTAATAAAGAAATTGTTTCGTTTCCCTTTTAAAATTTTGTTTTTTGTCATTTAGAGTCTCTCAGAACTTGTCTTTGACTTTGAAGATGCATACAAGAAATGTGAGTCTTTAAACATCTTGGGGTAACCTCTGACCAAATCTTCCTTTGCCTCAAATTATTCTTGAAAGAAGAAAAGTAGCCACCAAGGAAAGACAGAGGTCGCCTGTATTGTATCCAAAACTAGTTTCTTGTTTATGGGGATGTGGAGATTCTCCTCCACAATTAAACATCAAGAAGGTTCAAGACCAAAGGGAGACCCATATCTATTTTTCAGGATTTTTTACTTATTGTCAAATTACACCCCTGATATATATCTATATAAGAAAAATAATGGTATTTTGATGTTTTATTTCCAAGAATTTTTAACCCTCCTACAATCAGTGCAATTTTTGAAACAACCCATTCAGGCCACTCCAAGCCATTAGCTGTTGCCAGTGGCCTCCAATGGTTACCCTTCTGTGCACTGTCACACCACTGAGATTGCAGGGTAAGGCGGTCTCCCATTGATACATTGCAAGCCATACTAATATGTTCAAACATTTACAAGTGGCCTTGGGTGGCACACAGTTGATTTTGTAAGATTACTTGGAAAGGACAGCAGGCTTGTACATGTATGTACTGAAGGTTGCTAAAGAACAGAATTTAGTGGATCGGAGTGGCCTCCATGTGTAGGAGGGTTAATTCAATAATTGTTTTTTTTTTCCAGGATTTTTTACTTTTGTCTAATTACACCCCCGATATCTACATAAGAACAATAATTGTATTTTGATGTTTTACTTACAAGACTTTATTTTCAAAAATATATTTTACCCCATTTTTACCCTTAAAAAAAGTGGGGGTTGTTCTATTGCCTCAATCAAAATTGTTCCATCCCTTCCTTGATAAATTTCTGGCTATGCCACTGTATGTATTGGGTTGGTTTTCCGAAATTTCTGGTGGTAAATACCCAAACCCTAACATATATATATATATACCCTTACTGTCCTTACAAATACATTACCAAGTATGATTTTCCTTTCAGATTGGCATACAGTGAAGAAAGTGAAAATTGGTCTGCCAGTGTCGCATGATCCACACAGCTTTGAGCAAATACAGTGGCGGGTGAGCTTCTTTATTCATTACTTGCACTTTGTTTTTTTAACTGTCGTTGTAATGTTTTCAGTAATTTTGGCTATCAGATATATTTGTCAAATTGTACAAAAATTTGCCGGTCAGCAAATTTGTTTTAAACATAAAAGCATTAGACTTGGGTTTCTCAAAAAACATGAGCACTTATTGTGCTGAATCTTTAGTTTTAAGATATTTTTCTTGACAACTAGAGGGTTTGAAATAAATGTACTTTATCAAATACCAATGTTGTACATTCCTTTTAACTTGCCCTTAAAAGTTATTTCAATTGTTTACAATTAGAACTTGTATTGTATTTTTCCTTTTGTTTGACCCTTGGCAGACGATGTCTGTGAGTCCAAGCAAGCAATCCAGACCTGAAGTTCAGAGAGAAATTGAAAAATTCACAAAGGATCTCAAAAGTAGGGTGAGTAGAAAATGTAAATTAATTTATCACAAATAACTCCTACAATTGTTAACTAATTCAGATGAAACTCTCACAGGTTAGTTTGTATACACATTGATTTGATCTTCATAACGTATGGATGCATATAATGACCTTTTACCAGATTCACAAACATTGAGTTTGAGTCCCAGGTCCGAGTCCAAAGGGTCAAGGGTTAATTGTGACTCGAGTCCGAGTCCGAGTGACCAAAACTGTGAATCGAGTCGGACTTGAGTCCAAGTCCGAGTCACAAGTTTGCATTTTACCAAGACTGTATTCTGGCTTTCATAAAAATGTTAATATATTTTACAAACATTTTTCAACATGCAGTTCAAGTGGTCCTCCAGTTACTCCAGCTATCAATTTGTAAAGGAAAATGCCAGGCCCAACTATGAGTCGTCGTTTCCAAGAAAATCCATCATTTCATCGGTGACAGCCAAGACACAGAGGAAGGACCCTCAGGCATCAGGCAGCAAGGAGACATCCCTGTCTCCTCGGGCTGTGGTGGCCTGTGACAGTAGCGACGAGGAAACGGAAGGGTACAGTCCGACCCCCGCTAATAAGAAAGGGACTTCCTCAGTGGACTACCAGATAAGGGTGTGAGGAAATTTCATTGACCAATCCAGTGGGAGGGGTAAAACGGGGTGGGGCATATATCTGCCCTTTTTCAGCACCACGCATGTAAATTTACAGTACTTTGTACCCTTTTTTGGCATTTTATTTAGAAGTAAGACTAATTGCGGTGACACCATGCGAAATTCTCAATTGAGTAGTAATTAGTTCTGAAAAGAACTGGAGGTTACAACTCGACGTTCGATCAGTATGCTCTGATCATCCTCAAGAGAATTCTGAGGACCGCAATTAGTCTTACTTATCCTCTTCACCATGCAAAGCTACAAGTTTTACCTATGTTAATTTATCATTTGTTTTTTGTGTGCCCTCCACCCCTCTTCTCTGTCTCCCTGCCTGGAGCATTTGGTGGTTACTGTGATCTGCTGTGATGACCTGGGATAATTAGGGGTGGGGATTATGGAGGACCAATCAACTCACTTTCTGAAATCTTAATCCCTTTATAAGGAGTATAAATTATAGAAATTCTATGAAATCTCGTCTTGTGAAAGGTATACCATTTGCTGTAGTTTCCAATACATGCCATCTTTACGGGTAACTTGTAATTGGCTTTGAGCTGCGTCAAGCGTTTAAATTTAACCGCAGTAGAGTGCTTTACAGACCAAAGGTGCAAGGAATTTATTGAACACCTGCTTACAACACACACTATGCTTTTGCACAACACACAGGATACACGTATGTGACTTTAAAAAATAAATGGTTAGTCATTGCCCGTAATGATGGTGAAGCCCATATGACCAGTTTTATATTTTTTTATGCAACTCTTTGTAGGTAATCTTTTACTGTACATTTTTGTTATGTTTTTATGATTTTTAAGGTGTACACAATTAGAAATTAACTGAAAACTAACTTAAGTAAATTATATTTAAAAGCTTACTTGGTTTTTAAGATGGTAATTGTACAAAACATCTTGAGAAGTTATTCTGTCAAACATGTTATAATTTTTGTGAAATGTATCACTAACCGGTTATCAAATTCCACATTAGAATGAATACAGGTATAAATCTGATTGCATTTTTACTATTTTCTTGTTAGGCCAAAAAAAAAAAGAGTTTCTGGTTTCTCGTCATCGGTCGGCTTCAAAATCGGTGCGGTGACGTGCGGGAAATACATGATACATTGTATAAGCGGGGACCAAATTTCCCATATACAAAGTATGGTGGCTTAGAGAAGCCTCGCAAATCGGGCAAACGTTCATACCCCTATGTGAAAAAGTCATTTAAAGCACAGCAGAATTCCAATCAATCCAGCAATTTTGGCTGCAATTGGACATCGTTTCATAGCAAAAAATAAAATAAAATAAAAAACTCAAGACGCGCTGGTCTGAGGCGACACACACGGAGACCAGAAACCGGAGACTTTTTTGGGGGTCTTAGTGACACAACAGCATAAGAAAAATTAGGTTTACTGGTAACACTGTATGGTGTTGCCTATAAACCTAATCTGTCTTATCCAATCCACCATACAAAGCTTCAAATCACAATTTTCACAGGTTGGTTTCTATACATTATCTCTTTATTTTTATAAAGAATGGATGCATTTTAAAGACATTTTTACCAATGATATACAATCCCTTTAAATGGCAGAAAACAATTCAAGGGACAAATAATACAGATGTGATAAGGTCATTTTACTGTTGCTGCTGCATAAATGAGCCAGTATTTTTAGCCACTGTGTTCATCTTAAACTAGGACACCAATTCCATGCCCTGTTGAAAGTCTGCTCTGATCCTTATGATATTGCCCCTTTAAGGTTTCTTATTTGGGAAAAAAAAAATAGATTTTAGTTTTACCAAAAAAACCTGAATTGTATTGTGATTCATTCACCTTTGTTTTTCATCTGTAGCAATAAGTTATAAAATGTGTGTGATATCATAGTGCCTTCTTTTAATACACTGAAGCAATAAATAAGTTATTTAGTAACTATGATAGTTTTGTCGTTTTATTATCTTTTTGTATGCTGCACAAAACAAAGTATAATTCACTGAAAAATTTATACTGCAAATTTCAATTTCTGACACAATCTGTCCACTCCAGTGCCCTGTACATGAAGCATGGGCAGGTCTTGGATGATGCATATGGTGATAACAGCCCCATGCATTGTTCTATCAAACGGCATCAAGAATGGGACTGTATTGTGGTTATTTCCTCTCTGTGTTTCAAACTCATCCACATTGGGCATTTCTGAGCAAATTTCATAAAACACCAATCTAGATTAGGCAATATAAAAACTCGAACACATCTAGTCTTGCACCAAGACATTTATGATACATCTATTCACACAGGATGCAGGTACAGTGTGATGTGAATATATTTTAAGACTAATCCGTTCAGTCAACTTCAACTTTACTCTTAATGTTACCAGATGATGAAATAACCAAATGGCTTTCTCCAAACTCAATGTGGATAGATAATGTACTGCAAGATCAGAGCAGCATTTAACCACGTAGGGCAGGGGTTTCACAATTAACTAGCAAAGTAAGATTATGTTTGCCCCCAAAAGTGGATACTATAAGATAGTGTTGGATGAACAAGTACTGCAAGATCAGAGCAGCATTTAACCATGGAGGTCAGGGGTTTCACAATTAACTAGCAAAGTAAGATTATGTTTGCCCCCAAAAGTGGATACTATAAGATAGTGTTGGATGAACAAGTACTGCAAGATCAGAGCAGCATTTAACCACGGAGGGCAGGGGTTTCACAATTAACTAGCAAAGTAAGATTACGTTTACCCCAAAAGTGGATACTAGAAGATCACATAACCCTGGAATGCTTGACCAGGGGTTAATGGTGGATAGCAACAGTTGTCAGGTATAGTTTAACATCCTCCGTACATGACAACATGAGGTGCGTGCGCATGCAATTTAGGGATAAGATGTGCACAGACCAAATGGGCTCAGTGCTTGAGACAGGGAATTTGTTTTGTACCCGAGACAGGGAATTTGTTTTGTACCCGAGACAGGGAATTTGTTTTGTACCCGAGACAGGGAATTTGATATTTGAAAAGGTAATGCATACTGCAATTATTTCCTCTGGAGTTCAAATAATTCCACACACCAGGCATTTCTAAGCAATTCTCTCATACATGTAGGTTACTGATGGTCAGTACTGTGTTGAAATCACAGCTTTCTATGTTGACAATCCCGTAGGGAAACGCACTTATATTTGATTGCTTTTCCTGAGTGAAGGCCACTTCCATAAGAATATCACAATGTCTATGGGAACATTTTGAAGGGGCACCAACAAGGCCAAGGCCAGGGCAATGGAGGCCATGGAGGCCATGGAGGCCATGGAGGCCATGGAGGCAATGGAGGCCATGGAGGCAATGGAGGCCATGGAGGCAATGGAGGCAATGGAGGCCATGGAGGCCATGGAGGCCATGGAGGCCATGGAGGCAATAGAGGCCATGGAGGCCATGGAGGCAATGGAGGCCATGACCTCTGTGAAATTCCAGGCCTTTTGTTGCATATCAATGCAGTTCGAGGGCAGACCCCTTGACATGACTCGTTCAAAGCAAGTTTGAAACATAGGATGACCACATCACAACAACTCCTGAGGTATTTCTTTCTGGATGAATCTCTGCATATGGTGGTACTGTGAATGCTGTGGAGCGAAAGAGAGAGAGAGAATAATATCATTATTTTATAATGATTTGTTAGCTCTGATTGGGGGCAGGGCCGCTTAATGTAAAGACCTTGTACAACTATGTCACAGATCGCTAGCATTCTTGTGACATGGATATTTTGGTAATCACCTCCTCCTAGGAAAAGCGTACCTTGTAACATATCTACATATACTCTCAGAGCAATAACTTCGTCATCAGTTCCGAAAAGGGCAAACTTAATTTCCATTAATAAATACCTGAATAATTTTTGTTGAAATAGAGTGTTTTATTTGGTCATGAAAAGTCAGCGTCTCATCTAGCGATCCGTCCACCCGTCCACAGGATGGGTGAAAATTGGTTTTGACGGGCAGTTTTCAAATCCTACATAAGTTTGAACAGCCAGTTTTCAAATCCTAGATGAAATGCTGCACCGACTTATAAGCATGAGTCAGCATGATGCAAAATACCAACAAAGTGACGATGCATGATGACAGAAGCATTACAGATGGGGCAAAAATGTAAGCTTACCGTGGATATAACCATAGTTTGGGGGGGGGGGGGGAGGCAAGAATATAATATTAAAACTTTTACCGGTTCTACTTTTAGTGTCACTCCTTCTGGTAGATTATCTTGCAGCATTTCCAGGAATATCGGTGCTATAGTGCCTTGCAGTTCTTGTAACTAAGACAGAGTTAAACAGAAAACATTTATAAAGATCTCAGAACCAGCCTGTGTGCAACTATCAGCTCAACTGGTTTGTACGTGTCAGAGAAATACACACATGAAGTAATGTTCTTTCTCATCGCTAGCCTTTAGTCAATGTCCTAGTAGAACGGTGCCCTGTATGTTTGTTTTTTAAATGACAGGTTTAGATCACCTTACCTGTATGACTCTTTCATGTGTGTTTAGTGTAAAGTCTCTGGATTTTAGTTTCTCTGTAGTACCTGGTGTCTGAATGGTGTGCACCAGAGTTCGCTTTGACGGCATGGCGTAGCTGTTAGGAAACAAGACAAACATGTAATGACAAATTGACCACTAGTCATGTTTATTTGATATTTCCCCTACACCAATGTATCTATAAAGCACTGTTATTAAGCACCCAACTGACAGATTACCTGTCAAAGAGGGGAGGGGGACAGGGAGGGGGACATGGAGGGGGACATGGAGGGGGGAAGGGGATGAAGGGGAGGGGATGAAGGGGAGGGGAGGGGGAGGGAGTGGGGAGGGGAAGGGGGAAGGAGGGGAGGAGAGGGGGAGGAGAGGGGAAGGGGAGGGAGAGGGGAAGGGATGGGATGGGAAGGGATGGGATGGGAGGGAAGTGGGATGGGATGGGAGGGAAGTGGGAGGGGAGGGGAGTGGGAGGGGAGGGGAGTGGGAGTGGGAGTGGGAGGGGGAGGGGAGGGGAGGGGAGGGGAGGGGAGATTGGGAGGGGAGGGGAGATTGGGAGGGGAGGGGAGGGGAGGGGAGGGGAGTGGGAGTGGGAGTGGGAGTGGAAGTGGGAGTGGGAGTGGGAGTAACAGGGCACACTATGTAGATTAGCTACTGAGTACATGTACATGACGGAACGTCCCAACTGACAGATTACCAGTCAAAGAGGGGGAGGGGCACACCCATATGTTTATCAGCCACTGAGTACACAGAATGTCCCAGATTACCTGTCAAAGATCTTGAGGTCCATATTCTTGGCCAAGTTGTGAGTGTACTGGGCATAATGCTCAACTGTCGTGCAATCATAACCCTGAATGAAAAAGTTCATGACCTCATGGACTGTAGAGTCACTGGGTGTGGGAATCGTCTGCTCTGGAATCTGTTGCACTTTTAGCTGGTGGAGAAGACATGTTGATCGGGGGTTATGGGTATATCATGAACGTGATATAAATAAGAGCTGTGAATAATTTCAAATAGCATTAATTGTATGGGCTACATACAGTGGGTATCCATTCACAAGAATTTACTTATAGAAACAGTCTTGCCAACCTTAGCAATGGTGTATCTTCCCTATTGGTAAAAGGGAAGGTACACCATTGGTAACGTTGGCAAAACTGCTTCTATGAGATACTGTCTTTGAATCAAGATCTAACTAACCAGCCTGTGATATTTTCAGCTCAATGTTGAGTCTTAGACATTAGAAAAGTATGAAAAAGCATTCACAATTGTTTACAGAAAACACTTGAAGTAAAAGGTTTGCCGTGTTTATGGCAGCTATATTTTGTGATTCAGTAACTTACTTCTTCAATTTCATCTTCATAGCTGCTATGGTTGCGAGTAGGGTGCACTGTAACTGGTTTAAAGACACCATATTCTGATCTTGCACTCCTATGGGAATAAAGTATATAATCTTAACAGTGTCAACATTTATTTGATTGTTATTTGTTTTGTATTTTAACCAGTTGACGTCGGGAATATTAATTTTTTTCCGGTCCCCCGTGCGGGTTTATTTTCAGTGAAAAATCTGAATTTTTTTTCTAGCCATTAATAATTTTTTTTGTCAATGAAACTAAGTTCGGACAACCAAATAAACACCTTTACTCATTGACATTTCGAGAATTAAATGGCTAGTTTTTTAATTACAGTTGTGTTTGTTCAGCACAATTAGACCGTTGGCAAGCTCTGATGCAACGGCCTATTAGCGACCAGCGCCCGGTCGAAAAGACGGCATACCTGGAGAGAGATCGAATGCCTCGTAAACAATGGATATAAATCCGTCTTTACAAATGCTTGGCTGGTACGTCAAAGGAACAGGTCTTGGATAAAGGGATTAGGCAAAAATCAACAAAAAGAGTGAACTCGTTCAGTATTTGCAGTGCATTTTGTCCGGGGCCACCGAACCGTGACCCCATGGACTCCGAGAAACGATTGTGTGTATACACGTCAGCCGCCACGACGGCACGCCACATGTGGTGTGTTGACAAGTCTCCCGGTGACACACACAAAAATCGGAATGCATGTTTAGACGCTCTCCGATCCGCTGTACAAAAAAAATTGCATGTATACACGGCATCCGAAGCGAACTGGTTAAGGGGTAGACGGGCACAAGAAAAATTATAACAAAAATAGGTCTTTATACTATAGGCATAAGAAGAATTTAAGAAAAAAATAGAACTTAACCCTCCTACTGTTTGACCATTTGAAACCATTCAAAATTTCCACTTACCAAAATGACCAGTGGTTTTGTACACACATGGTGATACCATTTGAACAGTGTTGGTTGCAAGCTTTACTACCATTCAAATCCATTCAAATGGTTTTGAATGGTGGATACACTACACCTTGGTGTGTTTCCATAGCCGAATGGTTTCAAATGGCGAATGTACTACACAGTGGGTTATCATTCAAAAGCACTGGATACTGGTTAGTAAATATTGAGTCTTTATGGATGGTTGATTCAGATAAAAATGTTGTGTCTTGGGGTTTACCCTATGGAGTTTTAACACATGTAGCCAGTGTACAAGTAATTGATCTACCACTTAAAAATGGTACTAGGGTCTTTATGGTATTGCAGACCTGTCATTCAAAACCATTCATTGAAGTCACCAACATAGAGGGTCCATTGATTCACCACTTAGAAGTATCCAAACAAGGTTTTTTTATTAGCTGTACTACCATTTGGAAAGATCCAAACAAGGTTTTGTATTAGCTGACCTACCATTCAAAACCATTTGTGGAATCAATACTGTACACAGTTGTTTCACCATTCAAAACCACAAAAGTGAATGGTTTCAAATGGTGCATCAACTTGTCTGAAAAAGGCACCAAAAGTAGGAGGGTTAATATTAAATACAGAGTAATGTGCTAATCTGTGTGTTATTATTGGGGGAGGGGGGAGGGGGTAGGGGGAGGGGGGGGAGGGGGCAGGGGGATGGGGGAGGGGGGAGAGGGGATTGCCATTAGATGATTAGTGGCATTAACACCCCCCAGGAATCCCAGGAATCCCATGACCACCACCCATCAGCCTGGTTCACAAGGCACACTTGGTGGTTAAGACAACTCGACCTTTGTGACAACTCGACCCACAAGACAACTCGACCCTTGTGACAACTCGACCTAAAAAACTCGACCCACGAGACAACTCATCCCACAAGACAACTCGACCCACAAGACAACTCGACCCACGAGACAACAAGACCCACGAGACAACTCGACCCACGACACAACTCGACCCTTGGGACAACTCGACCTCCTGTGACAACTCGACATGGACAACTTGACCCAATTTATCGTTGCTTAGAAATGGATCATCGTTTTCCCTCGAAAATAGATTGATCACTAGGCTTATTCTAGCACCAAGTATGGCTCAAATTCTAGCACAAATTCAATCATTTCCCCCATAATACACACGCTGGCGAAATTAGTTTTTATGACTTGGAGTTTAACATTAATTCATGCGATTTCTTTACAGACACATTCTTGTCGAACTTTAACGTTGTGCATGTAACTTAGTCGTCGGCATGTGACACGGCATTTGCAGGTGAGCGACAGGTGTCATCATGGGATGTCAAGGCACACTTGCCCGCTCTTGCCTGTCGTCAAAATATGATTCATAAAAAAAAAATATATATACAATGGGAAAAGATTTGGGATATAACTCTTGGAATATCTTTTTTAGAATGTAGTAAATTCTATAGTAAATATACCTATCCCCAGGAAAAATATAATGTTAAATAAAAAGAAGGGTCCAAATGTATATAAAATTTAAATATCATTGAATGCCATTCAGATAATCACAAACATTAAAAGGCATATAAAATCAACGACGATAGGCAAAAGCATATAATTAGGCCCTACACATTTTTAAAATGTGTTTTTATGCGCCTAAATGACTGGGACATTATTTACTGATAAAACCACGGCATGCTTCTTATGTTGAAAAATGTGTAATGAGCCGATGAAAAAAAAGAGAAAATTTTTGGAAAATGCCGTCAAAATAACAACCCTTTCTGGCGAATTTCAAGCATTTTTCATTCAAGTTAATACCCGACTCATTCAGCAAAAAGATTCAAATTCAAATTCATACTAAGTTGCGCCGTGTTCTATCGTCTGCATCAATCCTTCCCGCAGCGCGAGCAAAAAAGGGGTCGAGTTGTCACATAAAGGGTTGAGTTGTCACATAAAGCGGGGGACAGGGGAGGGTATGTTTATTGTCTTGTGTTCTAACTATTTTGGCTGGGATTGTAGGTCAAATTCAGAAAAAGTGAAAAATTTGGCCCTGCTTTCTATAGGTAGGGTTTTCAGTTGAAAAATTATTCCTAAACCAATATGCTCAATATTTATATCAAATTACCCCTAGGCTCATTTTCTAGAAACCTTCCAAAATCCTCCAAAATCAACCGGTGTTCTATTTTGCATGGTGCCCACTGCCTAAATCCTCCAAAATCAACCGGTGTTCTATTTTGTGTGGTGCCCACTGCCTAAATCCTACAAAATCAACCGGTGTTCTATTTTGTGTGGTGCCCACTGCCTAAATCCTACAAAATCAACTGGTGCATTTTGCTGCATGTGGCAGTCAAGGGTGTATAGTGTATATCAGTGGTGGTACAAGTACCATGCAAATTCCATCAGTATGCACCCGTAGATGCATCAAAAGTTGCTGGGAGGGTAGTAGGTTTTCTTGGTTGCTGGGAATTTAGTTTCTGGGAAGGTTTTGTTTGGCTTTCAATATTTGAAACAAAATATCATCACTGCCTGTTCTTTTTTATGTTTTCCTTTTGTTTACATTCTTTTCTGGGTTTTCTGCTATTGAACTCAAATTTACCTTTGAAATAATCCATTGGGCCATACATGTACAATGCATCATCCCAGACTGCACTATGAAAGTAGAGTGAAACCCGAGACATACCCTTCAGACCAGGGACCCAAAGTGGTTTGCCCAATTGCCCAATTCCCCAGACCTCAATTTCCATCAGTATTGCTACAAAGTTCACAGCAGTTAGTGGTTGCATTTTGCATCAAAGTGCACCAGACTTTTCCACCTGATGCACTGTGCTGCGTCTGGCAGGGTTAGGGCTAAGCTAAGTGGAAGTAACCAGAGACTTTCTGACCGTAGAACTGTTAAAACAAAAGGTGCCAGTATATGGTGAAATCAACCAAGAAAATTTGTCTAACCTGCCATTGAACTCCTCCAAAATCAACCAAGACAAATTTTCTATCCTGCCAAACTCCTCCAAAATCAACCAACGTTACATTGGGCCATCCTGCCAAACTCCTCCAAAATCAACCAAGAAAAATTTCCTAACCTGCCAAACTCCTCCAAAATCAACCAAGAAAAATTTTCTAACCTGCCAAAATCAACCAAAATCAACCAAAACCTCCGGTTGATTTTGGTTGAATTTGGAAGGTTAGGGTTAGAGGTCTTGATGAAAGAAATACAATGGTTTTTAAATCAAGAAAATCGGACGAGTAGTTTTTGAGGAATCCTGTTTTATTTAATCAAGTATACAGCATTCTATGAAGCGCAACTGTCCATACACTGTGTACATCCATAATGGCAACAAAACCGTTGAATCAGCCTACACACACCGTGATACACACGTACAGCGTTCGTGCTCGTTTCCCTCATAAGAGCTTTTGAAAGGGTGTAAAAAATACACTCTCCGCTCAAAACTAAACAAAATTACGGCTCAAAACTTTCACATATGATAGAAAAGAGGTGTAAAATTCATTCAGACACCGCTCTTACCTTTCAACTTGAAGATTTCACCTCGAAAAAACGGTGTTTACTTTTTATCTCTTCGTAACTTCGGTTGTACTTGTATTGTAGAGTAGTTATGGAGATCGAGCAAGCATGGGTATGTAAAGGAGCCCTTTGACTCAATAGGGAAACCCGTTTTCATGTCAATCACAATGTACTCGGGCGCGGAGACAGCTACGAAGTGGATGCCCTCAGCAGAGCGCGGCAAATTTTACGGGCTGAATGCGCCCGATCTTGGAACACTTCACGAAAGGCTGGGCGGGACGAGAGTGGTTCATTCATAAAAACCTAGGCTTTCGCACGTACTTCCGATTGCTATTTTATGTACATTGTTGGATAGCTGAAACTATAAGCTTTCCAATGAGCTATTACATGTAAGATTTCGACAGGTAAAAGTAATATAATTTTTTGATTTAAAATTTTTATGTTTTTTGTTGCGGGCGATGCGCTGTGCGTGTGGAGTGCTTCGGTCAAGCACGTACGAACTGAAAACCCTACTAGTACTAGTAGGCCTACTATAGGTACTCAGACTGACGTTTTGAAGGATAGTCTTTCACCTTAGCCAAACCATCTTGAGGTTTTATACAGTCTATGACTGAGAGACTCGGTACTCATGTCGAGAATAAATATTGGTGCCTTTAAATAATTGATCAATCCATCTCCAATCCATGACCATGGACATGGACATGGACATGGTGAACAACATTTTGGAATTTGTTTGATCGTATGTTCTTACCTTATTTTGCTAAACACTCTCCTACAAAATAAACTTTTTAATACAGTGTGTTTCATCATTTTGTATACAGTAAAAACAGCAATAATATCAATTATCAGCAAACTGAAGATGAGTCTTTCCCGTTTTACTTGTAATTAGTCGGTGTGCCCTGGCCTGTTGTACCATAAAATGTTATATCACTACAGGGTTTAAGACCTAAAAATATCGGGCATAAAAGGTCAAAAGAGGGCGCTGTTCAACATGGCGCTCTCCATGACAGATAAAACACGAACTAGTTTTACTTTTACTGTAGGATAAACAGGATTGATTGGTACAGATTGAATCACTGCCAGACCGGCTGACATTGACTGAGTGAGCAATATTATTAAAATTTCTGCATATTGTGTTTTTGGATCCTGGTAAATCCTTTGAATTCGATGAATATTGCTGATGCTAAGTCTAAAGAGTAAGACATGATTAGAGTTAGACTAATCATGGAGGTAAAAATAACCTCCATGGACTAATTTAGTAATTAACGTAGACTAACAACGTTAATTAAGAGAGTGGGTTTTCCAGCAGTAGTACTAGTACTAGTAGTAGTACTAATGTTAACGTTAGGGGCGGGAGGAGGACGTCTGGGGAGGTGCTTTTGGAAGGTGCCCCCTTTTGGAATTGGGTGGCTTAGACTTTTCGTAGGAAATTCACTTGGGATGGCATGACAATGTAGGCATAACAAGTTAAGCATGAGATGAATGGTGTCATATGTTATGAGTAATGACGTAACGTTAGCTGTTTATATCCTCAATTTACCCTAAATGACGCACGGATATATCATCAACTGGACAGTAACTTACAAATGAAATTAGCAGTTTGGTGTTTCAGTTTGTTTCAGTGAAGGATTCTCTTGTAAAATGCAGAATTTCAATGCATGATCATATACACGTGGACGTTTTGAGCGCCGTTTTTTGATATGCACAGAATTGTGGTCTTCAAAAAATCGGTCCTACTAATTGCCGACCCCTGCCGACATCTACCGACAACTCTTAAATGCTTGAGATACGACATGGACTGTACCATTATACACGAGGGTGATGGTAATCAAGGAGATTGTTAAGTTGTGACAACAGAGGGCTTCTATAAGTGAATATGGAATGAGATGTCGGTAGGTATTTAAGAGTTGTCGGTAGATGTCGGCAGGGGTCGGCAATTAGTAGGACCCTCAAAAAATTGATGTTGGTATAATGACTCACCCCCAAACTGTTGATGGGGGCACAGAAAATGTACCCAAGAAGAAAAACAGTTGAATCATGTTTCATCTTATTCCAGATGGCTTGTAAAATTGTTTTTAATCTTGAAAATAAAAATATTGTTTTAGATTTTTAAAATAAAATGGTATAATTTGGAGAAGCTCTCAAAACTTTTAATCAATATTCTTGAAATAGGGTTTTCAGGTGAAAAATTATTCCTAAACCAATATGCTCAATATTTATATCAAATTAAAGGTCTTGATGATGTCTTGAAGAAAATCGGACGAGTAGTTTTTGAGGAATCCTGTTTTATTTAATCAAATATACAGCATTCGATGAAGCGCGACTGTCCATACACTGTGTACATCCCTAATGACACCAAAACCGTTGAATCAGCCTACACACACCGTGATACACACGCACAGCGTTCGTGCTCGTTTCCCTCATAAGAGCTTTTGAAAGGGTGTAAAAAATACACTCTCCGCTCAAAACTAAACAAAATTACGGCTCAAAACTTTCACATACATGTATGATAGAAAAGAGGTGTAAAATTCATTCAGACACCACTTTTACCTTTCAACTTGAAGATTTCACCTCGAAAAAACAGTGTTTACTTTTTATCTCTTCGTAACTTCGGTTGTAGAGTAGTTATGGAGATCGAGCAAGCATGGGTATGTAAAGGAGCCCTTTGACTCAATAGAGAAACCCATTTTCATGTCAATCACAATGTACTCAGGCGCAGAGACAGCTACGAAGTGGATGCCCTCAGCAGAGCGCGGCAAATTTTACGCGCCGAATGCGCCCGACCTCGGAACACTTCGCGAAAGGCTGGGCAGGACGAGAGTGGTTCATTCATAAAAACCAAGGCTTTCGCACGTACTTCCGATTGCTATTTTATGTACATTGTTGGATAGCTGAAACTATAAGCTTTCCAATGAGCTATTACATGTAAGATTTTGACAGGTAAAAGTAGTAAAAAAATTTGATTTAAAATATTTATGTTTTTTGTTGCGGGCGATGCGCTGTACGTGTGGCGGGCTTCGGTCAAGCATGTACAAACTGAAAACCCTACTTGAAAGACCAATAAAATGGAAGGTGGTTAAAATTTTTGCAAAAAGTACTTTAAAACTTTGAAATGTGTAAAAATGCTGTTAACATTTAGTCAAATAAAAGTTTTCTTTTCATAATCATGATATTAATGTTTCATTTTCTCAATAATTTTCCACTACTGACGAGGTAAACACCAACGAATTAAGTAGTCTTCGTTCGCTTCTATAAGGAATGTGTCCATTTTGAGGATCAGTATTTCTTTAATAAATTATTGCAAATACAAAGCATTCGTATCTTTTGGTTTCTACAGACAACAGCTCGTTGACAGCATAGAACAATAAAATCACAGATGTTTGTGAAAAACAAATTGAGGTCATGTAAATCCCTTACTATTTGTATCTAGTAAAATCAGTGATTAAACAACTTTGTCCACTTTCACAAGCACTAACTTTCCAGTAAATCATACAATTTCACTATGATTTTTATTTTTGTAACAAGCACGACTTAGATAAGTTTATGCAACCAGTAATACGCCATAGTTTTGTAAGTTTTCCGAGAAATGCTAAGCCATGAAGGTAAGTGCGTCATTTCACGAGTGAGGCGAATTACATACATGGACGATATGTTATTTTTACAGTTCTTAATCTTAGGCCATTTCATTATTTTAACAATGGAGAAATAGTACAGTTTTATTGTCAACATCAAACTCATTGTTACTTAGGAAAGAATGTCGTATCCGACCGCCACTTTTTAAGGGTTTTTGGAATTTTGTTGGAACCACTAACCAGTTTAAAAAAAATGATTGTATCGATTTTTGGGGGTACAGAAAACGAAAAGTATCTTTAAAATCCACTTTTATGATGGTTTTTCGGACTTGATTTCCCTTCTAAAAATCCTCCCCTTCAGAAAATAAAAAGGATCCTATTATAGTTGCCACTGCGCATGTACAATGACCGTGTTGGTCACTTATGGGGGAGTTGACAAGATCAAACTGACATCACTGAGGAAGTCATCGTATACCAAAAATGCCTGATTTTTCATGAAATAAATGTCCTGGAATAATTTGAAGTATATGTCTATCATCATCCATATGTTCTCCACCTTACCAGGTAGGTAAGATTACATTATTGGTTATTTTGAATGAGAAAAAGTGGCGGTCGGATACGACATTCTACCCGTTACTTATTTCATCACTTTCACATTTACATGAAATATGAATTGGCCTTAAAGGGGCAGTATCATCACGATCAGAGCAGACTTTCAACAGGGCATGGAATTGGTGTCCCAGTGCAAGATAAACACTGACTAAATATTACTGGCTCATTTATGAAGCAGCAATGGTAATATAACCTTATCATGTGGGATATTATTTTCAGTCACTGAGTTAATCTGAAACTAGCACTCCGATTCCATGCTCTATTGATCATGACGATATTGTCCCTTTAAAATTGATGATGATGATGATGATGAAAAGACTCACATATTTGCAACATTTTTGTTTTCAGGTCTTCCTTTTCTTGAATCTGCTATGGATGTTGAAACCGACGTGGAAAAGCTGCAAGCTCAGCTTGAAAATGCAAGAAAAGAAATTGACGAACTGAAGAAGAGGTTACTGGCTAAAGATGGGCTTGGTAGATCAGTGGATGAAGTAGGTCACAACAATGTATTTTCAATAATTGAACGATTTGTTAAGAGTTTGTTGTGGATTCATGATTGAGATTTTGTCTGATGGGCCAAGAACATCACTTTTAAGGTTTTTTGGAATTTTTTCACAACCACTAACCAGTTAAAAAATCGATTTTTGGGGGTACAGAAGGCAAAAACTATCTTTAAAATCCACTTTTATGATGGTTTTTGGACTTTATTTCCCTTCTAAAAATCCTCCCCTTCAGAAAATAGAAGGATCCTATAGATCATAGTTGCCACTGCACATGTACAATGACCATGTTGGTCACTAACCCTAACCACCCCATATCCTCCAAAATCCTCCAAGGGGCACTTTTTTGGAAAAATTCAGCACTGTTGGAAACTGTTGCTTTCACCTCTTCAAATGGGGCAAAATTACTACCTGGCAAGAAGTACAGGCCATAAGTGCTGAATACGAAAGACCAACAAAAATGCATGGTGCATTTTGAAGATAAGGGCATGTTTCCAAAAGTGCACTGATGGATTTTGGAGGATTCAGGAAGCTTCCTAGCCAGAATACCTAGGGGGTTAGGGCTAATGGGGAGTTGACAAGATCAGACTGACATGACTGAGGAAGTCATCATATACAAAAAATGCCTGTTTTTTCTTGAAAGAAATTGAAGTATATGTCTATCATCATCCATATGTTCTCCACCTTACTAGGTAGGTAAGATTACATTATTGGTTATATTGAATGAGAAAAAGTGGCGGTCGGATACGACATTCTACCCAAAAAAATTCAAATGCAAAGTGTTGTGAATTCCATCTGTAAGTTTTTACCTTGATTTTTTCTTTTTGAATGTAATACAAATGTATCCCATTTATCTGTGAGTACCAGAAAATACATGTGACGTTTTAGCGAATAAATTTGGCGTACTGTGCTTTGGAAGGGTTAAGGCACTGGCTACCTTTCTTGCATATAAATGTTTTAGTTGTGTGGATTTTTGAACTCAAACATATTTTGGATGTGTACCTGAAATTTTCGATCAAACACATTGATCTTCATCAGCGTGATGACCCAGATATGGAATCCTTGACCTTGTGTGACCCTAAGCTCAGATAGGAGACTCTTGCCAACCCCCCCTTTCCCAGTGATTGTTTGTAGGCCCTGATGTAAATAATCTCCTTCACTGCTCTCTCAATATTCCCCTTTCTTCTTGATGATAGCTTGGACAGTTTTACATGAAACTATTCAACTTGGTATAAAGTCAACTCCTTTACAACTGCAGGATGACATGAATCAACAGGAGTTCCCTAAAACTGATGGATGGAGGAACAAGGAGAAACTAGACAACATGAGTATCGAGCGTTACAGTCGCCAGCTAATCCTTCCTGAAATCGGTGTCCAAGGTGAATTAATTTTCATTTATTATTATTATCAGGCCTCTGATTTTAACTTTAGTGAACTCGCACTTCGCACAAAGTCCTTTATTCTTCTTCAAGAGAGCAACTTTACCCCTGAAAAGACCAAGCACACCAGTCAGTTCAGTGGACAATTCTACTAAAATATTCATAAACCTCCAGCAATATGAATAATTAATGTATGATCATTATTAGTGGATTTCATTGATTCTTTTTCAGGTCAACTGAGGTTATGCAACAGTTCGGTACTAGTAGTTGGTGCAGGGGGTCTAGGATGCCCAGCGGCTGTTTACTTGGCTGCAGCTGGGATAGGTACGATACTTGTCATTGTCATTTTCTTTGTTAGGCAAAAAAAAATGAAAAAAAATCTCTGGTTTCTGTCTCCGCATGCATTACCTCAGACCTTTTTGCTATGAAACGATGTCCTATTGCAGCCAAAATTGCTGGATCGATTGGAATTCTGCCGTGCTGTGCTTTAACCCTTCTATAGGTTTAACAATCAAAGACACTCAAAATTTGTATGTCATTCCCAACCCATTGACTTTGTGCAGTGCACTCAAATAAATGCAAGGACATGTGGCTCTGATAGGAGGTCAAACCAAAACCACTCAAGTGTATATGCAGTACATACACAGCTCTGTGTGACTCTGCATATAACTTAAGTAGGACATACACAAGTGTGTTTGACTTTGCCACTAACTCCAGCACAAAAATACACATGTGTGAACAATTGGCAATGCAACCAAAAATACTCAAGTGACTGTCTGTGGGTGCGGTGCTTACTGGGCCAAATTTCAGCCTGGGCATAGGAGGGTTGAATGACTTTTTCACATAGGGGTATGAACATTTGCCCGATTTGCGAGGCCTCTCATAGCCAACACACTTTGTATATGGGAAATTTGGTCCCTGCGTATACAATGTATAATGTATTTCCCTGTTGCAAAAAAAAAAACATGGCCGAAAAAAAATGGTGCATCACCGCACCAATTTTGAAGCCGACCGATGACCAGCAACCGGAGACTTTTTTATTGGCCTTATATTTGTCTTTGTTTGATTGTAAACTGTATGATTGTAATATGGGTTATTGATTGTGTGTTTTTTAAAACACAGGACGTCTTGGTATAGTAGACTATGACGATGTCGAGCTAGGCAATCTTCATCGTCAGGTCCTACACACAGAGGCAAGAATAGGATGCTCCAAGTCATTATCAATCTCAACGAGTGTTGCTAGGTAATCAAATAATACAGCACAAATTGACCAATGCGGTTACAATCTACTTGACTGTTGTTGCTATCTTATGCATAATTCATAGCTGTGCATTCAAAAATGGGTTGTCATTGCTCATTCATGAAGATTCATGCATTTTCTACCTTTAGCAGTCTGCTAATATTGATGATGATATAAATTGTTCTTTTCAGGTTAAATTCTTCCATTGTTTGTTTGCCTTACCATATGCAACTGGACAGCAGTAATGCAATGGAGATTATCAAGAGATATCCTTTTTCTGACCACATGTATAGTGCGAGGCTAACAACAGACAGACATTAGTCAATTATTGTGTGAAATATCTTATTTGGGTGTAATGTACTTCTCTTTGACAAGGGAAATATAAGTGTGAAAAACAAAGTTGCAGGTGAGAGAGTAAAACAAACAGAATATACATTTATAAATTGCATATCTGTGCTTGAGGGCAGTGTTAATGAACAGAATGTTTTCTCTGCTGGGAAGTCAAGACTTGCTTTTCACAATACAGTCATGTCGGTGAATCACTGGGGAATAGTGGGTTTTTGTCCTGGGGGGTGGGGCTATCATTGTTCTCAAATTTCCAAATTTTTCCTCAAAGTCACCCATATGTCCCAAAATTGTCCAAGTTAACAAAAGGAAAGGTAGAATTTACATCATAGGGAAACAGTACAAAATGTTCGAAAAAATAGAAAAGTAAAAATAAAAATGGAAAATGAGATTAGGATAATACACTTATCCATAGTACTGCCCACCCTTTGTTATGCTGAAAACTGAGTCATGCCATCTTCATTAAAGCCAAGTGCTTGACCGACATAGCAACAGTATTCATGTAAAGGCGTAACCCTATTTCTGTGATGTGTGATTGATAGACTTGATTGATGTTTTCCACCTCAACATTTAACAGCAGATTTACACGACTGCCCACAGTACTTTCCTTAATTCTAGTGAACCAGCAATTGTGTTTGTTATCCTTAATACCAGATCACATTTGACATAGTGCTTGATTGCACGGACAATGTGGCAACCCGATACCTCTTAAATGATGCTTGTCTCTTAGCAGGGAAGCCACTCGTCTCTGGCAGTGCACTCAGGTTTGAAGGGCAGGTAGAGGACACTTTATTATTCCTGAAAATTTCTGAAAATGTTTGTTTCAACAATCAAATATCTTGTCAGATCGTCTTTGTTTTGTTTTCTTTCTCTTGAAAACTGCTTTTATAAATTATATACTAATTGAAATGTTGATAATGTGGGGAAAAACAAGATTTTTTTTGATAAAGCCCGAATCAGTTTGTGTTGGATCACAACAGGCTCTTTGTGGCCGTGTCGTAACTATGGCAACTATGGGGGAACCTTCCCCCCACCCCTCCACTCGACGTCCTGTTGCAGTGGCAACTATGGTACCTATGGGGGACTGGGAAGAACCAACCCCCCAACAACTCCATCTGATCCCTATGAAAAACAAGGGCCTGTACAAAAGTGCCTCCCTGAAAAATCCTGGTGCCCCCCCGCCCCCAAGTGCTCTCTAATGAACCAACCCTAGTTATACATATGCTTTGTTGCCTTCATATTTTGTAAAATTTGTTGAGAAACTAGTCTAGTTTTTCTTCTTCTTTTCAGCTAACTGTGTATAACTACGAGGGTGGCCCATGCTACAGATGTCTGTATCCCAAACCTCCTCCTCCTGAAACGGTTACCAACTGCTCATCTGGCGGTGTCCTTGGAGTAGGTAAATACCATCACTGTGCAACAGTGGCCAAATCTTGGTCTTGGGCACATGTCCTACATGTAAATGTAGGGTCACTAATATTGCAGAATGCCTCCATGTTGCTTCATATTTCACCTGTCTGTTTTATAAGGCCAAAAAAGAGGTCTCAGGTTTCTGGTATCTGCGCACGTCGCCTCAGACCCGTGTGTCAGCATTTTTAGTTTTCTTTTTGTTTGCTATGAAACGATGTCCAAATGCAGCTGGATCGATTGGAATTCTGCTGTGTTGTATTTTAAGCGCCTTTTTCACATAAGGGTATGAATGCCTGCCTGATTTGTGCGGCCTCTCTTAGCCACCATACTTTGTGTATGGGATTTTTGGTCTGGTTACAATAACATGTATCAGACGTATACATGTATCTAATTACAAACTTGATTACTCTTTTTTGTCTATTTTTTCATGTAGAATCCAATATGGAAATAAATGTTGAGTTGAATGAATAAAAAAAGACTGGTGCCTTTCAAACTATGATGCTTTTTTGGTAGTGATGGTAGATGGTCCGGCCACCAGACCAACATGGATGATGTGTGATGAGGGTCTATTAGCTGCAAACTAAAGTTTATTTCCTTCTTAAATGAGTTCATTTATTTGTCTTTCCTTCACAGTTCCCGGCATCATTGGCTGCTTCCAGGCTCTAGAGGCGGTAAAAATTGCCGCTGGAATAAGAGGTATGTCTTGAATTTCGCCTGAAGGGGGTAGACTTTTTTGTTTTGATATTTTCTGGTTTCTGTAGCAAATAAAGCTCTTTGTGTTTCACTCTTTTAAAGGCAATTTTCTTAAGTAGGATTTGAAGTTTTGCATGGTGGAAGTACAGTAGGAGTAAGGTTTGTAACAATCTCTGTAAGAGTTGTAACAATTGTTGGTTCTGAGAAGAACCGGTGGTGAGATAACCCAACATTTCGATCAGTATATTCTGATCATCTATTAAAAAGTTCTCTTAACAAGATTGTTACATGGTACTACCACAAACCTTACATATGAATGTTATTATTAATCAGTATACTTCTAAGGGAAGATACAACATTGTTTAAAAAAAAAACAAGATCGTAAAGTTCTTGAATTCGAATCTGAAAACTTACTTGGTGTAAAATTGGTACAAGTATCAATCATCCTTGGAAATGATTCCATAAGTGCTTTCATCTTGGAGAAGAGGGTAATTTTTGTTTGAGCACCTATTACAATGACATTTTCACAAGTTAGTTTTATGTAATGACAAAGTAATTATTGTCTACTAAGAGAACAGCAATGAACAGATCTCTAATGTTTTTGAAATCAAAACTCACCTTCGCTTGTCTTATTCACACAGCTTCCTTCAGTCAGAAGCTTCTGCTATTAGACGCATTAGATGGCAGTTTACGAACCATCAAACTACGTCCGAGACAGCGCAGCTGTGCTGTGTGTGGTGATAACCCAACCATTCTTAAACTCATAGATTATGAAGAGTTCTGTGGAGCTAGTGCTACAGATAAGGTGAGGCTGACTCTTTTAAAAGAGAAGGTATAAGATTGAAATGCTGGCAAGACTGCTTCTTTAATGAGTAGTGCTTACTCTCTTCGAATCAAGATATAAATCAAACAACTAACCTTATGAAAGCTTTAATGCGGAGTCATGAGAAAAGTGTGAAAAAGCATTCAAAATTTTTGCAGAAAACATTGTGAATGTGCATATTGTTTTGATGAGAGCACTATGAAGATTGGTACCTTTATCAAATTCACATCAAGTTAATGTATTTATTGAATAATGATTCAGTTATTTGGTAATCGGCCTACTCCAGCCAATGAATTTCTGCTTGTGTTGAAGCCGGAGCCTGTGCAAAGCCCTCAGTTCCAATTTTATACCGATTATTTGACGTTGTGATTGTGTTGGTAGTGCGTTAGTATTCACCTCCTGTCTGCTGAAGAACGAGTGAGTGTCAAAGACCTTTCGTCAATCTTGCAAGAAGACAAGGCGGTTGACTCATCAGTATTACTTGACGTCAGACCTGCCGTGGAATTTGAGATCTGCAAATTGCCTCATTTTATCAGTATCCTTTGTAAAAAAAAATCATGAATCATAGGATCAAGCCATTGACCAAACATCAAGTTGCCCTTAAAGATGGCGTCTATATCTTTACCCCCCCCCAAAAAACCACAAAAAACAAAGGGGGGGGGGGGGAGGGACATATACATGTATGTACATTAACCCTCCTAGTTCTGGTGCCTTTTTCAGACAAGTTGATGCACCATTTGAAACCATTCGTTTTGTGAAACACACCAAGGTGTAGTGTATCCACCATTCAAAACCATTTGAATGATTTATAAGCCACTGTGTTGTACATTCACCATTTGAAACCATTCGGCTATGGAAACACACCAAGGTGTAGTGTATCCACCATTCAAAAACCATTTGAATTGATTTGAATGGTAGTAAAGCTTGCTACCAACACTTTTCAAATGGTATCACCATGTGTGTACAAAACCACTGGCCATTTTGGTAAGTGGAAATTTTGAATGGTTTCAAATGGTCAAACACTAGGAGGGTTAAAGGGTTTGTACACCTCTGGTCAAATGTCTGAAAATGCATCCATTCTGTCTAAGAACCAAGAGAGATTTCCATAAATCTGTAAACATTTCAGCTCATTTCATTGTGTCGTTCATGAAAAAAGGAATAAAAGTTTTTCACACGGTCCAAACCACAGGATAAGTTGTTTCATCCTTCGTAGCTGAAGATGACCATGATATATTAAAGTAACATGAAACCTAAATATAGGTGAGTTGCAATGAGTCCAGAGGTGACTAAACAGCGCAATATGTGCGTGGAAAAATCTGCCGCACGTCGGACATACGTGTTATTGCAGAGGAGGTGGTGGCGGCGACTCTTGACTTGTGATGAACATGCTTCTTTGCAGCCTGTTTAGTTCTTATTTGTTCGGAGGGCGATAAAAGGTTCAGCTCAGTCCTTTATCATCCTTTGGACACGACCCCAGAGGTCTTTACCCTGCTGTAAATACCAAACATCAGCCTTTTTTTCCATTAATAAATACCCATCTTGATTTTGTTAATTCAGTGCAGCAGTGATATAACCTTGGCATGTGGGGTTTTATTTTCAATTAATCTAAAACTAGCACTTCGATTCCATGCCCTGTTGATCTTGACGATATTTTCTCTCATTAAGTAAATCTACTTTGCTTGAGACAAATTTTCCTTTAACTTCAGCATATCAGACATTCCTATTGATGATGTAAGTAAAGCCGAGTCCCTTAGTCTCGTCATGGAGGAGATAACCAAGAGAAGCAAGATGCCGACACAAACTCCAGGTAATGTTGTCTTCCATGGAGTGTATATTGGAGTTCCCTAACATGGTGCACTTCAATGACTAACCGGAATTTTGTTATATGACTGTAGCAAAAATTGCCAATGGACGCAAGCTGAAACCTGTTCTGATTTATTTTTATACTTATCAAGTCAATGTTAATTGTGGTTTTGATATCCAAAAAGATAAGAGTCTTTCAAAATTTGGTCCGAAAATACCAAAAATGTTTTTACTTTTTTTTCTTCAAATTATATATTTTGTAAATAAATGAATAAAGTCGTCTTCTTTTTTCTCTGCAACAGTGTTCGTGGTGTGTAAGCGAGGCAATGATTCACAGATTGCTGTGAAGACGTTACAAGAGAAGCTAGCTTCCATTCCAGCCATTATTAAGGACATCCGAGGCGGACTGACGGCATGGATAGCACACATTGATCCAGACTTCCCAAAGTACTGAACCAAGCAATCAAGACATTTTTTTTTTTGAATCAGACATTCCCAGAAATGGATCCAAGCTCTCAAGAAGGGGATGAGGCACATAGACAAAGCAGAGGTGACCAGGCCAGGCTAAAAGGGTGCCACAGTAGTGGCATAGCCAAAGGGGTGGGGGTTAGCAAAATAGTGTGTCGGTAAATTAAAACAAAATTGTTGGAGTGTCGTGGCCGAGCGGTCTAGCTTACCGGACTCAAGTTCTGGTGTTAGCAGCAGAATGTGGGTTCGAATCCCGGCCGTGACACTTGTGTCCTTGAGCAAGACACTTAACCATAATTGCTTCTCTCCACCCAGGGGTTAAATGGGTACCTGTGAGGGCAGAGTTGGTTGATTAGCCCTATATGCGCTGTAATTGCAGCAATTGAGCTGCACATAGCCAGCGGAGGCTGACCATGGTTTCAGGCTAAAGGGTGCCACACTAGTGGCATAGCCAAAGGGGTGGGAGTTAGCAAAATAGTGTCTGTCGGTAAATTTAAAAAAAATTGTTGGTATTTCTGAACTTCAGAAATTCAATCTGTATATTTTGACATAATTTGTCACTTCATTCAAGTTTTGTGTGGGTAAATTTTCACCCCCAAAATCCCCCCCCCCACCACAAACACACTGGATCCGCCAATGGACATACCAGTATTGGGCAGTTTTAATTTAGAATCTTACAGGTTCTGATCCAAGTTCAGATATTGTACTTGCTCATAAAGATTCAACATTCAAAATTGTGAAATCACCCAATTATTGGGATATATTGTGTACATGTAAATATCAGCAATGTTGCATGTATAAATTGTAAAATGGACCATTTGTTGACCCCTAGTGGACCTTAGGCAGAATTTGAGACAAAGGGGGTTGGGAAAACTTTTTACGATATTTTACCTTGGGTTTAGATAATATGAAAAGGCTTTTTATAAATCTATAATTATGATCAGAGTCAATTAGAGTGTTCTTGAATTGCACATTTCATATTAAGTTTATTTGGTCTACCCTATATACAAGATGGTACAATGTGGCTATAATTGCTGAATTGAATCAATTATTAATTACAATTTTTTTTTCTTTTTTTTGTTAAGGATTTGTTTCAAAATTGTACATTTATATAATGCTTTTTTAAATTACCGGCAAAGAATAAAATGTAGCATCAGTGATTAAAACTTTAGATCATGCCGTATTTATGACATGTAATTCACTGAAAGAATGGCTAAAACTAACATGACTTAAAACAGTAAACACTTTTTGTCAAATAACTGTAAATGCATCAACACTTTTTAATTAACAATAAGGAAATAGTATTCTTTCCTTAAAGCCACTTTACTTTTGGTAAAATGTCTGTAAATGAATCCATGTTTAATAATAATCGAGAGATATGTATAGAAACCAACCTGTGAAAGTTTTAGCTTATTTCATTGTCATTAACAAGAAAATAGTGAAAATTCATTCCGAGTTTTCATATTCATTCCTACTAAATCTCTGGAGGACAAAAATTAATTTGCAAAATAATTTGATTAGTTATACTTCAATGATATGGAACCTCAGATGGAAATATTTCAAGGGATGTTTGATATTACCACATCTATGGCAAGTAAGTTTTATGTAAATCTGTGATCATGTATTTCATGAAATACTAATAGTGCATAGGAGCTTTAAAACAATTTAACAATGCATCAAATCAAACTACATATCAATTAAGGCCAGTTTTATCAATATTATTTACTCACATGACAGAATAGATAACAAATTGTTTTGTATTTAAATAAGTGTGGTGTGGGTGTACCATTTTCAAGGCATATTATCATACCCTGTTTGATTTTAAAGTTGAAACATTTTATCTGTAAATAAAAGTTGAATCTACTTAAACGTAACCATGCTGAACACGACAGAATAAAACAAATCCATTGGATCTTGTTGAACTGAGCAGATAAAAAGTCTGATTGTTCTTGCTGGCAACTGTTGGATGTTGTTGCATTGAGCAGGAAGTGTCTAGAGAGTTATTAACCCTCCTACTATTGTGGCAAGTTGCTATAGAGGTCAAAACTGCCTGTTTTGACTGTTGACCCAAATGTGCACACAGGGGCATTTTTGACTGGTTTTGACCACCCTGAACAATACCAAACAATGCTTTTACCAGTCAAAAACGGTCAACTCATTTTGACCTGTAAATGTACTTACTACACAAGGTTTGACAGTGTTTGACTTTTAAGCCCACTAGATATACCTTGGCAAGTATATCAACATTTTGACTGATTTTGATCCTTGTAGTAGTAGGAGGGTTAATGGGGTTGGGGTTGGGGTTAGGGTACAGTAGAACAAAACCAAACAATTTTCTAATTATGTTCAGAACCTCGAGTTGTAAGTAAAAGACAGTTATTTTAAAATAAGTACTGCATCTATACATAACAGCAAAAGAAACGTCACCCCTAAAAATATTTATTATTTTCATTTTATAATTAATATAATTTGTTTAATGAAGAATATTATGAGTATGGAGTGTGACATGAACACAATGTGGCAAATTTGGTTGACCTCAAAACCAAACCCTAATAAACTACAAATACAGCTAAACATGTTCTCAGACTTATCAAAATTTAGGGGGTGACGTTTCTTTTGCTGTTATGTATATATGATATAACTATTGTTACTAATATAATTTACTTTGATCAATGCACACATACTTTTTGTAAATCTTTACAACACAGGCATTTAAAGGGGCAGTATCGTCGCGATCAACAGGACATGGAATCGGAGTGCTTGTTTTAGATTAAACTCAGTGACTGAAAATAATTCCCCACATGATTAGGTCATATTACCGATGCTGCATAATAAATGAGCCAGTAATCCTCAGTCACTGTGTTCGTCTTAAACAAGGACACCGATTCCATGCCCTGTTGAAAGTCTGCCCAGATCGAGATGATACTGCCCCTTTAATGAATGTACAATTATTAGTGGTTAAAACCTGATCACAATTTTACAATAAAATATATTCAGTACAAATTGTCAAAGGAGATTTCCAGGTTAAAACATCAATACATTTTTTTTTTGTTACTAGTCATATCTTTGGTTACATAATCACAACACATCATTCAAAGTAGCTTCAAGGACACTAAACCCATTATTCATTTACTGTGGATGGTTTATACACATGTTTAATCCAAGTTGTGGTTTTAGAAAAAAAAGTAGGGGTAATGTTTGTCTATTAACCCTCCTACTGATAGACCATTTGAAACCATTCAAAATTTCCACTTTCAAAAATGCCCATTGGTTTTGTACACACATGGTGACCGTGATACCATTTGAACAGTGTTGGTAGCAAGCTTTACTACCATTCAAATCCATTCAAATGCATAGAGGGTCCATTGATTCACCACTTAGAAGTATCCAAACAAGGTTTTGTATTAGCTGACCTACCATTCAAAACCAGTTGGGGGAATCAATACTGTACACAGTTATTTCACCATTCAAAAGCGTTTCAAATGGTGCATCAACTTGTATGAAAAAGGTACCAAAAGTAGGAGGGTTAATTATTCAGCACATATTATAAAGATTTTTTTAAAAGTCAACCTACACGTAGATACGTTTTATACATTCTGCATACCCATTCAGGCCAGTTCATAGCAAATGTAGCATTTACCATGTTGAAAAAAAGATGGTGAAGAATTTGCCTCCCACTTTTGATAAACTTTTAAGACATGGGTCATGTGACCAATATGCAAATTAGGCTTAAATAAAATACTGAGTGCTACGTGAAATGGTCAATGGAGTTTTGTACATGAGAGAACATGTTTCACACCAATTCCACAGGGCTGGAATTTCCTTCTTGTAAGGGGCAAGGCCACTTTTCCTGAGTATTAAAATAGTTCTTGCTTCCATTAGAATATACACTACTCAAAAAAATTAAAGGAACATGATTATGTAACAGCCTTTGTCGGATGTTACCGCTTGAAGAGGTATCAAGGTGGTGTCAAACCTATTGCAGGTGTAGTCTATTGATACTCAAACAATACTGACCAGTCAAAAGTGAAATCATGCGTGTCTTCAAAGACTGAGGTACATGGGTGTCCAAATGTCCCTATAATGCGCTGATTTTGTGCACTAGTGTTATCACAAGCCTTTAGCAATTGCTGCAATACCATGATGTTTTTTCCAATTCTTGTGTTACCATTTGGTCTTCTGGCCCTCTGTGGTGGTGTTCACCGTCATTTAACAGAAGTTGAGGTTGCCAGAGCTGTCCAGCTTCTTGAAGAAGGCCACCCACAGCGTGAGGTAGCTAATCGTGTGGATGTGTCCCCAAGTGTCATCAACCGTCTGTGGAGACGCTACCAAGAAGATGGCCTGTATACCAGAAGGCCAGGGCCGCTGACGAATGACAACCCCTCGTCAAGACCGGTATCTGAGAATTCTTGCCCGATGGAACAGACAGAGCACCGCTAAATCCCTGTCAACGGACTTCCACAGAGGAACTGGTATACGCTTAACTAACCAAACTGTTAGAAATCGCCTTCATGAAGATGATATGCATGCTCGAAGACCCGCCACAGGCCCCATTTTGACCCCAAGGCACCGCAGAGCCCGGTTGGAGTTTGCCCGAGATCACCAAAATTGGCAGATGGACAATTGGGCCCCAGTGCTCTTCACAAATGAGAGCAGATTCTCAGTTTCAACTAATGACAGACGTGTGAGAGTGTGGAGACGCCCAGAAGAAAGATACGCGGACTGCAACATCGTTGAAATTGATCACTATGGTGGAGGATCCGTTATGGTCTGGGCGGGGATCTGTTTGGACGGTCGTCGGACCTTGTTGTGATAGCTGGTGGTGCTCTGACAGGTGTGAGGTATAGAGATGAGATACTGAGACCCGTGGTGGTGCCATTTGCTCGTGACATTGGGAAAATTTTATACTGGTACAAGATAATGCTCGTCTGCACATTGCACGTGTAGCCATGGACTTCCTCCAGGAAGAGGAATCGACACAATGCGCTGGCGACACGTTCTCCTGACCTTAACCCAATAGAGCATGCATGGGACATGCTTGGCAGACGAGTTGCAGGTCGACAGCATGCTCCAGATACTGTACAAACACTGACAGCTGTCTTGATTGAAGAGTGGAATAACATTCCTCAGGACTCTCTGACAGCAGCTGATTCAGAGTATGCCTCGTCGGTGTCAAGAATGCACACAAGCCCGTGGAGGCCATACCAGTTACTAGCCACTGACTGTTTGACTCTTAAACATCTTAAACTGAGTATAGACCCTCAGAGGCAAACCAGCAAGATCAGCACCATCTTTGGTATGTGGACACTCTCAGGTCCAGCTGTTAGAGGACATGCATAATAGCACCTCACTCAAATCAGTAATGTTTAAAAAACAATTGACTTTACTTGCAATGAGTTTGACACAACCCTGGCACCTCTTTAAGGGATAACGTTCAATAAAGATCATGATATCAACATGTTCCTTTAATTTTTTTGAGTAGTGTATATCGGAATATCTATGGGAACATTTTTAAAGAGAACCACGACCAACACCAGCCTGGTCTTGGCCTATTACCAGGGCAACGGAGGCAAGGTCTCTGTGGCCTCTGTGAAATTCTAGGGCTGACTATTTATCTTGGACGTAGGGTCATAATTGCACTGAAACTGTTTTTTCTCCCGATGACAAAATTATGACGGGAGGACGGATGGTTGGGTTTTATGAACCACCAAGGATCATTGAATAGAACAAGCCTGAGATGTGTCCCCATGATGATTTGCTGCCTTGGCAATGCAGATGGCCTGCATCCATTCCTGAAGCTCCTCCTTGGTATCAGATTGAAGGTAATATGTCCGTCTGCTGTCGCTAGGTTTTAATCGAAACACAAACTGCCTGCGGTCAATGTCTGCCTCTGCTATCTCTGTGTTGCCGAGCGGGATGAACTTATCAAGGTTCTGTTGTTAGATTAAAGGGAAGGTAAAACATTGGTAATGTTGGCAAAACTGCATTTACGAGTAAGCTTACTCTCTTTGAATCAAGATATACATTTAATAACTTTTAATTTTTCACTGGAACATTGATCATTTCTTTTCAGAAAAGAAAACCCTTCATTTGAAATAAGATATTTCACAAAAAAGCCAAATTTAGTTTATGACGGGACCTATTATAATTTAATTATTTACTGTAAAACCATGCTTCTCAGGATTATTTTGAAAAATGTGTCTTTGAAAAGCATTTGTTTTCCCTTCCTCGAGTAAAGTAGCAATTTTACGATGAAAAAGAAAATTTGCATTAAAATAGCAACAATCACAGCTGATAATCTTTAAATAATGAACCTGCTTATTCAAAGTGACACTGTTTCAAGAAACAACTCCTCAGACAAAAAGAAGATAATTTATCTCAAACATATACTTATCTTTTAATTTTTTTTTGGCACTAAATATGTTTGAGTAAAAGGGGTTTGAGGATTAAGTGCCCCAGGGTTCTGGAAGGCGCTCCCCCGATGGAGAAATCTTGGATTCGCCACTAACAACCACCAGGTAGGAGAGCCTGGGAAATGGCGAGGGGGAAACAGTTGGTTGGTAACTAGTCTCATTCTAGGACCAATACACTGGACTCCCTCTTTCGTATCCGTGGCCCTAGCACCACATGTACAAAAAACTAGGAGCGATTTTTTAATTTTTCATCTGCTAATTGTTACAATCTAAAATGTTGTGATTCGGTAAGCTTGCCCAAGCAGACACATTTGGTATAAAGTTTGCTATTGTGAGATCAGTAATTTTTAATGTTGGAAAGAATGTCGTATCCGACCGCCACTTTTAAGGGCTTTTTTGGAATTTTTTTGCAACCACTAACCAGTTAAAAAATTATTCTATTGATATTTGGTGGTACAGAAAGCGAAAACTATCTTTAAAATCCACTTTTATGATGGTTTTCGGACTTTATTTTCCTTCTAAAAAAATCTTTCCCTTCTAAAAAAATCTTCCCCTTCAGAAAATAGAAGGATCCTATTATAGTTGCCACTGCGCATGTACAATGACTGTGTTGGTCACTAATTGTGGAGTTTACAAGATCAGACTGACATGACTGAGGAAGTCATCGTATACCAAAAATGCCTGATTTTTCATGAAATAAATATCCTGGAATAATTTGAAGTATATATCCATCATCATCCATATGTTCTCCACCTAGGTAGGTAAGATTACATTATTGGTTATATTGAATGAGAAAAAGTGGCGGCCAGATACGACATTCTACCCATTATTATTATTATTATTATTAATTTTTAAATTTCAAAAATGTTTCGAAAATTTCATGAAAATGAGATAGGCCTATCCCAAGGCCAAATATAAGATTTTATGTCAAAAGTGTCTGCTTGGGGAAGGTTACCTAATCATTAAGATTTAGGTCGTAATAATAAGCAGATTAAAAGTTGAAAATAAAGAAAATCGCCCCTTTTTTATACTTGTGGTGCTAGGGCCAAGGATACGGAGGGAATCCAGTGTATTACTAAATAAGTATTAGCCCTAGAATGAGGCTAGTTAGTTGATAACTTACTTCTGCATTATTTCCGTAGTACATCATTTTGCTCTTGAGTAGAAACCATCGCCTCTCCCATTTATGAGATAGCTTTGTTCGCTTTTTTAACCAGCCACATTTCATGTTCTCTGTGGTCTGACATTCCTCCACGGTTATGCCTTCTTCTCCGTTTGAAATAGCTTTACTTTCAGAGGTTGAACCACTTCGACTTCTTCTTTCGAGACTGTTGTTAATGTTATGCTCATGTTCAGTCGCCATATTGACGCTTTCGTTTTGTTATGTGATGCAGCGCCCTCTATTGAGACCCAATCTCACTCAGATTTTCTCCTTTTATTTTTGTTTTAACGCACGCGCAGCGGAGTCGATTAGTATGTGTGCCCCGGCCACAGATAAACAAGGGTAATTTCAATGGATGCCAGTCAACTGCCCCACGACAAACTCGCCCCTTACAATCTCGCCCCTTACAAACTCGCCCCCTGACAAACTCGCCCCCTGCTGGTACAAACCTGTTTGTACATGCAGGGGGCGAGTTTGTCAGGGGGCGAGTTTGTAAGGGGCGAGATTGCCAGGGGGCGAGTTGACTGGCATGCTTCAGTCGGATTTCAATAACATTGTTATTTAAAACAACTTCTCGTTTTTTGTTTAATGAACAAGTTGCAGTTTTCCAGATGGCAATTTTATTGAAATTCCCTCGTTTATAACAGGAAGAAAAATGTCCGTCTCCTGCAAGCCGGCCAGCAATTCTGCCAATTCAAACAAACAATTCAAACATCTAGCCTAAGCAAGCGAGCAAGCAAACATTTCAATAAGCCTTATCGGAATTGTGCGCGCAATGAATGATAGGAGTCGGGTTTTGGAAAAAAGGGCACACAAGTACACAAAGTCAATGGAGGAGAAAGGTGGTCGGTCAGAAAATATAAAATAACGTATTATAGCAAAATTATGGAGAAAGTTTTTAACAAATCAATAAAGTTATAAACAGAACATTTTTATAAGCAAGAAAAGAATTGTTCCTCCCCCAAAAACTACGCAAATGGAGGAATTCTCAGCTGATTTCTGATCCCCGGGTGCGACGACCATTTTTAGTCTTATAAGCATTTTTTCTTCTTAAAAAGGGGTAAATTGCAGTTAATTTCATCGTATTTAAAAAACAAATTAAGCATTATGGTCAAACCGCGTGGTCGATCAAACCCACAATAATGATGATTATAAATTGGGAGTGTCGGTCGAGCGTAAAATTAAAAATATTAAAAACAAATAAATAAATATATAAATAAATAAATACAAAATTGCTGCCACCCGAAAAACAAACCATTAAAAAAATAATTAAAATCAAACAAAGTGCTAGCGTTGAGACAAGAACTATTATCTTATCAAGAAACTATTATCTTATTATTGTATAATTATTTTGGGACCATCTGATATTACCGCATCACGTTCATTGGAGACACGGATCACCGCCCATCAGATCTTGGACTTGCCTGTTTTAATCCCCATGGGTGAAGTATTGTATTAATTATAGCTTTTATCAAACGCCAATAAATTGTTGCTAACGCTAATTATAATAATAGCAATTAAATATCAGGAACGTATAAAAGGCAAGTGGCACAAGGCACCGTTTTCTCCTTTTTACCATCCTTTCATTTAATATATGCAATATATGCAATATATATTTTTTGTCGATGGGGAGAATATTTATTTAAAAAAATGTTCCAAAAACTGAACTGAAGAGCCTCTCGGCCGTTAGTATTGCTTGAGTTTGCCTAAAAAGTACAGTGCGACGAACAAATTAGAACATAACTGCCACTCCAGAAATCAGCTGAGAAATCCTCCGTTTGCGTGGTTTCTGGGATTAAAAAATGATTTCTTTCTTTATTAATAATAAATAATAATAATGGCGCCGGTATCCGCCAAAAGGCGCTCATGGCGCTCGCTCGTGATACAAGAGAACAAGAGAAAAAAGGCAACAAATATATAGAAAATTATTAGTCTATATTGGCTTGAAACAGATGAGTTTTGAGAGCAGTTTTAAATAATGATGTCGTATCGGCTGCCCTGATGTGGTACGGAAAACTGTTCCACACTTTTCCTGCAGTAACCAGGAAAGAACGTGCTCCCCATGAGTTCTTGGCTGTGTGTTCTACCAGGAGACTTTGATCAGCAGATCGTAGGTCGCTGCGTGATGGAGTGTATTGAGTGACAAGATCTGAGATGTAGAATGGCGCCATGCTGTGTAATGATTTATAGACCAGGAGACCGAGTTTGAAAACTATCCTTTGTTCCACTGGTAACCAGTGGAGTTGCCTGAGGATAGGGGTGATGTGTGATCGTTTGGCTTATAAGGCTTATTATTATACAAATGTTCTGTATGTAATTTAACTATTTCTTAATAAGTTTTCCATAATTTTGCTATAATACGTAAAAAAAACCTTCCATTTTCTGACCGACCACCTTTCTCCTCCATTGACTTTGTGCACAAACGTTTGTTTACAAGTTTTTTTTCCAAAACCCGACTCCCATAATTCATTGCGCGCACAATTCCGATAAGGCTTATTGCAAGTAGAAGGAACCGAGTTTTAGTATACAAATGCAGTTCACGAAGTGTACTGCAGAAAAAAAATCGCGGGCCACACTTCTGCCACTTCACTTCGTCACATAATAATCATTGTCTACTCAGCACAGTTTTGGGTGACCTCCGCTGCCCCGATTCGTAGACATAGGCACACCGTCAATAACTGCGCAGGGCAGACCTCCCATCACATGAGCGCACCACATAGCTTATTGTTAATAATTTATACACATTATGATCATGATGCAAATATTGAAATTGGAAACTTGAAACAGTTACTTTCTGTAGTTACTAGTTACTTTATGACGTTACTTAAATAAATACTCACTTGAAAAATCAGTATATGATCAAAATGATTCAAATCTATATTTTATTTACAGAATAGCTTACAAGTGATTGAAGGTGTCAATGGCAACAATTATTTAGCCCAAATGAACTGCACCGCTCGTAATTGCGTCCAAGTCCAATTTGCCATGTTTATTGTTGGGGAAGACAAATTCTTAATAGTCAATTTGTATTTTAAATTGAAATGTGTAGCAATGAAATACATCCTCTTAGCAGTGAAAAAACATATAAAATCGAAATTATGTTAATAATAATAATAATAATAATAATAATAATAATGGTTGATTTTATATAGCGCCTACTCCATCACGGTGTAATGCTCGCGATGTTATGGCCCAGGGCACACAAAATGCTCTCCTATAAATTTGTTTAAAAAAAATAAAATTCCACTTTAATGCCTCGAACTTTACTATACGACCCCCTCATACCCAAATACCCGGTGTGGGGTGTTCATGGGTGCCATGGTAACCATTAATTTCTGAACAGGTGGCTTTTTAGTGGCAAATACATTGGAAAATTAAGATTTTAGATACTCGCTGTAAAACATCGAATACTTGTTTGGGGGATTGTTGTAATCTTCCAAGCACTGATCTGAACAAAATTGAGTCATGATGACCACTTCTAATGCATTCACTGAAGCCTATATGATATCACCGTTACGTTAAAATGCTTAAAGAGGCACTCTAAGGTCAAATTCAGTTTTGTGATGCACTCATTTTCCAATAAATAGAGTCCTTATTAAAGTGTGAACAAAATTACAAGTCTCTAACTTCACTTTAAAGTGGTGTAACATATCATTTTATTTGATACCCTTTCAGAGCGATATTTGAAACATGACGTCACTATTTTCTTACGGTAAATGAGTCTGTAACATTCCATACAGGAATTTTTTGTTTGTCAAAAAGTCAATTTCAACGCCGATTTGATCAAATATTGTGGAGATTCAGGAATGAACTGCAAATTCACCGTACAAAAATGTAGAGATCCATTTATTTGAAATGTGACGTCACTGTTGTCTTTGGATGTTAACAAATTTCACACAGGAAGGTTATCAAATATAATGTCATTTTACATCACTTTAACGTGAGGTTAGAGACTAATTAAAAAATAAATTTCACACTTTAATAAGGACTCTAGTTATTGGAAAACCACAAAACTAAATTTGACCTTAGAGCCCCTCTTTAATCAAAATTTGTAGCAATTTTTATAATTTGTTTTTGGTTTTTGAGGATTCTGATGCCCAATATATGAATAAATACCACAAGTAGTGCTCTGCATATGATTTTGCTGCCGTAAGTGTACTTTTGAAAAAATTCAGAAAATTAAAGTCAAAATCTTCGTAAATTCATGTTTTTTTTCATGCACGAAACGATTAAAACTCATAGTAATAACGCCCTCTAGTGGAGATCGCAGTTTTGGCTGTCGTTGGCTTTGGTATTTTGACGCTTAGTAGCAACAGTTGTATACTGTATACAGAAACGGGTTAAAAGATGAGTTAATAGGTAGGATAAACACGGCAATCCAGGCATACATATCAAGACTGATCTGCACCGTCCCGGTCTGAGAGAGAATCCCCATGATGATGACAGGCATCCAACATGCGAGGTCGGTACTGACTATGAGCGCCATTTTGATCGTCATCTTGATTTCACGTTGCCGGCGAGCGGCCCCCCTGACACTTGTAGCGGAGCGTTTTACACTCACGAAGATGGCGATATAGCAACAAAGCACGATCATAAAACACAACATGTTCACGCCGAGAAACAGGACAATAGAGTAGATCCAAGATGGTTGACTTCCCTCAGCAACTGCGGTAACAATTTTGGGATCCCACCACCATGATCGTTCGTCATAAATGTAGTTCTCTTTATTACTAACACTATTCGGATGTGTTATTAGAGGGAGCCCAATACACACATCGGATAGTCCATATACCTTCGAATCAGACCCACTTATGACGGTTGGAACAATACTTAGACACGCAGCCGCTACCCATATAATGCAGACGATAGCTCTGGATGTTTTCTCCCGAATTTTGATTGAACTGAAGGGGAACACGACGCAGAGAAAACACTCGATACTGATAACGGTGACGAAGAAGACAGATGCCTCACTTGATAGCACCGACAGCACCCCAGCAATCTTGCAAACTGCACCAGACCTCCATCTCTCCGCTCCATTAAAGTACTTCTCCCCAAATTGCAAATCTGCACTCGCAATGATCAGCATATAAACCCCCATGATCAGGTCAGATATAGCTAAATTGACCACCAAGAACGAGTGCGTCTTATTCTCACTTGTTTCACTGCGTTTCCAATATCTCCATATAACAACCACTGAATTACCAATGAAGGCGCTAATACCAATAATCCACATAAACACTCTGAGTACGTGGTTCCTCATCAGACTGCCACATTGGTCTAATGGTGACTTTAACTTTTTGGTCTTGCAAATAGAATCATTAAAACCAGGAATAGCTGAACCAAATTCACAGCAGAGACGGTAGTCATCGACAAACCTAAAATAAAAACACATGTTAGAAAATAACATTCAGCCTTTTGTAGTCTTCCGTGTATGTTGTATGATGTTAAAAAGTTGGTGGAAACCTAATAAAAAGTGTTTGCAGATGTTTTTTGTTAAAAGGGTTGTTTATGACTCGAAAAATGCAATAGGAAGAATGAACTGTGAAAATTTGTAAATAAACTGCATAACCAAACATTCCACAGACTGATAAATGTAGACCTGCATCATTCCTTGCTTGATCCTCATAGACCTCTTTGCGCACGCGTAATGCATACTGGTCTATAGCGAAAGAAAACAATTTTATTTTTTATTTTTTAACCATATTTTTTAAGATTTCAAATTTGTTGTGTTTAATAACGCAACTATAATGTTCGATTATCACAGTAACGTATGGGAAATATGAACGATGATCACCAGCAGGTAGACCGAGATACAACGCGAAGTAATGTCTATGTATGAGGTATTAATTAACTAAATGACCATTTAACGTAGCCACTTCTTTAATTGAATACAGAAATTAAACATCTATCGAGCAATGATAACAATGTATTGTGTAAAATACCATCAAGTTGATTTATCCAAATAATCAGCCAATACCCTAAATATGCACTGTAGCCTGCCTGGTCCTAAATGTTGCCCTTCTTTTCATTATGATTTAAATACTATATTCGAAGTGATTGGGTACTGAAAACGGAATTCGTAAGTCAAATTTTGTAAATAGACCATAGGTTTTTGTGTTCGCTCGTGCTCTTCACCTCGACAAGAAAAATACCCTCATTAGCTTAAAACTGAGATTGAAACTGTGATGCAATAAATAGAGTTTTAAAAAGTCCACTAAAGAATTAAAAAATAACTATTTTGTAAAAACTTAAGTCTAATGTCGCATGCATTGTTTTCATTCAAGCTAAAGTAATATTTGAAGTTTCTTTTGAATGAGTGTTATCCGTGTTCGAGCGGTTGCTTTCATCACACGCTTTCATCATTCACTTACAGTTTGTTGAGGCTCACAAGGTCGTTTAGCGCTCCGTCCTTGACATCTATTGGGTTATCAGTGGATGGTTTAATTCTGATCAGTACCCTGGTAAATAAACAATGTAAAATAACGAACATTATACATACCCTTATTTAAGACAGAGAAAATTATAGATGACATGCAATGCGGTGATTTGTCTGAAATCCACAAAACTTAGTATTCAGATAGAGGCGATCATGGACTGTAGAAGCCATAGTATTCAGATAGAGGCGATCATGGACTGTGGAAGCCATAGTATTGAGATAGAGGCGATCATGGACTGTGGAAGCCATAGTATTCAGATAGAGGCGATCATGGACTGTGGAAGCCATAGTATTGAGATAGAGGCGATCATGGACTGTGGAAGCCATAGTATTCAGATAGAGGCGATCATGGACTGTGGAAGCCATAGTATTCAGATAGAGGCGATCATGGACTGTGGAAGCCATAGTATTGAGATAGAGGCGATCATGGACTGTGGAAGCCATAGTATTCAGATAGAGGCGATCATGGACTGTGGAAGCCATAGTATTGAGATAGAGGCGATCATGGACTGTGGAAGCCATAGTATTCAGATAGAGGCGATCATGGACTGTGGAAGCCATAATATTGAGATAGAGGCGACCATGGACTGTCGAAGCCATAGTATTCAGATAGAGGCTATCATGGACTGTGGAAGCCATAGTATTCAGATAGAGGTGATCATGGACTGTGGAAGCCATATTTTAACCACATTTAACCTAAGGCCAAAAAAAGTCTCCGGTTTCTGGTCTCCGTGCGCGTCACCTCAGACCCGCTTTCACATAAGGAGAAAGAAAGTTTGCCCGATTTGTGAGGCTTCTCTGAGCCACCATATTTTGTGTATGGGAAAACAGCGCGTCACTCACTGTACCGATTTTGAAGCCCACCGATGGCCAGAAACCAGAGACGTTTTTGGCCTAAGATGCAGACAATGTTATTATGAAAAAGAGAAGAACAATGTCTTACAGGGTTCTTAGTTTCCCAAGTCCATCGAAGGCCTTGCTTTCTATAGTTTCCAGAGGAATATTGCTGACATCCCTTGAAAACAAGCAAATAATATTTAATTTACTACGTGTGTCAGAATTAATCCAGACATCAGATGCAAGGGAGCTGAATTTTGAAATTGATGGAAGAAATATACGGGGAAAAGTTTACGAAAGGTCACGAAATTGAATGCTTCTGAAATTGCTTCAGATGGGATGGGTATTTTTATATTGTGTTTATCCACGTGTTGATGCTAAACTCCTGATTTCGTGACACTTCGCATCGATGTTTTTTAGCAGTCGACGGATGGGGGGGGGGGCAGAGCTAAAAGGTGCTAAATTAGGGAGGTGGATGTTTTGGCCCCACCCAATCCTCCTCTAAGATCCACCAGTGTGTATTTCATTTTTGTAATAAAAGTAATGACATAACCTTAATGACAACAATTTTCGCATACAATTTTTTTTTTTTTTGTTTTTTTTGTTTAAATTTTCTTTGGACTTAGCGCACGATAACAATGCTGTATACTTTTTGCTTAATATTTTTGGTATCGAGAAGCATTTTTGAAAAGGTCCTAGTAACAGTAACCACACCCTTCTATGAGGTATGGTACGTAGCGAGTATAAGCACTATTCCTGTTTTAATTACGCGTCCAAAATAATGGGTTAAACATATTCTGCTCCATTTTACACTTCGGCTTTATCTTTACTGCAGCTGTGAGTTTGGATCAAGCTTACATTTTATTTTAAAAGAACATACAGGTAGATGTATAGATAGATAATGGTTTGTTGCATTCTACTCGTTCGCCGCCAGCGGCGGAATTGACAGAATAGTTACATTATTACAAATTCAAAATCCATTAGAAAATATTAATAATTTACATTTAAAAAAATACACAACCAAATTATAAATACTTGTACATGTATATGTGTAACATGTATGTACATCGAAAAATAAGAATACATTCATTAAATGACGAGAGGACATAAATACAAAAGGTGTGGAATGGTAGGGACAGTGGCGGACCGTCAGGGGGGGCTGGGGGGGCAGCCGTCCCCCGGCCCGGAGGGGGGGGGGGCCCGGACCCCCTCCCCAAAGAATTATTATTATTATTATTTTTTTAAACATTCTGGTGGAGGGGGGTGGGGGTGGGGGGGTGGGGGTGGTTGGGGGACCGGGCCCGAGCTGGAACTTACACAAATCAACCGGGCCCTTTCTTTATTTTGAGCTCCCCTGAAAACATGAAGTGTAATCATGACGGGTCTCTCGGAAATCACGTGTGGTTAGGGAATGATGCCTGGGGGGGGGGGGGGGGCCGACCGTGCGCTCTGCCCCCCGGCCCGGCGGTAACTTGTTCCGCTACTGGGTAGGGATAAAAGGAATCATGATGGAAGGGGACAATATGGTAGAGATATGGTAGAGATAAGGTAGGGATAAGGGGTTAATTGTGGGGGAGGACAGATGGTGGCAGGGAATCATGGTGGGAGTGGACAGGTTGTAGGGGTAGGGATAGGGTAGGGAAGAAGGGGGTTTGGTGGTATAGATAGGGATTAGGGTGGGAGGGACAGATGGAATGGATAGGGAAGGGATAAAGGAAATCATGGTGGGAGGGACAGATGGAAGGAATCGGGTAGGGACAAAGGAAATCATGGTGGGAGGGACAGATGGAAGGAATAGGGTAGGGACAAAGGAAATCATGGTGGGAGGGACAGATGGAAGGAATAGGGTAGGGACAAAGGGAATCATGGTGGGAGGGACAGATGGAATGGATAGGGAAGGGATAAAGGGAATCATGGTTGGAGGGACAGATGGAAGGAATAGGGTAGGGACAAAGGAAATCATGGTGGGAGGGACAGATGGAAGGAATAGGGTAGGGACAAAGGAAATCATGGTGGGAGGGACAGATGGAAGGAATAGGGTAGGGACAAAGGAAATCATGGTGGGAGGGACAGATGGAAGGAATAGGGTAGGGACAAAGGAAATCATGGTGGGAGGGACAGATGGAAGGAATAGGGTAGGGACAAAGGAAATCATGGTGGGAGGGACACATGGTAGGAATCGGGTAGGGATAAAGGAAATCAAAATGGATGGGGCTAAATGGTGACAGCTACAGGTATATGAAACGTGGTTGTACCTTTTGACCACAAACTTCGTTAGTGCTCGACTCTTTGAAAAATAAGTATGTTATTTATTTGAAATATCTTACAAGGTTCTCAAGTTTACTAGATCCGAGAAACAGGAACCGTTGATACTGGTGATCATATTGTTTGATATGTTTCTGGAATAAAAATAAATAAAACAGGTTTGTCACTTCAAAGTTTATAAACCTTCCCAGTGAAAGAATACCAATTCAACGTACTGCAACAGATGCTTATGCATTGCATGAATAATCTTTATTTCACTTTACCATTGCATATAAAGAGGAATGGAAAACGTGTTCTCTTAGAAAATATCGTTTGATACACTATGTGCAATAATACACCAACGTTTAGTATATTTATATATTATATAGAGCACTCGTACGGTATTCGAGAGGTCGCGGGTTCGAGTCCGGCGGGTTCGAATACCGTATGAGCGCTCTACCAACTGAGCTAACCAGCCCCTATGTTGGTGGGCGGTCCACTTATGCCAATTATCTATTGCTCTATGGGGCCAGGTCAGAGGCCAAACCATATCTGCCGAGTAGCCAGGGATCAAGCCCCGGTCAGATGCAAACAACCTGGGTAACGGCAGTAGCGGGGATCACACAACGGGACACAAGCCTTTTACGTGGTTGTACACAGAATAAATATATATAGGAAGAAACTGACCTGAAATATTATATAATAAGGGAAGCGAGCAAAGAAAAATTAGATGATGTCGGACTCGAACCCGCGACCTAATACCGTACGAGCGCTCTACCGACTGAGCTAACCAGCCCCTATGTTGGTGGGCTGTCCACTTATGCCAATTATCTATTGCTCTATAGGGCCAGGTCAGAGGCCAAACCATATCTGCCGAGTAGCCAGGGATCAAGCCCCGGTCAGATGCAAACAACCTGGGTAACGGCAGTAGCGGGGATCATGCACACAACGGGATAAGCCTTTTATGTGGTAACCTGTCAGAGGAGTGTAGAATAGTCATGTTATCATTTACGATAGATGAAAGTCTGGGTAATCTAGGGTGATAAGTAGTGACCAGGGGAACTCTGTTGGGAAGGGTTTTCTTGTTACCCAGGGTAGCCAAGAGGGTGCTACGGGGATACAGAGGGTCCTGTTGATTACTAGTTGGACCTTGCGTTTGCTGTGACCCCGAGATACAAGGTGTTGCCTCAGTTCAGACGACCGTCTCCTGTATAAGGTATCGGTGGTACATATTATACGGAGGGCGTGGCTGTAGGCAACGGCCTCTTTGCAGTGCTTGGGGTGGCAACTGTCAGAAAGCAGGTATTGATGGGTATTGAGTGTCGATGGGTTTACAATAGACATCAGTCGAGATGCTGTGGGGAGATTTGTTGATGGTGACGTCTAGGAAGTTCACGCTATTAGGAGAGTAGTTAGCAGTGACCTTGATGGTGGGATGGAATGAATTAATGTAGTTGATAAATTCATCTAGGCTATCTTGGCTGCCACACAAAATGGAAAAAATATCATCAATAAATCTCCACCATACTAGAGGACGGTGGGGCGTAGTAGATAGCAATCTGTCTTCAAGCTCAGACATAAACAGAATAGCGTATGAGGGTGCCATCTTAGTGCCCATGACTGTACCTTGTACCTGAAGAAAGTTTCTGTCTAGAAAATGAAATTGTTTTTGGTCAGTATATGTGCCGGATGAGATCTGTGAGGTGTCTCACAGAAAGTTTGGTTTGGTTGTTGGATCTGAGAGCATTGGAACATGCACTTGTGCCCTCGCTATGGGGGATGTTAGTGTATAAGGAGAAAACATAATGGGCATCACTGAGTACAATATCAGACAAATTAACTACAGTATGTGTTGGTGGGTTAGGGGTATTTCCACTAGAGGGTTCAGTGGTGACCGTATGAAAACGCATGTAGATGTATTTCTTATGGTTAGCTTGGGTATTACGGCGTTTCTTGTTCTGTTGGTGGTGTAGGGAGGACTGAAGGTGGTTAATGTTGAACGATAGAATGGCTTGGAAATGGTCCCATTCATGATCATTGGAGCAAGTCACTTTCAGTTTAGATTCTGTACTTTCAAGATCAAGTGACTGTTTGTCAATGCATTTTAGGTCCCCAAAGGAGGGGCTGCATTTTGATTTTGAGACCCTGGGGGGAGAATACCGGATAAACGATAGAAACGGTAGTTATCAAGGCGAGATAGATAACGTACTCTCTTTTCCTTAAGTTTACACAGCTTTTGGAAGAGGCATTTAGCATTAAGCGATGACATAGAGAATAGTAATGGGCACTACATGCATGAAATGGCTGAAAAGGGAGTTAGGTTCAATTAGTCTTACTTATCATCCTCACCATGCAAAGCTACAAGTTTTACCTATTTATGATTGAAGATATACATTAAATAACGTATCCGTGAAAAAATGTTGCTCATTACTTTGTTTCGTTAAAGAGAACAAAAGTAAAAATTTATTCAAATATTTGCAGTGATACGTATAACTTCACTCATGGCTCAATGCTGCGTGATTGAAATTCATGACATGAATACTTAAAATGTATTGAGATTAGAAATCAAATGTTCCTGGAGCAATTTCACTGATTTGTTATTGGACAGTGATCTCTAAGATGGTAAAACAAAATGGGGTAAATATTCTCCTACCCGAGGATCACTCATTTTAGAAAATCAAATTTACAAATGATTCTCGATATAGGCCTACAACAGTTGTGTGCATCGAAATTTAAAACATAAAAGTATCAGTAAGACTAATTGCGGTGACACCATGTGAAATTCTCAATTGAGTAGTAATTAGTTCTGAAAAGAACTGGCGGTTACAAATAAAAGTATCAGTTCGTTGTCCTAGTATTTTTAACTTTATGATTGAAGATATACATTAAATAACGTATCCGTGAAAAAATGTTGCTCATTACTTTTGTTTCGTTAAAGAGAACAAAAGTAAAAACAAAGAAATTTAAATCCCGTTATTTTCAACAATCTTCTTAGATTTTACTGAAAGCCTACTTTTACTGAACTAAGCACTTCATCTAATTTTTTTGCAGTGATTGAAATTTATGACATGAATACTTACAATATGTTGAGATTTTGTAGACCATCAAATGTTCCTGGAGCAATTGCACTGATGTTATTATTTTCCATCCATCTGTAAGATGGTAAAAGAAAATAAGGCTAAAACAAAGACCATTAAATCCCGTTATTTGCAGCAATCTATTTATATTTTACTGAAAGCATACTTGGCGAAATATTAGTGATCGGACAAAAACTATGAAAAACATTTCCGGCTGCAGCTCATTAGGCCTATATAGAAAATACAATCACCTATATTTATAGGTTAAAACACCGTGTTAAAGCAGATACAGGCCTACATCGGTATATATCCATAAACAATTTTAAAAATTGTCCTACCCGAGGTTCACTCATTTTAGAAAATTAAATTTACAAATGATTCTTGATATAGGCCTACAACAGTTGAGTGCATCGAAATATAAAACATAAAAGTATCAGTTTGTTGTCCTAGTATTTTTAACTTTATGATTGAAGATATACATTAAATAACGTATCCGTGAAAAAATGTTGCTCATTACTTTGTTTCGTTAAAGAGAACCAAAGTAAAAATGTATTCAAATATTTGCAGTGATACGTATAACTTCACTCAAGATAAATCGGTGGCTCAATGCTGCGTGATTGAAATTCATGACATGAATACTTAAAATGTATTGAGATTTTGTAGACCATCAAATGTTCCTGGAGCAATTTCACTGATTTTGTTATTGAACAGAGCTCTGTAAGATGGTAACACAAAATGGGGTAAAAATTCTCCTACCCGAGGATCACTCATTTTAGAAAATCAAATTTACAAATGATTTTCGATACAGGCCTACAACAGTTGAGTGCATCGAAATTTAAAACATAAAAGTATCAGTAAGACTAATTGCGGTGACACCATGTGAAATTCTCAATTGAGTAGTAATTAGTTCTGATAAGAACTGGAGGTTACAAATAAAAGTATCAGTTCGTTGTCCTAGTATTTTTAACTTTATGATTGAAGATATACATTAAATAACGTATCCGTGAAAAAATTTTGCTCATTACTTTGTTTCGTTAAACAGAACAAAAGTAAAAATTTATTCAAATATTTCGATTGGCAAACATGAACTAAGCACTTCATCTAATTTATTTGCAGTGATACGCAACTTCAGTCAAGATAAATCGGTGGCTCAATGTTGCGTGATTGAAATTCATGACATGAATACTTACAATTCGTTGAGATTTTGTAGACCATCAAATGTTCCTGGAGCAATTTCACTGATTTTGTTATTGGACAGTGATCTGTAAGATGGTAAAACAAAATAGGGTAAAAATTCTCCTACCCGAGGATCACTCATTTTAGAAAATCAAATTTACAAATGATTCTCAATATAGGCCTACAACAGTTGTGTGCATCGAAATTTAAAACATAAAAGTATCAGTAAGACTAATTGCGGTGACACCATGTGAAATTCTCAATTGAGTAGTAACTAGTTCTGAAAAGAACTGGAGGTTACAAATAAAAGTATCAGTTCGTTGTCCTAGTATTTTTAACTTTATGATTGAAGATATACATTAAATAACGTATCCGTGAAAAAATGTTGCTCATTACTTTTGTTTCGTTAAAGAGAACAAAAGTAAAAACAAAGAAATTTAAATCCCGTTATTTTCAACAATCTTCTTAGATTTTACTGAAAGCCTACTTTTACTGAACTAAGCACTTCATCTAATTTTTTTGCAGTGATTGAAATTTATGACATGAATACTTACAATATGTTGAGATTTTGTAGACCATCAAATGTTCCTGGAGCAATTGCACTGATGTTATTATTTTCCATCCATCTGTAAGATGGTATAAGAAAATAAGGCTAAAACAAAGACCATTAAATCCCGTTATTTGCAGCAATCTATTTATATTTTACTGAAAGCATACTTGGCGAAATATTAGTGATCGGACAAAAACTACAACATTTCCGGCTGCAGCTCATTAGGAAATTTAAAATACAATCACCTATATTTATAGGTTAAAACACCGTGTTAAAGCAGATACAGGCCTACATCGGTATATATATCCATAAACAATTTAAAAATTGTCCTACCCGAGGTTCACTCATTTTAGAAAATTAAATTTACAAATGATTCTTGATATAGGCCTACAACAGTTGAGTGCATCGAAATATAAAACATACAAGTATCAGTTTGTTGTCCTAGTATTTTTAACTTTATGATTGATGATATACATTAAATAACGTATCCGTGAAAAAATGTTACTCATTACTTTGTTTCGTTAAAGAGAACAAAAGTAAAAATTTATTCAAATATTTCGATTGGCAAACATGAACTAAGCACTTCATCTAATTTATTTACAGTGATACGCAACTTCACTCAAGATAAATCGGTGGCTCAATGTTGCGTGATTGAAATTCATGACATGAATACTTAAAATGTATTGAGATTTTGTAGACCATCAAATGTTCCTGGAGCAATTTCACTGATTTTGTTATTGAACAGAGCTCTGTAAGATGGTAACACAAAATGGGGTGAAAATTCTCCTACCAGAGGATCACTCATTTTAGAAAATCAAATTTACAAATGATTCTCAATATAGGCCTACAACAGTTGTGTGCATCGAAATTTAAAACATAAAAGTATCAGTAAGACTAATTGCGGTGACACCATGTGAAATTCTCAATTGAGTAGTAACTAGTTCTGAAAAGAACTGGAGGTTACAAATAAAAGTATCAGTTCGTTGTCCTAGTATTTTTTAACTTTATGATTGAAGATATACATTAAATAACGTATCCGTGTGAAATTCTCAATTGAGTAGTAATTAGTTCTGATAAGAACTGGAGGTTACAAATAAAAGTATCAGTTCGTTGTCCTAGTATTTTTTAACTTTATGATTGAAGATATACATTAAATAACGTATCCGTGAAAAAATGTTGCTCATTACTTTGTTTCGTTCAAGAGAACAAAAGTAAAAATTTATTCAAATATTTGCAGTGATACGTATAACTTCACTCATGGCTCAATGCTGCGTGATTGAAATTCATGACATGAATACTTAAAATGTATTGAGATTTTGTAGACCATCAAATGTTCCTGGAGCAATTTCACTGATTTTGTTATTGGACAGTGATCTGTAAGATGGTAAAACAAAATAGGGTAAAAATTCTCCTACCCGAGGATCACTCATTTTAGAAAATCAAATTTACAAATGATTCTCAATATAGGCCTACAACAGTTGTGTGCATCGAAATTTAAAACATAAAAGTATCAGTAAGACTAATTGCGGTGACACCATGTGAAATTCTCAATTGAGTAGTAATTAGTTCTGAAAAGAACTGGAGGTTACAAATAAAAGTATCAGTTCGTTGTCCTAGTATTTTTAACTTTATGATTGAAGATATACATTAAATAACGTATCCGTGAAAATTGTTTGCTCATTACTTTGTTTCGTTAAAGAGAACAAAAGTAAAAACAAAGAAATTTAAATCCCTTTATTTTCAACAATCTTCTTAGATTTATTTTTACTGAAAGCAACTTCAGTCAAGATAAATCGGTGGCTCAATGTTGCAGTGATTGAAATTCATGACATGAATACTTACAATGTCGTTGAGATTTTGTAGACCATCAAATGTTCCTGGAGCAATTTCACTGATTTTGTTATTGAACAGAGCTCTGTAAGATGGTAACACAAAATGGGGTGAAAATTCTCCTACCCTAGGATCACTCATTTTAGAAAATCAAATTTACAAATGATTTTCGATATAGGCCTACAACAGTTGAGTGCATCGAAATTTAAAACATAAAAGTATCAGTAAGACTAATTGCGGTGACACCATGTGAAATTCTCAATTGAGTAGTAACTAGTTCTGAAAAGAACTGGAGGTTACAAATAAAAGTATCAGTTCGTTGTCCTAGTATTTTTTAACTTTATGATTGAAGATATACATTAAATAACGTATCCGTGAAAAAATGTTGCTCATTACTTTGTTTCGTTAAAGAGAACAAATTAAACTAAAAATGTATTCAAATATTTTGATTGGCAAACATGAACTAAGCACTTCATCTAATTTATTTGCAGTGATACGCAACTTCAGTCAAGATAAATCGGTGGCTCAATGCTGCGTGATTGAAATTCATGACATGAATACTTAAAATGTATTGAGATTTTGTAGACCATCAAATGTTCCTGGAGCAATTTCACTGATTTTGTTATTGAACAGAGCTCTGTAAGATGGTAAAACAAAATGGGGTAAAAATTCTCCTACCCGAGGATCACTCATTTTAGAAAATCAAATTTACAAATGATTCTCGATATAGGCCTACAACAGTTGAGTGCATCGAAATTTAAAACATAAAAGTATCAGTAAGACTAATTGCGGTGACACCATGTGAAATTCTCAATTGAGTAGTAATTAGTTCTGAAAAGAACTGGCGGTTACAAATAAAAGTATCAGTTCGTTGTCCTAGTATTTTTAACTTTATGATTCAAGATATACATTAAATAACGTATCCGTGAAAAAATGTTGCTCATTACTTTTGTTTCGTTAAAGAGAACAAAAGTAAAATTTATTCAAATATTTCGATTACATGAACTAAGCACTTCATCTAGATTTATTTGCAGTGATACGCCTACTTTTACTGAACTAAGCACTTCATCTAATGTTGCAGTGATTGAAATTTATGACATGAATACTTACAATATGTTGAGATTTTGTAGACCATCAAATGTTCCTGGAGCAATTTCACTGATGTTTGTTATTCCATCCATCTGTAAGATGGTAAAACAAAATAGGCTAAAATTCTCCTACCCGAGGAATCTATTTATTTTAGAAAATCGAAATATTAGTGATCGGACAAAAATGAAAACATTTCTGCAGCTCATTAGGCCTATATAGAAAATACAATCACCTATATTTATAGGTTAAAACACCGTGTTAAAGCAGATACATAAAAGTATCCAGTAAGACAATTTTAAAAATTGTCCTACCGGTTGACACCATGTAGAAAATTCTCAATTGAGTACAAATGATTCTGATATAGGAACTGGAGTGCATCGAAATATAAAACATAAAAGTATCAGTTTGTTGTCCTAGTATTTTTAACTTTATGATTGAAGATATACATTAAATAACGTATCCGTGAAAAAATGTTGCTCATTACTTTGTTTCGTTAAAGAGAACAAAAGTAAAAATTTATTCAAATATTTGCAGTGATACGTATAACTTCACTCAAGATAAATCGGTGGCTCAATGCTGCGTGATTGAAATTCATGACATGAATACTTAAAATGTATTGAGATTTTGTAGACCATCAAATGTTCCTGGAGCAATTTCACTGATTTTGTTATTGAACAGAGCTCTGTAAGATGGTAACACAAAATGGGGTGAAAATTCTCCTACCCGAGGATCACTCATTTTAGAAAATCAAATTTACAAATGATTTTCGATATAGGCCTACAACAGTTGAGTGCATCGAAATTTAAAACATAAAAGTATCAGTAAGACTAATTGCGGTGACACCATGTGAAATTCTCAATTGAGTAGTAATTAGTTCTGATAAGAACTGGAGGTTACAAATAAAAGTATCAGTTCGTTGTCCTAGTATTTTTAACTTTATGATTGAAGATATACATTAAATAACGTATCCGTGAAAACATTTTGCTCATTACTTTGTTTCGTTAAACAGAACAAAAGTAAAAATTTATTCAAATATTTCGATTGGCAAACATGAACTAAGCACTTCATCTAATTTATTTGCAGTGATACGCAACTTCAGTCAAGATAAATCGGTGGCTCAATGTTGCGTGATTGAAATTCATGACATGAATACTTACAATTCGTTGAGATTTTGTAGACCATCAAATGTTCCTGGAGCAATTTCACTGATTTTGTTATTGGACAGTGATCTGTAAGATGGTAAAACAAAATAGGGTAAAAATTCTCCTACCCGAGGATCACTCATTTTAGAAAATCAAATTTACAAATGATTCTCAATATAGGCCTACAACAGTTGTGTGCAGCTCGTATCACACCATATTTAAAACATAAAAGTATCAGTAAGACTAATTGCGGTGACACCATGTGAAATTCTCAATTGAGTAGTAATTAGTTCTGAAAAGAACTGGAGGTTACAAATAAAAGTATCAGTTCGTTGTCCTAGTATTTTTTAACTTTATGATTGAAGATATACATTAAATAACGTATCCGTGAAAAAATGTTGCTCATTACTTTGTTTCGTTCAAGAGAACAAAAGTAAAAATTTATTCAAATATTTGCAGTGATAACTTCACTCAAGATAAATCGGTGGCTCAATGCTGCGTGATTGAAATTCATGACATGAATACTTAAAATGTATTGAGATTTTGTAGACCATCAAATGTTCCTGGAGCAATTTCACTGATTTTGTTATTGAACAGAGCTCTGTAAGATGGTAACACAAAATGGGGTAAAAATTCTCCTACCCGAGGATCACTCATTTTAGAAAATCAAATTTACAAATGATTTTCGATATAGGCCTACAACAGTTGAGTGCATCGAAATTTAAAACATAAAAGTATCAGTAAGACTAATTGCGGTGACACCATGTGAAATTCTCAATTGAGTAGTAATTAGTTCTGAAAAGAACTGGAGGTTACAAATAAAAGTATCAGTTCGTTGTCCTAGTATTTTTAACTTTATGATTGAAGATATACATTAAATAACGTATCCGTGAAAAAATGTTGCTCATTACTTTGTTTCGTTAAAGAGAACAAAAGTAAAAACAAAGAAATTTAAATCCCTTTATTTTCAACAATCTTCTTAGATTTTATTTGCAGTGATACGCAACTTTTACTGAACTAAGCACTTCATCTAATGTTGCAGTGATTGAAATTTATGACATGAATACTTACAATATGTTGAGATTTTGTAGACCATCAAATGTTCCTGGAGCAATTGCACTGATGTTATTATTTTCCATCCATCTGTGATCTGTAAGAAAATAAGGTAAAACAAATAGGGTAAATTCTCCTATTTGCAGGATCAATTTTAGAAAATCAAATTTACAAATGATTCTCAATATAGGCCTACAACAGTTGTGTGCATCGAAATTTAAAACATAAAAGTATCAGTAAGACTACATTGCGGTGACACCATGTGAAATTGTCCTAATTGAGGTAGAAAATTAAATTTACAAATGATTCTGATGATAGAACTGAGTGCATTAATAAAAGTATCAGTTCGTTGTCCTAGTATTTTTAACTTTATGATTGAAGATATACATTAAATAACGTATCCGTGAAAAAATGTTGCTCATTACTTTGTTTCGTTAAAGAGAACAAAAGTAAAAATTTATTCAAATATTTGCAGTGATAACTTCACTCAAGATAAATCGGTGGCTCAATGCTGCGTGATTGAAATTCATGACATGAATACTTAAAATGTATTGAGATTTTGTAGACCATCAAATGTTCCTGGAGCAATTTCACTGATTTTGTTATTGAACAGAGCTCTGTAAGATGGTAAAACAAAATGGGGTAAAAATTCTCCTACCCGAGGATCACTCATTTTAGAAAATCAAATTTACAAATGATTCTCGATATAGGCCTACAACAGTTGAGTGCATCGAAATTTAAAACATAAAAGTATCAGTAAGACTAATTGCGGTGACACCATGTGAAATTCTCAATTGAGTTGTAACTAGTTCTGAAAAGAACTGGAGGTTACAAATAAAAGTATCAGTTCGTTGTCCTAGTATTTTTAACTTTATGATTGAAGATATACATTAAATAACGTATCCGTGAAAAAATGTTGCTCATTACTTTGTTTCGTTAAAGAGAACAAAAGTAAAAATTTATTCAAATATTTCGATTGGCAAACATGAACTAAGCACTTCATCTAATTTATTTGCAGTGATACGCAACTTCAGTCAAGATAAATCGGTGGCTCAATGTTGCGTGATTGAAATTCATGACATGAATACTTACAATGCGTTGAGATTTTGTAGACCATCAAATGTTCCTGGAGCAATTTCACTGATTTTGTTATTGAACAGAGCTCTGTAAGATGGTAACACAAAATGGGGTGAAAATTCTCCTACCCGAGGATCACTCATTTTAGAAAATCAAATTTACAAATGATTTTCGATATAGGCCTACAACAGTTGAGTGCATCGAAATTTAAAACATAAAAGTATCAGTAAGACTAATTGCGGTGACACCATGTGAAATTCTCAATTGAGTAGTAATTAGTTCTGATAAGAACTGGAGGTTACAAATAAAAGTATCAGTTCGTTGTCCTAGTATTTTTAACTTTATGATTGAAGATATACATTAAATAACGTATCCGTGAAAAAATGTTGCTCATTACTTTGTTTCGTTAAACAGAACAAAAGTAAAAATTTATTCAAATATTTCGATTGGCAAACATGAACTAAGCACTTCATCTAATTTATTTGCAGTGATACGCAACTTCAGTCAAGATAAATCGGTGGCTCAATGTTGCGTGATTGAAATTCATGACATGAATACTTACAATGCGTTGAGATTTTGTAGACCATCAAATGTTCCTGGAGCAATTTCACTGATTTTGTTATTGGACAGTGATCTGTAAGATGGTAAAACAAAATAGGGTAAAAATTCTCCTACCCGAGGATCACTCATTTTAGAAAATCAAATTTACAAATGATTCTCAATATAGGCCTACAACAGTTGTGTGCATCGAAATTTAAAACATAAAAGTATCAGTAAGACTAATTGCGGTGACACCATGTGAAATTCTCAATTGAGTAGTAATTAGTTCTGATAAGAACTGGAGGTTACAAATAAAAGTATCAGTTCGTTGTCCTAGTATTTTTAACTTTATGATTGAAGATATACATTAAATAACGTATCCGTGAAAAAATGTTGCTCATTACTTTGTTTCGTTAAAGAGAACAAAAGTAAAAATTTATTCAAATATTTGCAGTGATAACTTCACTCAAGATAAATCGGTGGCTCAATGCTGCGTGATTGAAATTCATGACATGAATACTTAAAATGTATTGAGATTTTGTAGACCATCAAATGTTCCTGGAGCAATTTCACTGATTTTGTTATTGAACAGAGCTCTGTAAGATGGTAAAACAAAATGGGGTAAAAATTCTCCTACCCGAGGATCACTCATTTTAGAAAATCAAATTTTAAATGATTCTCAATATAGGCCTACAACAGTTGTGTGCATCGAAATTTAAAACATAAGTATCAGTACTAATTGCGGTGACACCATGTGAAATTCTCAATTGAGTAGTAACTAGTTCTGAAAAGAACTGGAGGTTACAAATAAAAGTATCAGTTCGTTGTCCTAGTATTTTTAACTTTATGATTGAAGATATACATTAAATAACGTATCCGTGAAAAAATGTTGCTCATTACTTTGTTTCGTTAAAGAGAACAAAAGTAAAAATTTATTCAAATATTTGCAGTGATAACTTCACTCAAGATAAATTGGTGGCTCAATGCTGCGTGATTGAAATTCATGACATGAATACTTACAATTCGTTGAGATTTTGTAGACCATCAAATGTTCCTGGAGCAATTTCACTGATTTTGTTATTGGACAGTGATCTGTAAGATGGTAAAACAAAATAGGGTAAAAATTCTCCTACCCGAGGATCACTCATTTTAGAAAATCAAATTTACAAATGATTCTCAATATAGGCCTACAACAGTTGTGTGCATCGAAATTTAAAACATAAAGTATGAGTAAGACTAATTGCGGTGACACCATGAAATTTCTCAATTGAGTAGTAACTAGTTCTGAAAAGAACTGGAGGTTACAAATAAAAGTATCAGTTCGTTGTCCTAGTATTTTTAACTTTATGATTGAAGATATACATTAAATAACGTATCCGTGAAAAATGTTGCTCATTACTACTTTTGTTTCGTTAAAGAGAACAAAAGTAAAAAAGTTTTCAAATTTATTTGCAACAAACTTTAAATAAATTGGCTCAATCTTCTTATTGAAATTCATGACATGAATAGTTGAGATTTTGTGAACCATCAAATGTTCAGCAATTTGTTTGCAGTGTTATTGGAAATTGATATGTAGGAAACAAAATGTTGTAAAATTTTTAGGATCACTCATTTGAAAATCAAATTTACAAATGATTCTTCCTACAACAGTTGAGTGTTATTATTTAAAACAAAAAAGTATCAGTAAGACTAAGACAAAATAAGGTTAAAACAAAGACCATTAAATCCCGTTATTTGCAGCAATCTATTTATATTTTACTGAAAGCATACTTGGCGAAATATTAGTGATCGGACAAAAACTATGAAAAACATTTCCGGCTGCAGCTCATTAGGCCTATATAGAAAATACAATCACCTATATAGGGTGAAAACACCGTGTTCAAGCAGATATAGACCTACATTGGTATATATCCATCAATGTTTTCAGACTGTCCTGAAATCATACTTTATGAAACGTTGTCATGGTATCTATCCTGGAGCAATTTCATTGATTTAGTTATTGAAGAGAGATCTGTAAGATTGTAATACAAAATAGGGTAAAATCAAAGATCATTGTCATCTTGTTAGATTTTACTGAAAGCATACTCGATGAAATATTAGTAATCGGTCAAAAATGTTTTCGGCTGCAACTCATTAGGCCTATGTAAAAAATAAAATCACGATGTAGGGTTAAAACATTGTGTTAAATCAGACATAGGCCTACATCGGTATATATCCATCAATGTTCTCACGGACAAACATTAGTAGTATTATTTTGAGGCTTCAACACCCTATACAACGTAGCATTCAATGTAAAACAACAGTGTTTTTAGGTGGTCAGAAAGTCAAACAATCGGGAAAAATATGTCCAAATTTGAAATTCAAACTTGCGGCAAAAGCTGCCAATCAAAGAAATGGCACCCCAACGTGGTGCCCTAAGGAATGACAGCAAGTTGCCCTAAGGAATGACAGCAAGTTGCCCTAAGGAATGACAGCAAGTTGCTAGGAATGATACAAAAGACACAAACAGTCCTCTTCAAACGTAATTTACACTTTTATGCTCTGAAATGCTCGAGCTAATTAAATGAATAATAAACAAAGATAGAATGGTAGGCCCTTTAAAATTCAAGATGGCGGCCTTGGCTCTACATAATTATCAACAAAACACAGGCCTAAGTAATATTATTTCGAGGTTAAAAAAAATGTAAAATAATAATGTTTTAGTTGGTCGGAACAAAAGGTCGAATAATTGGGGAAAGTGGCGACCACATTATTCAGCATTTCAAGTTTTTAAACGTTTGATCATAAAATCAATATTGGCACGAAAAACTGGAATACATTGCAGCCTGGACTACTATCTTTAAGACCCGCATTTATGTCTAACACCAGTTGTTTGATTTCAATTGTACATTATATAAATGTACAACAAACCATTTGTAGTTTACTCTCAATTGTCAAACGACTCTTTATTAATTGCAGTGGTGGATTGGGGGCAAAGGGGGCATGTTCCCCCCACATCGCCATGCATGTAAATTAACTATATTTTTTGGGGTGATCACTTTTTTGGCAGTGTGCCACAGCTCACTTTTTTGCCTTGTGTCCCTCTGTTTCCAGACCCTGGATCCACGCCTAGTTAATAAGACAACCAAAATGTTGTACTTTCATATTTCGGTATATTTGAATATTCGAATATTTGAAACGAAAAACACTATTCGGATATTCAGTTCATCTATCGAATAGCCGATTGTGCGGTTATTTGGCACAGGCCTATGAGCAATACCAATTAAGTTGAATACAATAGAAATGATAATACGTTCCCATATATCTTAAAATTAAAGAAGAGCGAACATAACACTTACAATTTTTGTAAGAACGAAAAGTCTTTAAAAAGACCATTTGGCAGAATGTAGATATTTCCACCCGATAACACACTGTAGATAAAAGGTGCCATTATAGAAAGAAAAGGTGTTTTATTACACATTTTGTAAAATAACGACATTTACTATAGGTTTTCCCTGCCAAGTTCGTCAATCTAGCAGCCAATTTCAACGCAGCGTCAATCAATTTCAGGCAAAACCGATTGCTGCTCAAAATCATCATTCAATTTGCTGGCGGTCATTCAATTTCATTTAATATTTCATGAAATTAACAAAAATGCGCATCCAATTTAAAAATACTCACCAACAGCAATCAATTTCGCCTACGCTTCCCGGGGTGGTACAGTCAGTCTTTCAAATTCGTTATTGGGCAAGCATTTGTGACAATATTGTGCAATGAAATTCACATTGGTAAACTTATTTTTCCAAGTTTCAATTTCATAGTAGCAATTGGTTCACTCATTGTAAGAGCCTGACACTTTATTCAAGGATAAAGTTCCATTTGACAGATAAAGATAACGAAACGGCAGCTCATGGTCGATTATCTCATGTAGTCCGAGCACGCTTGATTGAGGCGTTCGAGGAATGCCCCCAAAATACATAAATTGAAAAATTTGTGATTGCCTGTAAACGAAATTGAAAATAAAACTTGAGTGCAAATCCTCATTCAAGACAATCTGGTGAAATTTAATGACGGATGTGCACCACTAAAATGAATGACGCAAATCCGAGATTTAACGTCTGAAAACGAAATTGAAAGCTTAAATTCTTAATTCGAACCGTGGTAGCAACTGGATTAGCAAAATCTCTTTAATACGAACGCACGGAAACGAATTTGAATGCTAAAGTGACGAACATGGCCGGGAAAACTTAAAATTTAAATTTCACCGGCAACAAACATGAATTAAGTTATTATAATTATAATTGTTTTATATATTTTATATATATAGTTTTAATTTAATTTACAGTGCTTCATACATACTTCAGAGTAAGGTCAAAAATCAAATAATTTTTTTAGTTTAATTAGTGTTATTTCTATCCCCAGCCCCCCTGTACGTACAGTGCATCCGTTGTTTTCATGATGGCAGCAATAGTAGACTGGTTCCAACCATTCATGCAATAGACACTGGTAATACGATCATGAATCAAACAATTGCAGACATCAGGACACAGCTGATCTGCATAGAATAATAATAATAATAATAATAATTTCTTAGTGAGTGAGCGTCCTACATCAACGACGATCTCAAAGCGCTTTGCAAGGTAAAACATAAAAATACATAAAAAGAGCAATATAAAAATAAAAAGACATATTTTATACATTAAATACAGACTAAAGAATAAATCTTTCACATGTTTCTATACATATCTCGTAAGCCCATTTAAAATGTTGATTTATCTGCATTTTACCAAGCCAGTATATACTCTTGGTAAAATGCATATAAGTACAACATATACATGGGCTCAAGAGATATGTATCTTATTATGTGAAATATTTATTCTTTAGTCTGTATTTAATGAGAAAAAACTGAACATACATTCAGATTTGTCGTATTCATTCCAACTCGGAATTTACGTCTCCACAGGTGATATGCAAGTATGGACTACATGACCGAGAAGATTGAACAATCTTGTAACATTTCAGCCTAAATATACCATTGGACCGAGGTCGTTCCGTACATTCAACTTAATGAAAATCAAGTACTATGAAATGTTTATCTCAGGTCGTCAATACATTACTGAGAAAAGTTCAATTGAGAGTTCAAAATTACGTTGGTCAATGACATCTTTTGACGTCATGTTAATTTAAAAAAATCCAATTTGATCAACATTTGATGGGAAAAGACAGTAAATTACATAAGGGTAAACATTTTTACCCTAGTAAGAAAGGATATAGGGTGGGTTGGCACCCTTAGAAGCACCACCCCCCGCAGTAAGCTGGTGTTATTGTTCACACAATAGTAATCACTATTTTGTACATTTCCACATTTAATTTGTATTTTTATTAAAGTATTGTGTCGGTAGCTTTTTTATTTATTTATATGAGTGTATGCGCATTGACAAATGTGCATCGTGTGTTTTCCTTTTTTTAAAGAAGAGTCAAGCAGAATGTGTGTGTTTTAAAAGGGAGCAAAATTAAGTTAAGTTTTTGTTGTGGGCATTTTAAGAACCAGACTATTTAATACTGTAGTAAGGTGACTATCATGGAATCAACGGTCGTTCAGAAGACGTTGGGGGAAATAAGGATATGTTGATGGATTCTACCCTAGTTCATTGCTTACCACATTCTTCCTCATCCAATCCATATATCTGGCAGTCTCTAACACCATCGCAAATAGCGTCAGGTGACACACACGAACCATCACCACAATCGAAAAGACTGTCATCAGGACAAGATGAATTGTCTGTATGTGAATATTTATAACAAAATGTTTCCCAAATTAACTGAGTTAACCTTTGTTGAATAATTGCATTGCATTAAAAATTCAAATGAATGTGGAAGTAACGACTCGTTTTACATGACAATTTATATCGAGTGACTTGGTAACCCTTTGTTTCGATCCATTATTATGATCTTTTTCTGCGATAAAAATGGTATTATTATTATTCGTCAATTTTAACCGGGGTTACCCCTACTGGTTTAAACAAAAATTATGATTAAGGGTATTTTCAATAACATTGAATTGTTTTACTTTTGAAAACATTGCTAGTCTTTTGTGTAATACATTTGTTTGTTTATCCTTAATGTAAAAACCCAAAGCATTCAAGGCTGGTATGCCATTTCTGGTCAATTATTACATTACGGATCGCAACGCACATATCTTCAGGGGCGGATCCAGGAATTTTAAAAGGGGGTACATACTCAACATTGGCGAGATAAAAGTCCTTGCTCATTTTGTTAAAAATGTATTTTGGTCTCTCTGAGAAGGTTAAAATAATTGAAACAATAAACCCACCAAAATGGCAGTCAACGGGGGACATGACCTCTTGACTCCCCTCCCCATAATCCTCTCTTGATCCGACCATGATCTTACTGTTTTTGCTTACTTACTTGTGGCCGAGAAGTTGCCCAACAACTGTAGGAGAAATCCAGTATACGTCACCGAGGAATCAGATGTGAACTTCACAAACACTGATGTGGAATTGAACGCAATGGTTCGTACTTTAGTGGTTCCATGAAGTTTGAAAGAAACCATCTCGCCTCCATTTAGAGTACTTCCATCAAACTCTACCACGTCGTAATCGTCTTCGATTTCAAATTGAAGAACCCTCACCAGTATCTGTGAATCACGGGTTATGATCTCCCAGTCACAGTTGGTATCATTAGGGTAATTGAGCGGGTAAAGTGGAGACTTCATATATGAATAATTCCTAGGTGAAACGTAGTATTGATGCAAACCACATTTATCTTAATAAGAGAAAAAGACAACGAAACGAAAGCGACTTATATAGTACTAGTATATGAATGTGTTACATAATAGTAATTCATTTCATAGGCCTATATAAAAACATGTATTGCAAGAAGTGAACACACCCGTTCACCCCTACAAGGGTATTCAGCTGCCACACCCATTTTCAGATCAGAGTACATGACATGGAATCTGATTCTCACTGACCAAATGTACGGGTCAGTCTGACCCATACATGGATGTGAACCTTTTCATTGGATAAACCTAGTCCGTACGCCTCTTCCGTTCACAGCGACAATTACGTAATTATTCTAAAAATAGGAGACTGTGAACGGAAGATGCATTGACCCAAACGAACCACAGACGAATCAACCTCGTTCCCAGGGTCTACCTCGTTTTCACTATACTAGACCCTGGTGGAGAAACTTATTTCCGCAACGCTGATTGGTTACTACAAAAAATAAGCAAATCGGTTTAAATAATAATGTTTCGTAAATGTAAATGTTTTAATGAATCATTTTATCAAAAACACAATGTCGAATTATGACGAAATTTAATATCTACTTGCAATGAGTAGGGTTTGAAATTTGTATGGCGTTCTCCAGCACACACACTGTTTATTAGACTATACCCCAAATCCCATCCGGGCTACAAACACCTTAACGAAAGCCCAATATGGACAAGGTTGGACACGAATTTAATGTTTTTATCCATATTTCGTGTGCGTAATATTCAATTTTTATTTGTATGTTGATGAAATTTTGTGAGATTTGCTTAACATTAACAATATTGGTCTCAAAATTTAAGCTTCCGCCTGTTTCCTTATTCTTGAAGAAATTTGATGGGACTGTCAAACACAACAACATGACCGAATGTTAAAATTAAAAGTGATATATATTTATTTTATAAATCTCCAAATAAATTGTGTTAATTTCTACCAAGTCTCCGTGCATTTATCCTAAAATTTTGGGCAAAAAGAATAGGTTGTGTGTACCTTAAACATTATATTCACACCACAAAATTAAAAAAAATAATAATAAAAAAATAATAAATAAAAAACAGGTATGTACACAGATTATAAGTGCGACACAGGAAAATGCCCTGTCCCCGTAACTAGCTAAGCGAGTCCGGGGAACAAAGAGGATGTTGTTGGTCGACCTTAAACCTGGTCTGACCATGGAGGAAGGAAAACACTTCCTCTATGGTCTGACAGTGCGGGGCTTCAGCATGTTCTGGATATAGAGTGGAACAGAACCATGGAGTGCCTTGAATGTTACAAGGATTATTTTGAATTGAATACGCTAATTGATTGCCAATCTGTATGTTTTGGATTTGGATTTTGTGTCTGAGTTGTGGAGAAGAGATGATTATGAACTTTGTCACAGATTATAACACTTGAGCGATTTAGTATTTGTTTACTCATATTAACTTACCTGATTGTCATAACTTACCTGATTGTGCCATGAGGACACAGAATCCCTGTGCGATAAGAGCTACAACGATGAAACCCAAGTAGCCCATGGTTTCTCGTTCCACCTTGTGACCTTTCCCGTTGATGTCAAAGATGGTTTATGAGATGAACTACTATCTGAAATACATACAAAATGAAACTAAAATGATGTTGTTTCTTCATTTTCAGTTTAAAGTGACAATATCGTCACGATCAGAGCAGACTTTTAACAGGGCATGGAATCGGTCTCCTAGTTTAAGATGAACACAGTGGCTGAAAATTACTGGCTCATTTATGCAGCTGCAACGGGTTTGACCTTTTCATTTGGAATATTATTTTCAGTCACCGAGTTAATATAAAACTAGCACTCCGATTCCATACCCTGTTGATCATGACGATATTGTCCCTTTAACGAGTAAGTAAAGACACCGGTAATAAAACATCATGATGTGCATTCAAACTGAATGAAAACACCGAGCAGTGAAGATATTGGCATTGAGATATCTTGGTAAATTATTGCAAAAATGCAATAGTCATAGATTTTGATCCTAACAGTAAATTTCTATTCAACGATTGCTACTCATTGAATATACTGTTGTCTGATGTGTAATCAATGAGTGGAATTATATTTTGATTTAAGGAAAAATGTAATCAAAATAGATGTTATATTGACCAGAGTAAGAATTGTTGAATGCTATTGTTTTTTGTTTATTATGTATATGCTTTGATATGAGATTGAATAAATGGAGTAATATAACTCCACTGTAGAATAAAAAAGTATTGTAATTGACCTCTTGCATTTTTTTCTAAATTAGCCACAGCAGGTTGATCAATTATACTAAGACCTATACCATTTCATCATGGGTTGGTGCGTGGGTTATCATTGTGGTTCTATGATTATGCACACACATGTGTATAATGTGCAACTCGGGGGCAGTTTTTACTTTGCGACAACGAACAACACGATGATTAATCAAACGTAATTTTCCATAGGAAACACTCCACAATCATTTTCTTAGCTATTTAAAGCTTTTCTTAATTTGAAACTAAAAACATACGTTTTGTTCCCTTAAAAATAAAGGTATGCTTGTCACTGTTAGAAATCAGAACAAATTACATCCTCAAAATAAACGATTATTTTAGAGCTTCGGAGACCAAGACCACAGTGATGCATGCTTCTGATATGTCGTCATCGTCAGAACGATCAGTGATATTGAAGGCCAGTACGGCTGTTTGCTGCCTATGACGTGTACAACAATTGATGATTCTCTTTATAAAGAGGGTCTCTAAGAAAATATTGATAATTTACCTTTCCCCATTTTAAGATAGGTTACATCATAATGAAACTAAACAACATAAATCTCAACACAAGGTAAAATATAGTAAAACAATCATTTTATCTGAAACCATTTTGTCTCGAATTCAGAAAATCTTAAGGAGGTCCACTGGGGGCGGGGGTTGCCCCTCTTACGTTTACATGTGACACAGCGCCGAGATTTTCGTTGGTACTTACACAGTATTGTTGGCCAATGATATATTTCTTTTAATAAACCTTACAAAGATGTAACTTGCAGTCAGGTTTGTACAATAATTTTCGTTGTCTCCTTCACACGAAATAAAGCATAGTAACAGAAAACGAGATTGTAATTCTATAGAATTTATTCGTTCTCAATTAGACTGACAGGTTGTTCCCCAACTGCGCATTTTGAACTGAAATTCATTAACTAAATTACCATATTTCTTGCAAAATGGCATTATAGACTTTAACATAGGTTACTGAATATCATAATGTATATGGTGTATTGTGTACACGATCATGAAAATGATAATGACAATTTAGCTTCATAATACTCTCATGAGTAGTTCTAGGAATTATTATTTTTTCCCTACAGCCTTTGGGCGCCTGCGGAAACGTGCCCTTATTGGCTGTAGGGATGTGCCCTCTGCTGAAAACTCTAACTTTCAATAAATTCAAACATAATGTTTTCTCTTGTACTGCTGAACAAAAGTCTCCTCCACACGTGTGCCAAATAGTGCCCGCCAGCGGCACAGGGGGCAATTGAGATTGAGATTGAAATCACAGAACAACTACCCGTCCCCCTCTTTTAAGGTTATGTTTAGTTTATGTTTAGTTTCAATTTGTTGTATTAAAAACATAAACAAAACATAAACACGAGCTCAAGGGGGAGGCTCCTTCAAGCCCCTCCCCCTCCCCGGCTACGCGCCAGGCAAGACGGTAGTTTGATCTGTGTGATACGGTGGCCTTACAACTGTTACATATAGTTGTTACGAATGTAGACAGCAAGGCAAACATAGGTAATAAAATGAAAATTATGTTCTAATTTCGATACAAAACCGTATATCCAAACAATGTTATACTATGAAAAACATCTCTAAACTATATATCACAAGGGTGTAGCGTAAACATTGACCCCTACCAAGGTTAACTAAAGGTCACACAAGGTCAAATGTTACGATGATCCAATAAACATCACCTTTGAAGCATTGATATAAATTAAAATATGAAAAATTAAGGTTCTCCCGCAACAATTTACAATTGTTAGAATTTTGAAAAGTATACCTCTGTACTTCTGCAATATAATGCAAAACTCATTCGTGCCATAAATATTTCTTTAAATAAGGAAAGGAATGCTGATATTTATTATCATTAAATTTTGTATTATTATTTGTTGAATATGTCAGACGGAAGAAGATATAATTGGCCGGGAACCTACACATATAAGCCTATATTGTTACTCGTAACTTCCACATCTGAAGTTCATGGCGTTGAAGGCGCCGCAGCACATCCCCGTAGGCAGAGTCTTGAGGGAGGGGTTTGGGGCTTCAGGGGGACAGGTCTATCCTTACCACCCAAAATCGCAAATTTTGATATTGTTTCCAAGTTGTTTTTTCACAAGAAGATGACTGGATGGAACTGAAACTTCACGTGTGGAGTTTATGGTGAGAAGCACTGACGACGGAAAGCAGGGGTGGGGGCAGGGGAGAGCGAGGGCCGGGGGGCTAAACCAAAAATTTCCTTAAATGTTCAAACAGTTTCGTAATGATCAAAACTGTCCCCAACATTAATTATTCTAAAAGGGTTTTGAAATGTTTTTTTGTATACAAATTATTGTTTTAAACCCAAATGATTACTTATTTATTTATATATTGTTTGGTTCAGGTTGATGTGGGGTGGGCCTGGGGGAGGGTTACATGTAGGACATACCATAGATTCGTTCTGTAACACTGTTCACTTAATATTTATTTTGGAGACCTTTTGTCGTCATTAAAAAATAATCACTTAAATATTTATAAACTAAAATAGCTCACAAATGCTCACACAGAGCCACCTGAATTCTAATTTTTCCCGGGGACCGGTCCTGGGATTCCACGCCGTCAGCTCGCTTTGCTCACTGGTTAAGATTAAGAAATCGTTTTCCAAAATGAACTCGATAAATGAACTAATTGGCAGGTTGTTCCCCAGGTGCGCATTTTGAACAAAATTAAAATTCATTAACTAAATTGCCACGTTTCTTGCATACGATACATATGGCATTATAGACTTTCAAATGGGTTATTGAATGTCATAATTACGTGGTGTATCGCTTATACGACCATGAAAATAATCATGACAATTTAGCTTCACAATACTCTCATGAGTAGTTTTTTTTTACTATAGCCTTTGGGCGCCTGCGGAAACGTGCCCTTATTGGCTGTAGGGTTGTACCCTCTGCTGAAACTCTAACTTCTAATAAACTCAAACATAATGTTTTCTCTTGTACTGCTGAACAAAAGTCTCCTCCACACGTGTGCCAAATAGTGCCCGACAGCGGCACGGGGGCAATTGAGATTGAGATTGAAATCACAGAACAACTACCCATCCCCCTCTTTTAAGGTTATGTTTAGTTTAGTTATGTAAGCCTATATTGTTACTCGTTTCTTCCACATCTGAAGTTCATGGCGTTGAAGGCGTCACGGCGCATCCCCGTAGGCAGAGTCTTGAGGGAGGGGTTTGGGGCTTCAGGGAGACAGGTCTATCCTTACTACCCAGAATCGCAAATTTTGATATTGTTTCCAAGTTGCTTTCTTTAACAAGAATATGACAGGATGGAACTGAAACTTCACGTGTGGGGTGGGGGGGGGGGGGTGGGGGGGCTGGCTACTTTTGAAAAGGAATTTTTTGTTTGTAACCAGTAGAGTTAATGATTCTCTAAACCAAAATTTTCCTTAAATATTTAAACACTTCCGTAAATGTTCAAAACTGTCCCCAACATTAATTATTCTAAAATGGTTTTTAAATTTTAAATTTTTTGTACAAATTATTGTTTTAAACCCAAATGATTATTTGTTTATATATTGTTTGGTTCAGGTTGAGGTAGGGTGGGCCGGGGGGGGGGGGGGGGTTACATGTAGGACATGCCATGGATTCGTTCTGTAACACTGTTAATTTTATATTTATTTTGGAGACCTTTTGTCGTCATTAAAAAATAATCACTTGAATATTTATAAACTAAAGTAGCTCACAAATGCTCACACAGAGCCACCTGAATTTTAATTTTTCCCGGGGTCCGCTTAAGGGCCCTGGGATTCCACGTCGTCTGCTTGCTTTGCTCACTGGTTAAAAGATTAAGAAATCGTTTTCCAAAATGAACTCAATAAATGACAGGTTGTTCCCCAGGTGCGCAATTTCAACAATAATTCATTAACTAAATTGCCACATTTCTTGCATATGATACATATGGCATTATAGACTTTCAAATGGGTTATTGAATGTCATAATTACGTGGTGTATCGCTTACACGACCATGAAAATGATAATGACAGTCAAGACAGTAGTTTGATCTGTGTGATACGGCCTTACTACTGTTACATATACATGTAGTTGTTACGAATGTAGACAGCAAGGCAAACATAGGTAATAAAATGAAAATTATGTTCTAATTTCGATACAAAACCGTATCCAAACAATGTTATACTATGAAAAACATCTCTAAACTATATATCACAAGGGGGTAAACATTGACCCCTATACCAAGATTAACTAAAGGTCACAAAAGGTCAAATGTTACGATGATCCGATAAACATCACTGTTGAATCATTGATATAAATTAATATATGAACAATTAAGGTTCTCCCACAACAATTTACAACTGTTACAACACCGTTTATAGCAACACTTTATGTGACATTTCCTCTTCACCGTCTTTTTTGTTTCCTATTTTTAATTTTTTTTAATTAAAAAAATCGGCAGGCCCATGGGAGTTGACCACCAACCCCGTGGCTACCCCAGTGGGTGCAAATATCAATAGTATCACAAATTTGGCTTTATTTTCAAAACAAGGCAACCAAATCCGACTTATTTATTGTGGATAATGTTGTAGTTGTTTAATAAATTGAATCAATTTAGTAACATTGAACATGGACATTTTTGGAAAGTAGCCTATACGAAAGGTTTTATGTGATATTATTTTATAACTTTATTTTGCTAACATGTTCTGCAATATAATTTCAGCAATCATAAATGCATTGAAGGTTTTTTTTGTCTTATGATCCAAAAAGTAATGAATCAAACAAACACATTTAACGCAAATTCTTTCTTTCTGAGAATCTAGCAAAAAACTGTTTGCCGTCATGCTTATTTTCCGGACTCTCAAATTGCGCAATTTGAACAGAAATTAATGTAGATATATAAAGTGCCATATTTCTTGATAATGACATTATAGATTTTCAAATGGGTTATTGAATGTCATAATCTATTGGATGGATTGTTTACACGATCACGTTGTAGGGCTGTGTCCCTGCTGAAAACTCAAACAGAAAATCATCAAGGTTTATCATGTTCTCAAAAGAACCAGATCGGAGTCAAGAGTGGGTTGAATTACAGTGTACAGAGGGGCACTAGTGGCTGAAAATTGCGGCCACCTACAACCAGGGACTAATTCATTGGGACACACCCCCTCCCCCATCTGATGTGTCGAATCATGCATTTCCCCGCGTAACGTTATATTGAATTATTTTTCCCCACTAAAATTCCCACATTATCTACCTTTATTTCTGTATTTTTACAGAGAAAATTTCACAGAAACAGTATGTTGTTTATTTTCACAACACTTTAAATGTAAAAATTTCATTTTTCTTGGATTTCAAATAACAAATTGCCTGTATTTTTAACATATGGATGTAAAATTATTTTACAGATTTTTGTAAACTATAAAAGCAAATTGGGGCGTTATCTTAAAAAAAAAAAAAACATCTGTATTTTTACATCAAAGTGTCTGGCGATGCTGCTGCCATCACTTTTGATGTAAATTTACAGAATTTGTTTTTTTTACAGTGTATGCTTGTCACTGTTAGAAATCAGAACAAATTACATCCTCAAAATAAACGATTATTTTAGAGCTTCGGAGACCAAGACCACAGTGATGCATGATTCTGATATGTCGTCATCGTCAGAACGATCAGTGATATTGAAGGCCAGTACGGCTGTTTGCTGTCTATGACTTGTACAACAATCGATGATTCTCTTTATAAAGAGGGTCTCTAAGAAAATATTGATAATTTACCTTTCCCCATTTTAAGAGAGGTTACGTTATAATGAAACTAAACAAAATAAATCTCAACCCAAGTTAAAATATAGTAAAACAATCATTTTATCTGAAACCATTTTGTCTCGAATTCAGAAAATCTTAAGGAGGTCCACTGGGGGCGGGGGTTGCCCCTCTTACGTTTACATATGACACAGCGCCAATATTTTCGTTGGTACTTACACAGATTGTTGGCCAATGAACAGATATATTTCTTTTAATAAACCTTACAAAGATGTAACTTGCAGTCAGGTTTGTACAATAATTTTCGTTGTCTCCTTCACACGAAATAAAGCATAGTAACAGAAAACAAGATTGTAATTCTATAGAATTTATTCGTTCTCAATTAGACTGACAGGTTGTTCCCCAACTGCGCATTTTGAACTGAAATTCATTAACTAAATTACCATATTTCTTGCAAAATGGCATTATAGACTTTAACATAGGTTATTGAATATCATAATGTATATGGTGTATTGTGTACACGATCATGAAAATGATAATGACAATTTAGCTTCATAATACTCTCATGAGTAGTTCTAGGAATTAATTTTTTTTTACTACAGCCTTTGGGCGCCTGCGGAAACGTGCCCTTATTGGTTGTAGGGATGTGCCCTCTGCTGAAAACTCTAACTTTTAATAAAATCAAACATAATGGTTCCTCTTGTACTGCTGAACAAAAGTCTCCTCCACATGTGTGCCAAATAGTGCCCGCCAGCGGCACAGGGGGCAATTGAGATTGAGATTGAAATCACAGAACAACTACCCGTCCCTCTCTTTTAAGGTTATGTTTAGTTTATGTTTAGTTTCAATTTGTTGTATTAAAAACATAAACAAAACATAAACACGAGCTCAAGGGGGAGGCCCCTTCAAGCCCCTCCCCCTCCCCGGCTACGCGCCAGCCAAGACGGTAGTTTGATCTGTGTGATACGGTGGCCTTACAACTGTTACATGTAGTTGTTACGAATGTAGACAGCAAGGCAAACATAGGTAATAAAATGAAAATTATGTTCTAATTTCGATACAAAACCGTATATCCAAACAATGTTATACTATGAAAACCATCTCCAAACTATATATCACAAGGGGGTAGCATAAACATTGACCCCTACCAAGGTTAACTAAAGGTCACACAAGGTCAAATGTTACGATGATCCAATAAACATCACCTTTGAAGCATTGATATAAATTAAAATATGAAAAATTAAGGTTCTCCCGCAACAATTTACAATTGTTAGAATTTTGAAAAGTATACCTCTGTACTTCTGCAATATAATGCAAAACTCATTCGTGCCATAAATATTTCTTTAAATAAGGAAAGGAATGCTGATATTTATTATCATTAAATTTTGTATTATTATTTGTTGAACATGTCAGACGGAAGAAGATATAACTGGCCGGGAACCTACACATGTAAGCCTATATTGTTACTCGTAACTTCCACATCTGAAGTTCATGGCGTTGATGGCGCTGCAGCACATCCCGTAGGCAGAGTCTTGAGGGAGGGGTTTGGGGCTTCAGGGGGACAGGTCTATCCTTACCACCCAAAATCGCAAATTTTGATATTGTTTCCAAGTTGTTTTTTCACAAGAAGATGACTGGATGGAACTGAAACTTCACGTGTGGAGTTTATGGTGAGAAGCACTGACGACGGAAGCGGGGGGTGGGGGCGGGGGGGGGGAGAGCGAGGGCCGGGGGGCTAAACCAAAAATTTCCTTAAATGTTCAAACAGTTTCGTAATGATCAAAACTGTCCCCAACATTAATTATTCTAAAAGGGTTTTGAAATGTTTTTTTGTATACAAATTATTGTTTTAAACCCAAATGATTACTTATTTATTTATATATTGTTTGGTTCAGGTTGATGTGGGGTGGGCCTGGGGGAGGGTTACATGTAGGACATACCATAGATTCGTTCTGTAACACTGTTAACTTAATATTTATTTTGGAGACCTTTTGTCGTCATTAAAAAATAATCACTTAAATATTTATAAACTAAAATAGCTCACAAATGCTCACACAGAGCCACCTGAATTCTAATTTTTCCCGGGGACCGCTCCTGGGATTCCACGCCGTCAGCTCGCTTTGCTCACTGGTTAAGATTAAGAAATCGTTTTCCAAAATGAACTCGATAAATGAACTAATTGGCAGGTTGTTCCCCAGGTGCGCATTTTGAACAAAATTTAAATTCATTAACTAAATTGCCACGTTTCTTGCATACAATACATATGGCATTATAGACTTTCAAATGGGTTATTGAATGTCATAATTACGTGGTGTATCGCTTATACGACCATGAAAATAATAATGACAATTTAGCTTCACAATACTCTCATGAGTAGTTTTTTTCTTTACTATAGCCTTTGGGCGCCTGCGGAAACGTGCCCTTATTGGCTGTAGGGTTGTACCCTCTGCTGAAAACTCTAACTTCTAATAAAATCAAACATAATGTTTTCTCTTGTACTGCTGAACAAAAGTCTCCTCCACACGTGTACCAAATAGTGCCCGCCAGCGGCACAGGGGGCAATTGAGATTGAGATTGAAATCACAGAACAACTACCCGTCCCCCTCTTTTAAGGTTATGTTTAGTTTATGTTTAGTTTCAATTTGTTGTATTAAAAAACATAAACAAAACATAAACACGAGCTCAAGGGGGGAGGCCCTTCAAGCCCCTCCCCCTCCCCGGCTACGTGCCAGGCAAGACGGTAGTTTGATCTGTGTGATACGGTGGCCTTACAACTGTTACATATAGTTGTTAAGAATGTAGACAGCAAGGCAAACATAGGTAATAAAATGAAAATTATGTTCTAATTTCTATACAAAAAACCGTATCCAAACAATGTTATACTATGAAAACCATCTCTAAACTATATATCACAAGGGGGTAGCGTAAACATTGACCCCTACCAAGGTTAACTAAAGGTCACACAAGGTCAAATGTTACGATGATCAGATAAACATCACCTTTGAAACATTGATATAAATTAATATATGAAAATTAAGATTCTCCCACAAGAATTTACAATTGTTAGAATTTTGAAAAGTATACCTTCTGCAATTTAATGCAAAACTCATTCGTGCCATAAATATTTCTTTAAATAAGGAAAGGAATGCTGATATTTATTATCATTAAATTTTGTATTATTATTTGTTGAACATGTCAGGCGTAGATATTCTGATTCAAAAATGACATATTATGTCATTTCCATCGTAAAACCAAGTATTAAGCTGATCAATAAAAACTCGTTCAGTATACCTTGCGGGCAATTGCCAAAAGCGTAAGCGTATAATGACCATTACAGGAAAAATTAGTAATGAACTAAACATTATTTCCACAATACTATGACCATTATCCAGATTTAAATTTCCTTGTAAATAATAATAACAATTGCCCACTTACCTTGAAACTGTAGATATTCTGATTCAAGAATCACCAAGATGTAAGACGTAAGATGTTTATCCTATGTCCGGTTTAGTTAACAAGTGTCCCTCATGTAAATCAGATCTAGTTCGTTGTCCGTGCGATAAACTGATATAATAATTACGACAGAATTACAAATCAACATTGATACATGGAGGGCTGTGCCTGATCAACTCATCACTGTATAGGCTGATGTCACAAGTCATTTATAATTGGTGGAACCTACACATGTAAGCCTATATTGTTACTCGTTTCTTCCACTTCTGAAGTTCATGGCGTTGAAGGCGCCGCAGCGCATCCCCGTAGGCAGAGTCTTGAGGGAGGGGTTTGGGGCTTCAGGGGGACAGGTCTATCCTTACTACCCAGAATCGCAAATTTTGATATTGTTTCCAAGTTGCTTTCTTTAACAAGAATATGACTGGATGGAACTGAAACTTCACGTGTGTGGTGGTGGGGGGGGGGGGGGGCTGGCTACTTTTGAAAAGGAATTTTTTGTTTGTAACCAGTAGAGTTAATGATTCTCTAAACCAAAATTTTCCTTAAATATTTAAACACTTCCGTAAATGTTCAAAACTGTCCCCAACATTAATTATTCTAAAATGGTTTTTAAATTTTAAATTTTTTGTACAAATTATTGTTTTAAACCCAAATGATTATTTGTTTATATATTGTTTGGTTCAGGTTGAGGTAGGGTGGGCCGGGGGGGGGGGGGACATGCCATGGATTCGTTCTGTAACACTGTTAACTTAATATTTATTTTGGAGACCTTTTGTCGTCATTAAAAAATAATCACTTGAATATTTTATAAACTAAAGTAGCTCACAAATGCTCACACAGAGCCACCTGAATTTTAATTTTTCCCGGGGTCCGCTTAAGGGCCCTGGGATTCCACGTCGTCTGGTTGCTTTGCTCACTGGTTAAAAGATTAAGAAATCGTTTTCCAAAATGAACTCAATAAATGACAGGTTGTTCCCCAGGTGCGCAATTTCAACAAAAATTCATTAACTAAATTGCCACATTTCTTGCATATGATACATATGGCATTATAGACTTTCAAATGGGTTATTGAATGTCATAATTACGTGGTGTATCGCTTACACGACCATGAAAATGATAATGACAGTCAAGACAGTAGTTTGATCTGTGTGATACGGCCTTACTACTGTTACATATAGTTGTTACGAATGTAGACAGCAAGGCAAACATAGGTAATAAAATGAAAATTATGTTCTAATTTCGATACAAAACCGTATATCCAAACAATGTTATACTATGAAAACCATCTCCAAACTATATATCACAAGGGGGTAGCATAAACATTGACCCCCTACCAAGGTTAACTAAAGGTCACACAAGGTCAAATGTTACGATGATCCAATAAACATCACCTTTGAAGCATTGATATAAATTAAAATATGAAAAATTAAGGTTCTCCCGCAACAATTTACAATTGTTAGAATTTTGAAAAGTATACCTCTGTACTTCTGCAATATAATGCAAAACTCATTCGTGCCATAAATATTTCTTTAAATAAGGAAAGGAATGCTGATATTTATTATCATTAAATTTTGTATTATTATTTGTTGAACATGTCAGACGGAAGAAGATATAACTGGCCGGGAACCTACACATATAAGCCTATATTGTTACTCGTAACTTCCACATCTGAAGTTCATGGCGTTGATGGCGCCGCAGCACATCCCCGTAGGCAGAGTCTTGAGGGAGGGGTTTGGGGCTTCAGGGGGACAGGTCTATCCTTACCACCCAAAATCGCAAATTTTGATATTGTTTCCAAGTGGGTGCAAATATCAATAGTATCACAAATTTGGCTTTATTTTCAAATCCGACTTATTTATTGTGGATAATGTTGTAGTAGTTTAATAAATTTAATAAATTTAGTAACAATGAACATGGACATTTTTGGAAAGTAGCCTATACGAAAGGTTTTATGCGATATCATTTTATAACTTTATTTTGCTAACATGTTCTGCAATATAATTGTAGTAATCATAAATGCATTGAAGGTTTTGTTTGTCTTATGATCAAAAATGTAATGAATCAAACAAACACATTTTAACGCAAATTAAAAATTATTTCTTTCTGAGAATCTAGCAAAAAACTGTTTGCCGTCATGCTTATTTTCCGGACTCTCAAATTGCGCAATTTGAACGGAAATTAATTTAGATATATAAAGTGCCATATTTCTTGATAATGACATTATAGGCTTTCAAATGGGTTATTGAATGTCATAATCTACTGGATGGATTGTTTACACGATCACGTTGTAGGGCTGTGTCCCTGCTGAAAACTCAAACAGAAAATCATCAAGGTTTATCATGTTCTCAAAAGAACCAGACCGGAGTCAAGAGTGGGTTGAATTACAGTGTACAGAGGGGCACTAGTGGCTGAAAATTGCGGCCACCTACAACCAGGGACTAATTCATTGGGACACACCCCCTCCACCATCTGGTGTGTCGCATCATGCGTTTACCCACGTAACGTTATATTGAATTATTTTTCCCCACTAAAATTCCCACATTATCTACCTTTATCTAACCTAATTATTTACTGAACCTTTTAAGGGACCCGTAAATCCCTTTTTTATGGAATATTTAGACGCCTTAACCCGATAAAGCCTGGGCTTTTTCGTTCTCAGACCTGGGGAGGGGCATATTGCGCCCCCTCCGTATTTTCTGTATTCAACAGCTGATTTTCATGAAACTTCATAGGCATGTTCATTTTGACGCGATCTATCGAATGAGGTCATGAAAACTTTCATAGGTCACCGTTATAATATCCATTTTTGTAAATTTTTTCCTCATTTTTGGTCAAAAATAGTATTTCCCCCAAAACTTCCTTAATTTTCATCCGTTGGTCATGATATTTGGTACAAATGTTGTCTTCAGTACAAGCAACAATGTGACGACATTTAAATCACCGCTAGAGGGCGCTATAAGCAATATTTTGGGTATTTTCCCAAAAAACATGATTTTTAAAAAGATTTTGAACAAAATTTTCTTTAACCAAAAGTACAATAAAAGGAGATATAATAACATCCATGGTACTATTAATGACATAAATTTATACAATGGGCAAAACAATTCTGAAATGGCGGCCATAAACACCATAGTACAATACAAACGGATAACCGTAGTACACTACAAACGGATTAAACGACTGATCATGACATTGGGGTCGTTGACCTCCAACTTTCTGTATGTTGTATACACTAGACTCTGAACAAGTGGTCCTAATTTGCTATCAAGCGGAAGGACATTTTCTAAAATGGATGCTGTGGGAAAGTCTTTTATTTAATACGAGTCTATCATAGTGTACATAAATAATGCACACACACATTTCAATATCATCGATGAATATGAAAAATCAAGCATGATGATTCATCGCGTGATAAATCTGTCAGTTTTTGAGATATGCCTACAGTTACAAGCTTAGTGTCAACATGTGGATTAGGTTTGTCTCTCTTCGAAAAAACTCATTTTATGTTTGAGACGAATGTTTCGGCTCCAAAACGGCCGCCGAACAGAGATAACTCTCGTCATTTTTCAGCGCTATAGACAAAGTACATTACAAACGCATTATAAAAAAGCTACTATTTTGGGAGCTCGGATGCAAACGCCTTTCTTCCATCAGATACACAATATCATCCTCATAAGGTTTTCTACGTATTCATTCATGCAAATTTTGACCAATATTTAAACCTGGGGTCGTTGACTTTCTGTATGTTGGATATGCTAGGCCCTGAACAAGTGGTGGGAATAAAATAAAAGTTTTTTTTTATTGAATACGAGTCTATCATGTTGTACATAAATGTACACACATATTTGGAGGTGAGGAAAGTCCAAGAAATAATGAGATATTTCACAACATGGTCAGAAACGTGGTTTTAAAAAAGTGCAAAATTAATTTATGACGAGGACTACCAGAGTTTAATTCCAACACATATTTACTGAATCGACTCACGACTATTTTAATAAAATAAAACAATGTTTCGATGGAAAAAAAGGGCCGGAAATTTCCGTTAAAATATCAACAACAACAATTTAAAACCTTTCGAAAATATTACTAAGGGACTAACAATTATCACAGGATTCACTATCTTCTGATATTCATGATATCCTGGTGATGGTTTTACAGTGTAGCCTGATTGGCTAATCCCTACATTGCTTGATTCAGCTTCCATCGGCACCGATGGAAACATTGTGCATACATAAGAATCCTTCTTATCCGAGTTGTCCGGCATTGGTCTGTATGAGAGTTTACATGAACAGCATTACCTTCCATACAATATGCATAGCGCCCTCCACTGACAATGAGTTAACAATGTTGACCATTATTGAATATCCACGTTGTCTTACTTCATTCCGTAATCGTCACTGATAGCTCAGTTGGTAGGGTGATCCACTTGAACCTAGAGATCTGATGTTCAAATCCCACCCGAGACAAGAACGATTTTTTTTACCCAATTGATATATAACCTTTCATACTATAAATCATTTAAATTGCAGTGTATAACTGTCGAAACTCGATTCGATAGTGAGCTAGTACTGTCCCCTCAGACCACCGGGTCTGGGTTCGATTACCGTCTGCGCCTAATTTAGGAACTTGGCTTTTCACCGGAACTGGCTCCGGTAATGCTTGTGAGCTGCCTTGTTTCTCCCTTAAAGGTGCAGGGCCTTCTTGGCTAGAAATCGGGACAGGGGAGGATATATATCGGTGGGCCGGAACGCCAGACCAGAAGGGCCCTAATGGAAGAAGGTGGAGGGACCCTATACGACTTTAAAGCCTATGCCTTTAAAGCGCCGGTAGGGATCAATCCCGATAAATTGCGACTCCTAAAAGCCTGGTATTCGCTATGTAACTCTTTTGTTTAAATATTTTATTGAAATCTTTTGTGTGGGTGTGGAGGGATAGGGACGTTATGGATTAGTATCCATGACCTCCCTCCCACTGACACCACCTCTGACCTCCTCTGACCGATAAATCCCTACATATTGGTATAATACCTATATTTGTATTTGAAATTTAGTTTAGTATTGAAGTTCAAATTGTTTATTTCAATGTACATTTCCTGCTATACACCATTGGGGTATACAGACACGAAAAAAACATTTCTCATGCCTTCGTTTACCCCCTTGTCCGAGTCGTCGTCAAATAAATCGATGAATATTTATATAATAATATATATATTTATCTTATTGGTTGCCCGTATATTATTTGAAACAGACCCAATAGGCCTTTATGCCAATCACATGGGATCATAAAGTATTTTGTTAAGTTATCGATATGGTTTGAAATCCAGTCGTCTGTAATAGTAACTACACGTGCATTGTGGCTCAGTACCATGCTTGCCAAGTGGTTCCATTAGCGATTAGCAATCCATTCTCGAGCTAAGGCTGGACCGTAGGAAGATTGACCCTGATGTAATGGTTTGGGATCTTAAGTTGGAACAATTATTGAAATTAACCCTTTGCTCATTAAATGATAATGATGCATGCGTATACATAAATGGCAGTTCCAATGGAGGCAAAGAGACAACCCTCCCCCGTTTTATCACCATGGAAAATTGACCTTATTTTATTGGCTGATCTTTCACTTAGTCAAAACGGTGGAGACAGATCCATGGTGGCAAACAAGAGGGAATACGACCAAAGAGTAGAGAACATCGTCTTAAATTTGAAAATAGATGGCAAACTTTGATACTGTATACATTGTGGATTTTCAAGAAGAGGGGATTGGCACGTGTCTCCTTTGACCTCACAGCACCCACCAATGTCTATACAAAACACAGTATTACCGCGCCGAATAATGTTCAACTTTCAAGTAATATTTTCGAAATGTTTTAAAACTTTTTTTTTCTATTTTAACGGATATTTCCTGACATTTTCTTTTCTATTGAAACATTGTTTTATTTAAATGAGGAAGGAAAAGGAATACTTTAAAATGACACATTTGAGCGAGTTGATTTTTCAGTAAATGTGTACTGAAATTAATTTATGATTAGGTCTCGTCATAAATTAATTTTGCCCTTTTTAAAACTACGTTTCTGACCACTATGTTGTGAAATATCTCATTTTAAAGTATTTACTTTCCTTCCAAAAAGGAAATCGTCAAAAAAGAAATTATCAATGTTCCAATGAAAACAATCATTTCCGGAAATTGCTGGTAAAATACTGGCACTACATCTTTATGTCCAAATTATTTCTTGGACTTTTCTCACCTTCGCTCTTTAAGATGGGTCTAATGATTTCTAGATGATTCACGGCAATGACTCATGTCGCTGGACCGACTACCACAACAACAACAACAACAACAACAACAACATAAAAACGACAACTTTTTGTAAATTCGACATAACAATTCTTGTTTCTCTGAAAGCACTTCAGACGGAATAAATTCTCAGCATGATCGAAACGTGTACCAACTTTACATCAAAGTATAAACGGTTAAATCCCACATTCTGACAAATCTATACGCATTTTCACTATTTTCTTGCGTTGGTTTCTGTGTATATCTCTATCTCTCTTGATTCTTAGAAGGTATGAGTTCATACTCCTGAAGACAATCAGAGCATACTGATCGAAACGTCGAGTTGTAATCAACTGGTTCTGTTCAGAACTATTTACTACTCAAATGCGAATTTCTACGTGGTGTCACTGCAAACAGTCTTTACTTATGGGTGAATTAACAAATTATTTTATAAATAGAACGTACACGTATGAGCTGCCTGTTGTCGTTATCAAATGCCATCATATTATGAAATGCCAAAGCCATGTAGTTCTCTCCATTTTTGTGTTGGCAGAAGTTTTAGGACGACGTGCAACCAATGCCACACCAGCTATTCCTAACCAATATCAGGCATGACAATAAAGCATCAATGAAATGGATGGTAATATACTTTCGATCCGTCATTTAAAGGGGCAGTATACGCCATCTACAATGCTTACAAAACTGCTTATATAGGCCTGTGTGCTTACTCTCTTTGAATCAAAAAAGTATACATTGAACAATAAACCAGTGAAAGTTTAAGCTTTGTATATGTGCGTCGTTAACGAGAAAATAGTAAATATACATTCGGGTTGTTCATATTCATTTTATGTGGAATTTTGGAAGAGGTAATCCTTCTGATAAACTAACTGGAAATAATTTCAAATAATTTCAAACCACAGTCAGAAAAACACTATTTCTATACCATCATCAGCTTTACACCAATTAAGTTTTATATTAAAATTCAGCCATTTGGGTATTTTTGATTTACCAATACACATTACCTTTAATTTCGAAGGACACTGTAGCCATATTTAACTTCATACCGTATACAGTGAGTTTCATAATTTGACGTGAATTCATGCTTAATACATCACCTGAGGATTTATACACGTACTACTTAATAATAATAAATAATAATAATAATGTGTGGACTTATATAGCGCACGTATCCACCAACTGAGTGGTGCTCAAGGCGCATTATATTATTACCCCTGCTCATAAGGCTCATAAGGCTCATAAATTATTCCTGAAACCATCTCAGCTCCCTGGGGAGTATACAAGCTCAATTGCTGCCATTACAGCGCATATAGGGCTAATCAACCAACTCTGCCCTCACAGGTACCCATTTAACCCCTGGGTGGAGAGAAGCAATTATGGTTAAGTGTCTTGCTCAAGGACACAAGTGTCACGGCCGGGATTCGAACCCACATTCTGCTGCTAACACCAGAACTTGAGTCCGGTAAGCTAGACCGCTCGGCCACGACACTCCACCGGCCACGACACTCCACTCTACTTGGGATCAGAGAAGACAAACGAAGACAAGTGAGTTGAAATCGAGCGGATGGGGGAGAGACAAGGCCGTAAGACCGGGTAAGTTCATTCCCTGCACACGCTGGAGTATTAAAACCAGTACACAATATTGGTAGAATGTCTAGAAATGCATCTAAATTTTATACGAATTGAGAGATATGTATAAAATCAACATGTGAAAAGTTTTGTCGCAAGAAAATTGTGAAAATGCATTGATGAAAATGACTGGCTCCTTTATGCAGCAGCAGTAGTATATGACCTTATCATGTGCGGTATTATTTTCAGTCACTGATTTTGAGTTAATCTAAAACTTACACTCTGATTCCATGCCATGTTGATCGTGACGATATTGTCCCTTTAATTTCCATTACTCACTATTGGTAATCTTGGTAAAACTGAATTTAAAAGTATCCTTAGTTTTTTTGAATCAGGATATACATTTTATAGTGACTATTTGGGAGTTATCAAATACACAACCACACAAGTTATATGCAGTCCTCTTGAAGGCTACATTGTTCTGTAACATATGTGATACGTTGTTCTGAATACATGGTTATTCAACTGAGAGATTGATATGAAATGTGTCATTATTTATAGCCTCCATTTATGAACTAGAACACATAACAGTGACAACCAACCGGTACACGTATGATCTTATTATGATGTGTCGTTATCGAATTGATAATGAACATGTGTTTCGTAATATTTTTGTCATGTTCATTTATAGCAAGGAACCCTGGAGTTATTTTTTATGAAAATATGACACTTAAACCTCATATTTCAAATGTTATTCGCATCGCAGCATTTCACCTTAGGAACATTGGAAAGTTACGCAAATATCTTAATTATGATGCAACAGAACAAATTGTTCATTCCTTCATAACATCTCGTCTTGATATGGCAAATTCACTGCTTTATGGACTTCCTCAGGATCAACTACGACGACTTCAAAAGATTCAAAACACTGCTGCACGTATTGTGACTCTCTCTAAAAAATCATGTCATATCACCCCATCCTGAAAGATCTGCATTGGCTGCCAATATCATATCGTATTATTTATAAAATATTGCTTATCGTTTTCAAATCTTTGAATGATTTTGCACCATTATATATATATATACTTGTTGAAATGTTATGCCCCCCTCACAAGTTACGTTCCAGTGCAAAATTTTTGCTGGCTGAACAAAAGTCAAAACATTCTTGGGGTGACAGATCTTTTGAAGTTGTGGCTCCACGCCTTTGAAATGATTTACCTCTGTACATTCGTGAATCTCAATTATTATTATTATTATAGAAAACTCTTAAATATACCGATAATTCCACAAATGGAAGGATCTAAGATCAACTATCGTTTATGGCCAAACTTCGTCCCCCAAAATCACTTCCCCTCCCCCTCCTCCCACTTTTACAACTTTTGCTGAGCAACTGCGTAGCTATAAAATCCATGACAATCACTGAGGGCGCTACATATAATTATGTGAACACGTATATTATGATCCAATTAATAATAGCAGTCGGAAACAAGCGACTGGTACCGGTAATTTAATCAATGAATTACCAGTTGCCCTGGAAACAGCAGCTCGCTAGGCTACCGTATCTAACACTAACAGTGTACAAAATAAGGACAAATAACTCCTACACCGACACAACAATCATTCGACAAAATATTTGTTGCTTGTAGTATTTGACCGCTTTGGTGTGTATTTGAAATAGCAGCACACACCCTCGATCCTCTAGGCGCAGGAATTCACGAAACAAAGTGGCGAAATAGCTGAAAATAACGCTGTAACTCAGTGGGCTATATGTTGATTTTAACTAAATAGATTTCTGAGCTGAAACACTGATCGATCTTACAAATTGACAGGCTGTTTGTGAATACCCAGAAGAAGTAAATCGTTTTAAAACAATGTTCGCCAGATATTTGATTGTCCATCTTATGGTAATGATACTTCAGGAAGCGTCGGCATCTGTAAGTGGTAGCAATCTTAACCGCGCGGCATTGTACCAGCCGATAGAGAACCACGCTCTGCGAGGCCAGTCCTTCATGAATATATCGGGTATCTCTGCCATCAGGTGTTCAGCTCGCTGCCTCAGCCATAAACGATGTTTTTCTTTCAACTACGATCGCATCAATAAAGTCTGTCAGATGAACAACGCCACAAGAGAGGAGCTCGGCGATTGTTTTTACCAAGATGAACATTATTCGTATTATGCCATACAATCTGCTGCAGTGTCAGTTACTGAAACAACACCTACACAGGTAGGCCTATCTTTGATTATCAAAGATTTGTTGATTATTTTGTTGATTTAGAGCAAAAAAAGTGAGTTATAAGTGAGTAAATAAGAAGCTACAGAAGATGTGACCAATGACATCACATGTTTACAAAAGAGCTCCAAAGGTCAAACAGTTCTACCTCAAAATATATACTGACAGTAAAATCTTATATTTTGAGATGTCATGCAGCAGAAAAATTCTTAATTTGATTCCATTACACCTCAAATCTTATTCATCTGAAAATGAAAACATTCTTAATGTTAATTAAGAAAATGTACTTTGACTTTTTGTTTTTGTTAAATTGTTTTAAAATATCAACAGCGTTGAACTTAGTATTTGTGTAGACTCCTTGTTTATAGATTACACATGTGAAAGTTACCTTAAGAAAGAGTACCTTTAAACATGTATTGCCCATGTTTTACGGAATTATTTGTTTTTCATTGGAACATTGATCATTTCCTGAAAACAAATACTTTAATTTTAATAACAGTAAAAAAAGTGTCACAATTAATTTATGACGGGACCCACCATACATTAAATTTGGTACATATTTACTGTAAAACCATATTTCTTACGGCTAAAGTGAAGCAGGGGCACCCCCCCCCCCCACCAGCCGGAGTTTTGAAAAATTCTCAAGGAGAAGAAAAAAATATATATATTACTTCAGGATTGTTGATTATTCAGACAGCCCATAATTCCGACTGAATTTAAATTCGCAAGATATAGGCCTACTAGTAAAACTGCCCGTTAATATTGCTCCGACCAGTAGCGTAGCTGATTTTTTTTTTTGGGGGGGGGCAGCCTTCCAGTAACCAGGAAGCCAACTTTTCCAACTCTCACAACTTCAGCCTATTATTTCCGACTTAACAGCAATGCTCAAACAGAATATCCAGAACGTGTTAGTCCGATACCTCGTTACAGTATTTCATATGACCAGGCAATCTACATGTGTGGTTCGGAATTGACAAAAATAAGGATAAGTAAGACTAATTGCGGTGACACCATGTGGAATCTCAATTGAGTAGTAATTAGTTCTGAATAAGGATGATTCTGTTTTTGTTAATAATTTGACCAAACTAAAACTAATAAAGATAAATATCCCGTTTTAAAAAAGCTCCTTATTAAGGGAAAAATTACACACACACACAAAAAAAATCCATCCGCAAGCCCATAATTCCAGCAAATTATGGCGTTTGGATTACGGAAAAAAGTGAACTTTTTAATTTCAATACATAATGTTAGGTCCACATAGAGAGCCCAGGACACTTTTCACAATTTTGATTAAGGGTCATTCCGATATCCATTTTTAACTATAGCTAAAATAATATATATTATTTGACCTAACTTCCGCTTCAAATCATTCACAGCAGAATTAAACTATACACTTGGTGATTACGTTTTGCTTGCGTATTCAAAATTCAGGAATAAATCGTTGAGGCAAATAACAAGAGCTGCTGTCTGGTATCTTTTAAAACAATCGTTTATTTCTTTAAAAAGAAAAACGTGATTCCTTATTGGATGAAAATTTCACAGTTTAGTTTACTGATATGATATGCCTCCATATTTGCTTCTGTCTCATATAATTTGGTTTTTTTTCTCTCTTAATAATTTACTGTTTACTTTTGTACAAATTTCCAAATTGTTTTTCCTTCATTTATTGTGTATGTTACAATATGGAAATAAATGTGAAGTTGAATTGAATTGAATTGAATTGATATTGAAATGAATTGAAATTAACATACGTTTGAAAGTGAAAAAAATTACAAAAACATGCATACAAAAAGCATGCCAACATAAACAAACAACACTGCAGCATTAACGTGACAAACAACACTGCAGCATTAACGTGACAACAAGTGTTGTTTGCGTAAAGTTGGAAATTCCTGCCCTCTGTAAAAAAAATCCTATACGCCACTACATCCATTGCTGTCATAAATTAAGGTCATTACATTCTCTGGATAAGACCAAGGTATAATATTATGCATATTTATTTACGCATTTATTTATTCCCATTCATGCATGTAACGAAGTTCAATCAATCGTGATTAAACTATATAAGGTTGATTTGAAATACGGTCAAACTTAATTGATGTATATCTGATGATGGTATCAATCTTCCTATACATATATATGCATTTCAAGCAGTAATTTTTAAATAACAAAATATTTTAGTTGGTGAAAAGTTGTTGATGAAATTTATCAAATCATTCTGCATAAGGCGTTCTCACTGTAGAGATACTGTGGGCCTAATAACATTGTAGACGAGGTCAAGTCTGTATCTGTCTGTGTACTGCGCGCAGTCTGCCATAGCGTTATTTGTAGCGCCCCAACGTGCGGCATTGATCGCGTAGGCTTGACTTGGTATACAGACTTTATTAAGTCGCAAAGCATCGATTATATTCATATATTCAAGAATGCAGCCCGCCTGTGTTTGAGATGCCGTAGGGATGGCCCACTGAGAGAGGCCCAAAACATTGGTAGATGCTTCCATTATTACCAGGTTAAAACTATCTATAATAGGTTTGATTGCCATGATTTTTCTAAAGACGCTGATGATCTGCAGAATTTACTATTTAGTTCTGGGACGAATTCCCAACCATTTTAGCTGTAACTGCAGATGAAGTACGTAAGGAATTTTCCAAACTAAATTCATCAAAGGCAGCTGGCCCAGATGGGTTACTACCTCGTGTACTGAAAAATTGTGCCAATCAACTTGCCAATATATTTGCAATTATTTTTAATCTCTCAATTAGTATCCAGACAATACCAACTATATGGAAACAGTCATATATTATTCCAGTACCCAAAAAACCTATTATTACATGTTTAAATGATTTAAGACCTGTAGCATTGACGTCCGTGGCAATGAAAATATGTGAGCGCTTTGCTCTAAAGCATGGTCGATAAATATTTAGATCCAATGCAGTTTGCGTACAGGTCCAAGCGCAGTACTGAGGATGCTATTTTATACAGCCTTGAAAAATTATATTCACATTTTGAACATACAAAAGGGGGTCATTCTGCTAGGATTATGTTTTTCGACTTTTCATCTGCTTTTAATACCATTCAACCTCACATTTTAGCCAATAAGTTATTAGAAATGAATGTTCGCCATGATTTTATCTTATGGATTTTTAATTATCTTACTAATAGGTCCCAATATGTTAACATCCGAACATCTAATAGCATATCCGAGATCATTATTTCGAACACTGGTGCACCTCAAGGTACGGTTTTAGCACCATTCTTATTCACTCTGTACACATCGGATGCAAGGTCAACTAACAAAAACTGCTCACTAGTCAAATTTGCAGATAACACTGCCTTGTTGGGTTTAATTACAAAAGATGATAGTGCGTACTTAGAACAGATCAATTATTTTATAAACTATTGTGAGCAAAACTTTTTGGAACTTAATGTTAATAAGACAAAAGAAATGGTGATTGATTTTCGTAAGTCCCAAAGTGTATTAAATGAAGTTATTATTAAGGGAAGTACCGTTGAGAGGGTAGATAATTATAAATATCTCGGGGTTGTTATAGATAATCGGCTTGCCTGGCACGATCATATTGATATCTTAATGAAGAAATTAAATTCTAGGATGTATTGTCTGCGTGCGATGAATAGGTTTAACGTCAATAACAACATTCTTGCCATGTTTTATAACTCTGTTATTTGTGGGGTATGGCAAAATGATTTGGTGTCGTGGGGTGGTAATGTTGGAAAAGAAGATGAACACCGTATTGAAGCCATGATTAAACAGGCAAGTCGTGTGATCGGGGAAAGTCAGCCAACCTTGGCCTCGTCCTACCAACGGCTTCTTGGGGTCAAACTTGACAAGATTATTCATGATGATGATCACCCGCTTCGTGTGCAACTGGACAGAGCGGTGATCCCTCGGAGTGGTAGGATGAGGCTGCCGTTGGCCAGTACAAATAGACACCCCACCTCATTTATTCCACAATGTATGAAATTTCATAATTCAAATTTTAAGCGTTGATTATGCTTGCCTGTTTGGAACCTTTCATTGGACCTGTTTCGACCTTATGTCACTGTGCAATATGTCTTTTATTTGTTTTCTTATATTTGTCTATATACTTCTATTTTTGTACTTTTGTATTTTTTGTATAATGTATTTTTATAGAGTGTACTTGTGCTTTATTGTCTACTTTTTATTTATGCAAGCATTCAATTACCCTATATGGGGTTTAATAAAGTTGATCTTATTTTATCTTATCTACGACGAAATGAACGATTTATCAACATTTTCAATTAATCACACATAGGAACACTGCAATTGCGTTAGAATACTGAAACATTTTACAAATATACTGCAAATCTCCTGATATGAATGTATGAATTGCAAAATAAACTGAACAAAATCTGCGAGACCGTCATAAAAACTAATTAGTTTTAAACCTGCATAAATTAGTTTTGAATATAATATTTTGTATTATACTATTATTTTGTTTAAACCCAATTTACGTTTGTCCATTATTTACATACAGCTGTTTTATTACATTATGAGCCAATTTGATATAGGCCTATGTATATTTTTTGTTGCATAGCTTGATGTCTATCCATATTTTTTATTAAATGTCGGTGATCAAAGGCGTAGTGAGGAGTTTGTTTTCAGTGTGGATTGGCACTGGGGCACATAGGGGGAATTTTGGCGGGACAACAAAGTAATTTGGAAGCCCTTATAATGCTTCCTTCTAAATTTGAATACGCAACGGGCACACCCTTTTAGTAGGGACACACACCCCAGTCAACCCCCTACCCCCAGCTATACAAATTCACCATTTTCACTAAGATGAAATCCCTTGAGATGAATACATTTCTCAGGATGATTGATGCGTAGCCAATACCAGCTTTACATTAATGGAGCTTTTAGATAATAATTTGTTAATTAAAACTTACACAGTGTGGATGATGGTTTCAAACAATGGTGTACATTGACATTTCATCTACAAAAAATTATATCCAACAGAACAATGACATAACAGAGCTTGAAGAATCTACTACTGTAAAGGCAAGCACCACTATCGGTGAGTTAATTATGGCACTTATGTAAACGGTCTGCAGTGTTAATATACAGGAATTTTGGATGAACCATCAGTGTTCACTCAACTTTACAACTTTACAGACTCAAAAAATAACCGTTGCACATTGAATATTTTTGTGAAATAACGTTTACCCAGCAAAAACTATGGTGTTAAAATAATTTAGTTTATATTCTCCATCACTATTTGTTTACTTGTAGCTCCATGTGTCAGTCCAGTGAGACTTGGACTTGAAGATGGTTCCATCCCTGATGCCAACATCACCACATCAAGTAACTTTGAAGCCCAGAATGGATACACAGGTATAAGCACCCCAGCAGATGGCCGTCTCAACAAAATCCCCCCGGAGGGTGTTACCATAGGAGCATGGCATGCCAGTATATCAGATACCAACCAATGGATACAGGTGGATTTAGGCAAATCTACCTATGTATATGGCGTACTCATGCAAGGACGTCAAGATCAGAACGACCAGTGGGTGACCAAGTACAAAGTCCAGTACGAGCCACCCTCACAAACATCCCTTGTTGATGTCCTAAACCAACTTGGTGAAACACAGGTAAGGAATAAGGTTGTAGAAGGTACTGACCCTCTCGCACCCACCCTCCCCCGTTTCCATGTAATTAAAACCAACGGTTCTTTTTTTGTATGAAATATGTAATTATGAAATAATGTAATTATATGTAATTAGTAATAATTCAAAATTATTTCGGTGATAATTAACCTTGAGACACCATTCATCGGCCTTGATTATTTGATTTGGGTTTAAATTGGTTTGATTATTGTATTTGTTTTCTTTCCATTGCTCTCTGCATAGGTATGTGATGGCAACATCAATACTCAAGACATTGTGGAGAGCCTCTTCGCTGAACCCGTCTTGGCTGTCAAGGTTCGCATCGTTCCTCTTGAGTGGAACGTTGTCATCGCTTTACGTTTTGAGCTGCTTGGCTGTAAATAAGTTTTAATTGAAATGTCAATATAATAAATGCTTTGATTAAAACAAATTGAAAACATCGTCGTAAACGAATGTATAAAATATAACAATCACAAAACGAGAATGACTAAATATCTGTATACCAAATCGCTAACTGTATCAGCCATTGGCTTTATGCACTGAATTGCTGTATAGGTTTTCATGGCAAAAACATTTTTATTTCATTTTAACACCCCAATTTGTACAGGGTACTTATATTTTGTATTATACTCTTTTTAATTAAAAATTATAATTATGTGCGCTATAAATTCGCACATGGGCAGTTATCGGATTGCTGCAGAAAACATTTATTTATTTATTTATTTATTTATTTATTTATTTATTTATTTATTTATTTATTTATTTATTTATTTATCTTGTGAGCGGACGTGTTTCTCTCGAGCTCCTGCGTAAGTCTTACATTTTAGCTTTCCTGACCTTGTATGGTCCCTGTTTTCACTCCAATTTTGTATTATATTGTATATAGATATTGCTAGACCAAGTCCACCCTGTATATTTGTTCATTTTGTTGTATTTTAACTCATTTTTGGTTCATGCTTGTTGGGTTCTTTGCTTTGCTGGCCATCATGGCCGCGCGGGCAGGTCCCTCCACTGTTGGGCGTCCAGGCGTGTCCACGGACGCCCATACCAATTCCATTGTTCCTGGTGCCGAACCATTCCCGGGCGTCACCAGGAACAATGGCATTGCATTTCAAGCTATAGAAAACGTGTCACTCAATAACTATCTCACCAGTTTTTCTCGTTCTTTTCCCAATCTTCGTATCTGTTCAGCGAGTAGAATTTCCAAAAATCGTATCGCTGTTTACCTGAGCTCGAGGGATGATGTCGCCGACGCCATATCCCACGGGTTGACGCACGGCGACTCATTTCTCGAGCTCTCCCCTCTTGTTCAACCTACTACTCTTCTGACCCTCTCTAACGTGTACCCCGAAATTCCAAACTATGTCCTTGTACAAAATATCTCTAGTTTTTGTAAAGTTGTATCCCCTATCCGACCCATACCCATAGGAATGAAAAACAAGGATCTCTCTCATGTAATGTCTTTTCGTCGGCAAGTCCAGGTATTGTTCAAGCCAAATATCACCCCTCCTGACAGCATAAACTTCTCCTTCTGCGGTATTAACTATCGTGTCTTTCTTTCCACGGAGACGGTCCGCTGCTTCAACTGCGGAGAGTACGGTCATATTAGTAGATCTTGCAAGAAACCCCCCACCCGTGATAATCAACAAGGTAAGCCCGACAATCCCCTGAACCCCCCTCCCACTTTCAAGCATCAGAAGTCCGACCCTAAACATCCTGCCAAAACATCCAAACCCTTAACCTCTCCTCCAGTCTCTCCCGAACGCGGCCCCCGACCTTTGTCGGGGACCGCGGGCTCTCCGGCAGCCGAACCCGTCGCGAGCGGCAGAGACCTTGGGCCCCGACCTGCGTCGGGGCCCGGGGTCTCTGCAGGTGCACCTACGCACACGCCTGCTCGGGCCCGGTCCGCTGCGGCCGCTCCGGCCGCTCCGGCTTCTGCTCCGGCCTCTGCTCCGTGCTCTACCGGGGCTTCAGCTGTGAGCGGTGGACGCCGGGACTCCCGATCTCTGTCGGGATCCCCCGGTTCTGATCCCGCAGTGCCCGGGGGCGGGGGTGCCTGGGCCCACGCTGGGCACTCCTCTGCCTCCGGTGCCGACGAAATGGACACCAACAATTTCATCTGGGGCGCTCCACCTGCCCCGACGAGATTGTATTCCGATGCCGTGACTAAACGCAAATTCTCCCCTACCCAATCCCCTGATGAAGGTCCCCGCCTGATTCCCCTGAAGTCTCCTAACTCCCAACGAAAACTAAGGAAAAACCAACCTGACTGCCCCCACAGAACCCAGCACCCCCACTCTAACCCAAGCTCTAGACTTCACCCGAAAACCCACGGAATCGCCAGATACTTCCACCCAATCCTCCCCCACCCCTTCATCCCAACCCACCCCCACCCCTTCATCCCAAGCCACACCTTTCCCTTCCTCCCAACTCAACCCCACTCCCTTCCTCCCAACCCACCCCACTCCCTTCCTCCCAACCCACCCCACTCCCTTCCTCCCAACCCACCCCACTCCCTTCCTCCCAACCCACCCCACTCCCTTCCTCCCAACCCACCCCTCTCCCTTCCTCCCAACCCACCCCACTCCCTTCCTCCCAACCCACCCCACTCCCTTCACCCACCCCACTCCCTTCACCCACCCCTGACCCTACCCTAGTTGTCCCTGAAACCCCTCATCCCTCATCCAATCCAAATACCCCTTCCCCCGCTCCATCCACTCTTACCACCATGTCCACCTCTGACCGTCTCTCCGTGGATGAAACCAGCGAGGACCCGTCTCTGTGGGAGGAGGAGGAAGAAGCCTATCCTTTCCTCCCTCCCAACCCTCAATAAACCTCTCAATCACCAAGACCTTGTTGCATTCATCTCGTCTGTGAAATGTCAACGGAAACCTATAGAAATCGCACGCAAATTCACCCATAACATACCTGGACTTGTTCGTCAACTCAAGCCCTTACGTAACAGCCCACTCCTTCAAAATGCTATGCAGCAGAGGATAAAAAAACTCGATGCTAAATAACACTCTTAACATGGATTTCTTTGTTAGATTCTTTTCCCTCTCCTTTGTAATGGCACTGTCACTAATTACTCTTAACACCGGAGGCTATTGCAATATCACCCGTAATGCCTCTTTGAAAGATTATTTTGAACTTCTTGCCCCCAAAAATGATATTATTCTTTTTCAGGAAACTTATAACGATAAAAGTAATCACCCCTGCTGGAAAAATTGGCCCAACTACATCCCTATTTGTGCTCCTGGGAGTGCACCGGGATCTGGAGTCACCACACTTATTCATCGCAATATCGAAGCAATAGCCTCCGGTGTTATCGCCAGTGGTTCTATTTTATATGTTAAAGTTAAAATTAATAATGATATATTCAATATAGGTGGACTTGGTTTAGCTTGTCTCCAAGCACGCAGCCTCACTTTCAGATTCAACAGTATTCAACGTTATCTCCAATTTAATTCCCATCCTTGTTTCTGTCTAATGGATTACTTTCTTCGACAATACAAACACTTGATTCTTGATTACCAAATTTTTCTTACTGATATCGATTCCAAATATCTCACCAGTCTGCCTGTTTTCTACAGTGAGGTCCTGCGTGCTTGGATGACACTTGGAGCTCGAGTTGAAACACCCGCCAAATCAATCAACCATGTTATAAATCTCCCCCTAATCTACCCTCCTTTTATCCGTGACTTGCCTGGGCACTCGGTTCTCTCTGCTCGACTCCTCGCGGGTGGAGTCAGGCTCGTCAGACACCTCATCAACCTGAACACCGGCACCTGGCTGAATGCTGAGGATCTTCACTTTTCAACCTCGAGTCTCCGTCTCCCTTCACTTCGTATTCTACATAATGAACTCTCTCGCCTGCACCATGCCATCTCTACATCCTTTCCGTCACTCTTCGACAACACCGGACTTCTTCAGGACTTACCTCACTTCTCCACCATCGCCTCTCGCCCTGAATCACCCAGCCAAGTCTTCCTAGATGGTAAAACGGACGGCCTCACTGCAACCTCCAAATCTATCTATGGAAATTTTAATCACCACGTCAACGAGCTCTTTTCGTCTTCATCTACCCACTGGCATGAACTTGGTTTCCTCCCTCCTTCACACAACATCCCATGGAAAGCAATCTACCAGCTGCCAACTTCCAAGAAGGAGGGAGATGTCCAGTTCAAACTCTTCCTTAACATCCTGCCGTCCATCATCACCTGAATCCTGCCATCCCATCATCCTGCGGCTGGTGCGGCGAGAGAGGCACGATCCATCACCTCTTCATCATCTGTCCGTCCATTCAGCCCGCCCTCAACCTTCTGCACAAGCTACTTTCGCACCTTCTTCCTGATATCAAGCTGAACTTTGACCTTTACTGGGCCTTGATTCCTCACGCCCGGGGTCGAAGCAGGGAGACCGTGTGCCTGGCAATTTTCTGGCTTTACCGAACCACAAATTTCTCCTCCCCCCTTGTTGTATGGACCCACCGATTAAAAAATAAAAATAAAAAAAATAAAAAAAAATAAAAAATCATTCTTGAGCACAATTACCATATCTTCACCAACTCTCTCAACAAATTCCTCCCTAAATGGTCCATCAACGACACTCTCTTTACTATGCAAATGACAAAATAACATGGTTGATTTAATTCTGTAATAATTTAATTTTTCCCTCCCTCCCCAGGTCACCGAGGCGTGGGTAGTCGCCGCCCCTCCTCGGCGGGACGTGGTGTCTTTTCACCGGCCACCCCGGTGGCCTGACCATTTCCCAACAGGGGCCTACTGGCAGTGGGCATGAGGGGCCTACTGGCAGTGGGCATGAGATGCCCACATCCAGACGCCAGTGAGCCCCACTCCTCCTTCCCCTTCCTTCCCTTCCCTGAGTCCTCACCTTCCCCGCTTAATTATGACTGATACCTGCTGATTGCTATTTTTGATCAAATTAATTGACTGTAAGTTTACTTGATAATGTTTCAACTTATTTAATTATAACTCTTTTATTTCTGTATATACTGTGTTCTTCAAGGATTTGAAATAAAGTTTTCCTTGAAAAAGTAAAAAAAAGTATTTATTTATTTATTTATTTATTTATTTATTTATTTATTTATTTATTTATTATTTTTTTTTAAATTTATTTTTTTATTTTTTTATTTTTTTATTTTTTTATTTTTTATTTTTTTAAATTTATTTATTTATTTATTTATTTATTTATTTATTGTCCAATTCCAACGGCGGACGAGCCGCCAATTACAGGAAATGATAAATAAAAATATAAATATAAATATAAATATAAAAACAATGAATTAGAAATTACATAACAATAGAATGCAAAAATTTTAAGACACTCAAATACATATCAGTTACTGGTACTGGCTAAGGCACAGAAAACCTGAGTACGGAAAGAATTAAGAGATGGAGCCCCGAACACATCACAAGTCCCATGGAGCCCGTTATAGGTGGATGAAATCCTCGATACAAAGCCACGCTTTGTCACCTCAACGCGATTCCTTGGCACATGGAAGATGTGTTCATTGGCATGCCTTGTACGACGATTAGAAACATGTAAACTAAATGGATTGCAGTCCGTGGTACTAAAATGATTGTGAAAACATTTATATAGAAATAAACAGTCATTAACAATTCTCCTATGTCTGAGGGGTGGAATCCTGTAAATATCACATAAGTCAATATAATCCAAGTTATAACCATTATAACCAGTGTTACAATTAAGCGTTATATGAGAAAACGATGCTGAACTCCTATGTGCCTGATGAGCAGAGATGTGATTAAACACTATTGTACAATACTCTAGATTCGGTCTGATGAGCAGAGATGGAATTAAACACTATTGTACAACACTCTAGATTCGGCCTGATGAGCAGAGATGGAATTAAACACTATTGTACAATACTCTAGATTCGGCCTGATGAGCAGAGATGTGATTAAACACTATTGTACAATACTCTAGATTCGGCCTGATGAGCAGAGATGTGATTAAACACTATTGTACAATACTCTAGATTCGGCCTGATGAGCAGAGATGTGATTAAACACTATTGTACAATACTCTAGATTCGGTGTGATGAGCAGAGATGTGATTAAACACTATTGTACAATACTCTAGATTCGGCCTGATGAGCAGAGATGGAACACTATTGTACAACACTCTAGATTCGGTCTGATTATATTAGTGAACAAATCAAGGTGCGTAAAACATGATCATTCTTCAACGAGCGGAAGTTGCGCCAGACCAAACCACTCATGTGATTACCTTTTTTGATAATATAGTTAACATGAGGAACAAAGGTGAGTCTACTGTCAATAAAAATACCTAGGTCTTCATGAACAGCGACCCTATTAAGAATAATATCACCAAGAGTGTAATCAAATTTAAAAGGCGTCTTCTTAAGGGTCAAAGTTAAAACACTACATTTACTAACATTTAAAAAGAGAAGCCAGGTGTTAGACCAGTTCATAATTCTAAGTCTGCCTGCAATGAAAAAGTATCTGCAGAACAACCAATCTGACGAAAAACTTTCAATCTGCAAAAAGCAAACACTTATTGCTTAAACACTTAGGAAGATCATTAACAAATAATGTAAATAGGAGAGGCCCCAGTATTGAACCCTGTGGAATACCAGAGGGCACTGTTTTCCATATAGAGGTAAAAACCATCCACAGTAACTCTATGTCTTCTATCAGTCAAATAACTCTGTAACAACATTAAGATATTAGGATGAATATTGTAGAATTTCAGTTTATATAAAAAGAAATCATGGTTGACTCGATCAAAGGCCTTTGAAAAATCCGTGTAGGCAACATCCAACTGGTATGCATGCTTCCTGCAATAATGAAGCAAGGTTGGTGGAGCAATCCCTGCCAGAGACAAAGCCGTACTGCTGCTCAGAAATGGCAGGTCGAACATGAGACAAAATTTGCTCACACAAGATCTTTTCAAAGACCTGAGCTGTCTGAGGGAGTAATGAAATTGGTCTATAGTTACAAACACCAAACACTTAATTTTTTACCAAATTTATTGATCGGAACAATATTAGCAGATTTCCAACTTGAAGGAAAGCAACCCTCCTGGGTGGCTTTTCTAAAAATATATGTTAAGGGACCACAAGGAATATTGGCACAGGAATGAAAAATAAAACCAGAAATATTATCTGGTCCACTAGCTTTGGAAGAGTCAATATCTTTCAATTAACGCAGGACATCAGATTCAGTGATATGGCATCCAGATTAACAGACTGAAGATTAGGCAAGGTATGATTAGTGACCGATTCATCAAGAGACGGAAGATAAACAGACTGGAAAAGGTCAATCAAAAGAGCGGCTTTACCAGCTGAATCGGTAGCTTCAAGTCCTGAACTTTCATTTCGTAGAACTGAAGGCAAGGAATGTTGACGGGATCGAGACTTAATAAAACTCCAAAAACGTTTTGGATTTTTACCAATGTCACCAGTGATTGACTTTAAATAGTTGGCGTACTTAATCTTCACCACGTTCTTAAACTCATATCTTGATTGCTTGAAACATGCTATGTTCTCAGGTGTAGGATTAGCCTTCTTCCGACGAAACGCTCTTTCCTTAGCTTTTAGAGCTCGGATGAACTTTCCCATCAAACCAAGGAGGAGAGGGACAACGCGGTCGTACAACTGGAACAACATCGATGATGGCAGCTTTAACAAAATCGTAGAAAAGTGAAGTAGCTTCGTTTGTAGCTTCAAGCAGATTACAAGGAATGCACTCGAGTGTTCTGTTAAGATCGTTTAAATCTGCTTTCCGGAAGTTGAAAATTGGACGACTATGTTGTAAAAGTGGCTTTGATAGATCACTGAATTGAAAGCTCAATCTTATTGAGTTATGATCAGATTGAAAAACGTCATCACCAGTTGAGGAAGAGACATGTAATTCACTAATAATAATAATAATAATGTGCACTTATATAGCGCACGTATCCACCAAACTGGTGCTCAAGGCGCATTATATATTATTACCCCTGCTCATCAGGCGCATAAATCATTCCTGAAACCATCTCAGCTCCCTGGGGAGTATACAGCTCAATTGCTGCCATTACAGTGCATATAGGGCTAATCAAACACAACAACCAACTCTGCCCTCACAGGTACCCATTTACCCCTGGGTGGAGAGAAGCAATTATGGTAAAGTGTCTTGCTCAAGGAACACAAGCACCATGGTCGCGGTTGCGATTCGAAACCACATTTTGACGACTCAGCCATCAGAACACAAATCCGATGCTCTAAACCGCTCGACCATTGCACTCCATGGCACTAGAGGAGAGCACTATTTAATACTTTATTCTTTACTCTTCATTGCTCAAATGAGATAATTTTGCTGATTGATTCGATATTGGCCACTCGCTACAGATTGTGACCCATTATAAATGACCAAAGGTCAGTATGATAGGCCTATGCTAGAAACGGCTTTAAACTGGCTGCTGATTCTCCTTTTATTTATAAACCTGTCGAAGATACATGAGGCCAAACAACATTTCCGGTTCCTGGTCTCCTCAGTACCGTACTGTGTTTTAAACGACTGATCAACATAGGGGTATGAACGTTTGACTGATTTGTACAGCCTCTGCTAGCCACCATACTTTGTGTATGGGCAGTTTGGTCTGTTTCATGTATCATGTATTTCACTTGTTGACAACAAAACTGACCTACCAGAAACCATAGACTTTTTGTTGGCCTAAACAGTGTTATTAAAAGTGTATCTATATCGGAGACGAGGTATGCAATCATAAACTGAAATATCATTATTAAACCAATATAATAAATATAAACATAAGAAAGTATTTACAATTTATTTAGACTTGTGTAAAACTAAAAGCATTGTAAATATAGTTATCATATTTAGCGCTCATTCGAGATAGACAGATACACGTGTTTGCTTTATAATCGTTTTATTTGTTTTGGATGAGATTGTTGTATCAAGTATTTGGTGGTTTGACTCCAACAAGTCTACCTTGTTATGCAACTCAGTTGTTCTAGTCTCGCACATTTTAAGCTAGTGGCATCAAAATGTACAAAGTTAATGTAAAAATTCTTAATTCCATTGGGTTCACGATAGTCCTTTTTTTAGTTAGAAAACTTCAACAGACAAGTAGTGAGTTCAAGTCTCACTATTTTTCACTCTTAAATCTTGTAACATTAAAGGTTGCCTTAAAAATAGTTTGTTTCATTTGACAACATTTGTATTATCCCCCCAAAATAGGGTGGGCAGAAGGTTGATTATTTGTTTTTAGTTCGTCCGCCACGGTTGCCCATAATGCATCCCGAACTGCAAAACACCATGCCATTCATCCATGCAATAAACAACCAGAACACACCAGTTTTAGGTAAAACTTGTAGCTTTGCATGGTGAGGATGATAAGTAAGACTAATTGCGGTGACACCATGTGGAATCTCAATTGAGTAGTAATTAGTTCTGAAAAGAACTGGCGGTACAACTCGACGTTTCGATCAGTATGCTCTGATCGTCCTCGTCCTGAGGATGATCAGAGCATACTGATCGAAACGTCGAGTTGTACCACCAGTTCTTTTCAGAACTAATTACTACTCAATTGAGATTCCACATGGTGTCACCGCAATTAGTCTTACTTAACACCAGTTTTAAGACGCATTATGGGCAACCGTGACTGAACGCCATGTACAATACTTATTAAAATGATATTCATGTATATACAAAGTATAATATAATAAAACATATAGGCCTATAACAATGCATCCCATACCTAATTAACCTACCCTGCACCATGGGTAACACGAACGTATAATAAACTATTTAATGTATAACTCCGTAGAATATTTAACTAATTAGATATTACATTTCTTACTATTTTATGAGAAGTAAGAAGTAGCGTGATTTATTCGACATTTTGGCTTGTTACCATTAATAAAGGCGGCCTAAAAACCTTGGACGAGATTTTGTTTCCTTTTCTCTTTGATTCTTTGAAACCTGTTCCCGCAGACAATGGGTTGGCCTTCTACACATATTTATCTAAATCTCGATTGAAATTACTCCCTCGCTCTCTGTCAACAATGTTGGAATGATTTACTGTGGAACTATTAGCCCCAAATGGTCAAACTGTGCCGGGCTCAAAAGGTACACTGATATTAAAATCTGATATTTTGAGATGTCACCAGAAAAATTCTTATTTTGATTTCTTTTTAATAAGGCACTAACATTATAGATCTCAAATCTTATTCATCTGAAAATTGAAAATATTCCCATAATGTTACGTGGAGAAGTACAAAATGTACAAATTCTGCATACAATACAACACTAGGTAAAACTTGTAGCTTTGCATGGTGAAGAGGATAAGTAAGACTAATTGCGGTAACACCATGTTACAACTCGACGTTTCGATCAGTATGCTCTGATCGTCCTCAGGAGAATGGAGATCCGCAGATCGTCCTCTGATCGTCCTCCATTCTCCTGAGGACGATCAGAGCATAATGATCGAAACGTCGAGTTGTATCCTCCAGTTCTTTTCAGAACTAATTACTACTCAATAGAGAATTTTACATGGTGTCACCAGAATTAGTCTTACTTATAATACACACTCTTTTGCCCGGCTGGAAATAACCCTGGTACTCTAAAGGTCACACAAAGTGTAAACAAGTCACATGGACTATTGAGACAGTACTGTGACGACTTTGATAAGTACAAACTGATTTATAGACATATTGTATTCACAAAACGAGAGTTTCTGATGTGCGCATCACATACAGAAAATCCATTCTGACTGTTTCGTTTTTGTCAGATACACATGTGACAGTTAGTACCCTTATAATGATGCATCGCCCGTATTTTACGGAATTATTTGTTTTTCATTGGAACACAAATCTGTTCTTTTTTGAAAAGAAAACAGATACTTTAAATTTAATAACATTAAAAAAGTGTCACAATCATTTATGACGGAACAGCGGCGTAGCCACGGGGGGGCCTGCGGGGTGGGGGCGCGTGCACCCCCACAAATTTCCAGTGCACCCCCAGGTGCCCCCCCACGAAAAATCCTCATAGTGCCCCAAAAAACAGAAAAGATAAAGAAAAGGGAAAAACCCATACCCCCTAGGCCCCCCCACTGAAAAGCAATGCCCCCCTGTGCCCCCCCACTGAAAAAGTCCTGGCTACGCCGCTGTGACGGAACCCAGCATAAAATAAATTCGGAACATATTTTACTGTAAAACTATGCTTCTCAGTATTATTTTTGAGATATTTGTCATTTTTAGCATTTATTTTCGCTTCCTCAATTAAAATAGCGTTAAACAAACACGGGCGGTACATCTTTAATAAGATAATGGCAGATAGTTACGCTACATGCACTTCTGCCTTACCATAGACAGCAATGCACATATACATCATCAAAGCACTCAAAGAACAAATTATGAATAAAATAAAGTAATTTCAATGATGGCGCAGCGGATGCAGCCCAGAATCCAAGATGGGGAAGGTTACGGCTTTAATACATTATTTATATACAGGGTGTCTTAAAAAAAAGGAAACCGAGATTAATCTGTTTATTTCTCAGATACTGCTCAATTTTGTTTAAAATGGTAACCGCCATCTATTACTTAATGATGTCCTCTTTCTTATGACAACAAGAAATCCATGCTACCATCACGGATGACTGAGCACAAAGTTGTGCAACGGACCATCATCATCATTTGATGTGATGGAAAAATAAAGGGAATGCTCATTGATTTTGTCGGTATTTTTAAATTCATTTTCAATTCTTCATGTTACCAGTACATAATATTCGTTTAACAAAAGGAAACAATAGTTTTTCTATTGTCAGTTATGTTCTCCTCAATTGTTCTGACCGAGGATCTATTGTCCCTTACGCACGTGTACGTGTGGAAACCATTGTTGTTGGACAGCCCCTTTAGTTCGAGGTGTGTCTTCTTCTTCTTCTTCTTCTTCTTCTTCTTCTTCTTCTTCTTCTTCTTCTTCTTCTTCTTCTTCTTCTTCTTCTTCTTCTTCTTCTTCTTCTTCTTCTTCTTCTTCTTCTTCTTCTTCTTCTTCTTCTTCTTCTTCTTCTTCTTCTTCTTCTTCTTCTTCTTCTTCTTCTTCTTCTTCTTCTTCTTCTTCTTCTTCTTCTTCTGCTCCTCCTCCTCCTCCTCCTCCTCCTCCTCCTCCTCCTCCTCCTCCTCCTCCCCGACGTCTGTCCACAAAAAAACACATACTTGCAAACTTCACATGAACTTGAAACTTGGCATGTACTTAGAACTTAACAAGTAGATGAAACACGAGTTGTGAGTGACCCCAATTTGACCTTACTTCCTGTCCAAACCGGAAGTCAAAGTTTAATATTTAAAAAAATCATATCTCAACAACCACAAGAGGTAAATTGAAATTCTTTGCACCATTGTATAGATTGTTAATTGTCAAAAAATATTTACAAAAAGGTGACCCCAGTTTAACCTTACTTCCTGTCCAAACCGGAAGTCAAAGTTGAATATTTAAAAAAATCATATCTCAACAACCACAAGAGGTAAATTCACAATTTTTGTACCATTGTACAGATCGTTAATTGTCAAAAAATATTTACAAAAAGTGACCCCAATTTGACCTTACTTCCTGTCCAAACCGGAAGTCAAAGTTTAATATTTAAAAAAATCATATCTCAACAACCACAAGAGGTAAATTGAAATTTTTTGCACCATTGTATAGATTGTTAATTGTCAAAAAATATTTACAAAAAGGTGACCCCAGTTTAACCTTACTTCCTGTCCAAACCGGAAGTCAAAGTTGAATATTTAAAAAAATCATATCTCAACAACCACAAGAGGTAAATTCACAATTTTTGTACCATTGTACAGATCGTTAATTGTCAAAAAATATTTACAAAAAGTGACCCCAATTTGACCTTACTTCCTGTCCAAACCGGAAGTAAAAATTTAATATTTAAAAAAATCATATCTCAACAACCACAAGAGGTAAATTCACAATTTTTGTACCATTGTACAGATCGTTAATTGTCAAAAATTATTTACAAAAAGATGACCCCAATTTAACCTTACTTCCTGTCCAAACCGGAAGTCAAAGTTTAATATTTAAAAAAAATATATCTCAACAACCACAAGAGGTAAATTCACAATTTTTGTACCATTGTACAGATCGTTAATTGTCAAAAAATATTTACAAAAAGTGACCCCAATTTGACCTTACTTCCTGTCCAAACCGGAAGTCAAAGTTTAATATTTAAAAAAATCATATCTCAACAACCACAAGAGGTAAATTGAAATTTTTTGCACCATTGTATAGATTGTTAATTGTCAAAAAATATTTACAAAAAGGTGACCCCAATTTAACCTTACTTCCTGTCCAAACCGGAAGTCAAAGTTTAATATTTAAAAAAATCGTATCTCAACAACTACAAGAGGTAAATTAACATTTTTTGTACCATTGTACAGGTCGTTAATTGTCAAAAAATATTTACAAAATGGTGACCCCAATTTGACCTTACTTCCTGTCCAAACTGGAAGTCAAAGTTTAATATTTAAAAAAATCATATCTCAACAACCACAAGAGGTAAATTCACATTTTGCACCATTGTATAGATTGTTAACTGTCGAAAAATATTTATACAAAGGTGACCCCAATTTGACCTTACTTCCTGTCCAAACCGGAAGTCAAAGTTTAATATTTAAAAAAATCGTATCTCAACAACTACAAGAGGTAAATTCACAATATTTGTACCATTGTACAGATCGTTAATTGTCAAAACAATTTTACACAAAGTTGACCCCAATTTGACCTTTACTTCCTGTCTAAACCGGAAGTCAAAGTTTAATGTTTAAAACAAAATCTTCCACAAGAGGTAAATTCACAATATTTGCACCATTGTACAGATCGTTATTTGTCAAAACAAGTTTACACAAAGGTGACCCCAATTTGACCTTTACTTCCTCCCGAACACCTAGAGTTTGTGTAAACAAACTCGAATTTCTAGTTTTCTTTCTTTTATTGTGTACCGATACGATTTATTTAAGTAGCTGTAATTTAACCTGTCTAATACTAATATCACATGGGCTAAGCCTTGTATTTATATATTTTTGTTTTCATCAAAATCAGAAGGGGTAAGCCTTGTATTTATATATTTTTGTTTTCATCAAAATCACATGGGCTAAGCCTTGTATTTATATATTTTTGTTTTCATCAAAATCACAAGGGGTAAGCCTTTTATTTATATATTTTTGTTTTCATCAAAATCACAAGGGCTAAGCCTTGTATTTATAGATATATATTTTTCAAAACCACAAGGGGTAAGCCTTGTATTTATATATTTTTGTTTTCATCAAAATCACATGGGCTAAGCCTTGTATTTATATATTTTTATTTTCATCAAAATCACAAGGGGTAAGCCATGTAATGATATATACAAAAGTATATAAATACAAGGCTTACCCCTTGTGATTTTGATAAAATCAAAAATATATATACACAAGGGGTAAGTCTTTTAGTTTTTTCTCCCTCTCTCGTCAATATCACAAGGAGGTATCCTTTTAGTTTATCCCTAAAGTCAAAATCAGAATGTGTTTAACCTTGTAGTTTAAAAATACTTCTTAAAACCCACGTCTTCAAAATCACACGGAATTGGGGGAAAACTTACAAACAAACAAATAAACAAATAAACAAACAGGCAGTAGACAAGCTACGAGCAGCATGACGAAACTAACAAACTACTAAAAAAAAACAAGCAGCAAACAAATAGACTTGAGAGGTTTTCAATTATTTTTTGGTTAGCCGGTATACTGCCCGAAAAGGTACTGTGATTTTGTTTTTAAGATCAGAAAAACAATTTTAAAAAGTCTATAATGATACATATTGTGATATTTGTTCACATTGTTACTTATTAATTTGTACGAATAAATACAAAGTTTAACAAATTTACGAAACATAAGGCCAAAGAAGTATCCAGTGTCTGGTCCCCACGCGCGTCAGCAATGTCCAATTACAGCTAACAACTTGTTTATAATTATAGGGGTATAAACGTTTGCCTTATTTGTATGGCGTCGCTTAGTCACCATACTTTGTGAATGGGAAATTTGGTCTGGTTCCAAAAGGCTAAAAAAAGTCTCCAGTTTCTGGTTATAGGTCGGATTCAAAATCGGTGCAGTTACGCACTTTTGTTTGGGAGGGGGGTAATATTTTTTGTTTGCCAACCAGTGAAATACGTGAAACATGTATAATTATGAGGTTTTGGAACCAGACCAAATTTCCCATACACAAAGTATAGTGGCCAAAAGAGGCCTCACAAATCGGGCAAACGTTCATACCCCTAAGTGAAAAAGTTGTTTAAAACATAGCACGGCAGAATTCCAATCGATCCAGCAATTTTGGCTGCAATTGGACATAGTGTCACAGCAAATAAAAGAAAACTAAAAATGCCGACGCGGCTGTTTGAGGGGCGGCGACCAGAAAGCAGAGACTTTCCTTTGGCCATAACCGCGTAAACATACGTGTATAACATGTAAAAAGATTACAAAGATGATAAAATATGTATAGCGCCCTCAACAGACAGGGAGTTGTCAATAGTGCTAACCATCTTCAATTTATTGTGTCTCGCACTAATCGTCCAAGTGACTGATAGCTCAGTTGGTAGAGCGACCGACTTTGAAGCGAGCAGTCCGATGTTCATCTCACACTAGAGACAAGAAAGAATTGTGTTACCCAATTTATATCCCTTTAATACTATAACACATTTTATTTGCAGCCAAAAACTACCAACGTGCTCGATTCGATAGTGCGCTGGTACTGTCCCCTCAAACCACCGGGGTCTGGGTTCGATTACCGTCGTGTGGACCTTGGCTATACTAGAAGTCGCGGTAGGGAAGGATCGGTGAGCCGGAACGCCAGACCTGAAGGGCCCTAATGGAAGCCGGTCAAGGGACCTTATACGACTTTAAATGTGTTTAAAGCACCGGTAGGGATCATCCCGATCATGGCTGATGAATGCCTGGTATTCACCGAGTAACTTGTTAAAAAATATATTATATATACATAACAGCAAAAGAAACGTCACCCCTAAAAATATTTATTATTTTCATTTTATAATTAATATAATTTGTTTAATGAAGAATATTATGAGTATGGAGTGTAACACGAACACAATGTTGCAAATTTGGTTGACCTCAAAATTCGTCATGCATGACGTCTGAGCATGGACGGATCATCATGAGCACAGGCCCTGGGCACAAATTCACCACGGGCCCATACACGCGCATAATACTACTAGTACTATGCTTTTTTTTTTTTTTTTTTGGAAAACCAAGGGCCCCTATTGGCTCCTGGGCCCGGGGCACGTGCCCAGTTTGCCCGTGCGGTAATCCGTGCATGCGTCTGAGGACACATAAGCTAAACATGTTCTCATACTTATCAAAATTTAGGGGGTGACGTTTCTTTCGCTGTTATGTATATATATACCCGCTAGTTTTCAATATATATAATACTAAAACTAACTCGTGAAAAATTCATCACAATAAAGATGCTAAATTTTTGGCGCAAAAAACGACATAAAACGAAAACTTTTTGTAAATTCGACAGAACAATTCTTGTTTCTCTGAAAGCACTTCAGACGGAATAAATTCTCAGCATGATCGAAACGTGTACCAACTTTACATCAAAGTATAAACGGTTAAATCCCACATTCTGACAAATATATACGCATTTTCTTGTCATTGACGTAATGAAATGAGCTGAAAGTTTCACGGGTTGGTTTCTGTGTACATCTCTATCGAGCCAGCGGCGTAGCCAGGACTTTTTCAGTAGGGGGGGGGGCACAGGGGGAATTGCTTTTCAGTGGGGGGGGGGGCAGGCCAGGGGTATGGTTTTTTTCCCTTTTCTTTTTCTTTTCTGTTTTTTGGGGCACTATGAGGATTTTTCGTGGGGGGGCACCTGGGGGGGGGGCACTGGAAATTTGTGGGGGGCACGTGCCCCCCAGGCCCCCCGTGGCTACGCCGCTGATCAGAGCATACTGATTGAAACCAACAGGTTCTTTTCAAAAAATAATTTCTACGTGGTGTCACTGCAAACTGTCTTCACTTAGCCCATGCCATGGGTGATAATAACAAATCGTTTTATAAATGGAACGCAAAAATACGTACACGTATGAGCTGACTGTTATCAAATGCCATGATGTTATGAAATGCCAAAGCCATGTAGTTCTCTTCATATTTGTGTTGGCAGAAGTCTCGCAATTAGATTTGTTTTAGGACGATGTGCAATCAATGCCACACCAGGTCTTCCTAACCAATATCAGGCATGACAATAAAGCATCAATGAAATGGATGGTAATATACTTTCGATCCGTCATTTAAAGGGGCAGCATACGCCATCTACAATGCTTACAAAACTGCTTATAAAAGTATAGGCATGTGTGCTTACTCTCTTTGAATCAAGAAAGTATACATTAAACAACAAACCAGTGAAAGTTTCAGCTTTGTATATGTGCGTCGTTAACGAGAAAATAGTAAATATACATTCGGATTGTTCATATTCATTTTATGTGGAATTTTGGAAGAGGTAATCCTTCTGATAAACTAATTGGCAAAAATGTTTTTTTTTTAAACATTTCTGCAAAAGTGACACTACCTCAGTCAGAAAAAAACAATATACCATCATCAGCTTTACACCAATTAAAGATGGACTTCAACGGAATATATTACAGTGTTTTGATGCTGTTAGGCTTACAAGAAGTGTGTAATGATTACTTCTATATGATTAAAATTCAAATAAAGTAATTTCTTAATGTAAAAAAAAATTCATTTTGATCAGCATTTCACTATCTAGAAAAGTCGTGTTTCAAAAAGCCCGAACTCATGAATAATTCATATCGTAGTTGTGACGTACAATCATGACTGGCATTCGCTGCTTATGCCCACATGTCATGAGTGTTCCCCAGCAAAGTGCATTAAAAAGCGACGTGTACGAAACGAAAGCAAGCCTGACGCTTTCAAAGTTGGAACAGAGCCTTGCTTCAAACGATATTTGGTATCCAAACCAAAACTTTCTTTCACTTGACTGGAAGAATCTCTACAGTCGCCCGTAAAATGGGCTGAACAAATCAACGACCATTTTGTCAACGTGAAATCCTTTCGTGTATTGTTCACGAACTTCACCCACTCCTTGGAAGCCGCCGGATTCCGCGGAAATCGGAAAAAACTAACCTCTGGATTCTTGGTGGCACTTCTTGTACATCCACCAACAGCACATGTGCTAGGCATTATGCCGTCTTACACAAAATCGTCAAAACGGGGAAAAAATCATGTGTATCAGCTTCGAGCAAGTAAAATCCCCATTGCCAAACACAAAGACAAAAACGGCTTCCTTTATTTATGCCCCAGATAGTACGTCACACTTACGCTGGTTTACGTGGCCGCTGGTATTTCACCGTTCATTTCGTATTGTATTTCTATGGGCCTTTGCTGGGAACCATGAAAGCGCGCAGCCAACGGCGAGAAAAAACCACTCGCTCAGAAATCTAAGAAGGGGGGCTATTTTTTACAATCAAAATTAAACAAAATAACGGGGAATAAAACCATCGTACTGATAATGAAATAATAACTAAACACAACATAAACAAGACTCAGGAGACGATTTAGTGTACGAGCTCTCGTTGAAGTCCATCTTTAAGTTTTATATTAAAAATCGGCCGTTTGGGTATTTTTGACATTTTTGATTTACCAAAATACATTACCTTTAATTTCGAAGGACACTGTAGCCATATTTAACTTCATACCGTATACGGTGAATTTCATAATTTGACGCGACTTCATGCTTACATCACCTGAAGATTTATACTCTCTATACTATACCTGGGATCGGAGAAGACAAACGAAGACCAGTGAGTTGAAATCGAGCGGATGGGGGAGAGACAAGGCCGTAAGACCGGGTAAGTTTATTCCCTGCACATGCTGGAGTATTAAATCCAGTACACACTATTGGTAGAATGTCTAGAAATGCATCTAAATTTGATAATAATTGAGAGATATATAAAATCAACATGTGAAAGGTTTTGTTGCGAGAAAATTGTGAAAATGCATTCAGATTGTTTGTGTACATTCTAACGTGGAATGTACCGGTAGGCCTATATCTTTGGATAACTAGAAATTAATTTTGGAAATAGCACCCGATGAAACAGAAATATTTCAAGGGATGTATGCTATCATCATCAACTTCTTTACCATTGGCGGATCGGGGGGGGGGGGGGGGGCTAAGGGGGCTGTAGCCCCCCCTAAAATCGTTTTTAAAAAAATTTAATAAAAAAAAAGAGAGAGAGAAAAAGAGATAGAGAGGGGGAGGGGAGGGGAGACGCACGCACTCCCATTCCCACAGTGTGCTTTGTTTTTCTCTCCCTTTGATTATTTCATTGTAATTTTTGTAGTACTGAAAAATAATTGTTTTTGATTCTCAGCCCCCCCTAAAAAATGTTCTGGATCCGCCCATGTTTACACAAGTAGGTTGTATAGAATTTTAAACCGTAATCATTTATGTTCAAGTGTATTTATGTATTTAATATAACTACGATGGTGTCAACTTTATTCTACCATTGTATTTATGTTGGGCGGGATACACACCACTGATGTAGTTTTGAACACCTCGTGTTTTTCATTGCTATAAATACATCGATAGTTGTCTTTTCACATTGGCGGATTTGGGGGTGGTGTTGTGGAGGGGTGGGAGGGTGCTCCTGTTTTATTACCATGCATATACATTTACCATACGTTCTTTTGTATGTGTTACAATTAGTTGGTATAGTGTGCCCCCTTGGACCCTGGATCCGCCCCTTTCTTTTCAGATATTAAACATTGTTTTGAATATATACTATAGAACTAAAGTCTTTTAAAGGGACATCATCGTCACTATTAAAGCAGAACTTTCATCAGGGCATGACCAGGGCATGGAATCGGTGTCATAGTTTAAGATGAACACAATGACTAAGATGAAAATTACTGGCTCCTTTATGCAGCAGCAGTATTATATAACCTTATCATGTGGGGTATTATTTTCAGTCACTGATCTTGAGTTAATCTAAAACTTACACTCTGATTCCATGCCATGTTGATCGTGACGACATTGTCCCTTTAATTTCCATTACTCACTATTGGTAATCTTGGTAAAACTGAATTTAAAAGTGTACTTACTTTATTTGAATCAGGATCTAAATTAGTGACAACCAACATGTGAACGTATGAGCTTATTATGATGTGATGTTATCGAACAGAATTGATAATGAACTTGCATTTCGTAATATTTTTTCATATTTATTCTGGCGTCGTATTGTTGTTCCCAGAGGACAAACATTTCGTGAGAAATTATTTGACTAATTTTACAAAAAAATACACCATGCACCTAAGACATAAATATTTGAAGAGATGTTTGATACATAGACTCCTGTACTTGACACCAAGTAAGTTTCATGTTAAACTTTGATCATTTTTGTTTGTAGAGATTACCAATAGTGTATACTTGGTTTATATTTATTTTGAATTAAGATCTACTATTTATTTGTTTTGCCCACACGCTGCAGTCATGTACGGGCCCGTATACTGGCCCGATTTCAAGAAATTGTTGTCTTTATCAAAATGTTAACCTTCTCATATCTACGAATCATCAGGCTTGGTAAAAATTATTTGTAAATTGTCCGCACACATAAGACGCAACTTTTTCAGATTTAAAATTGTAATCACTTGATATTTTAGAAGCCTATAAGTCCGACAGCCCAATAGTCCCAATAATCCCGGGGGTGGGGGAATAGTTACACTTTATAACCCCACTTTTAGTCCAGGGTGATGTTCCTCCCACTATTTTGGTTCAGTAAAAACAGTTGAACAAACTGCTCGATATTACTTTATTCTATGTTTAGAAAGTGAGTAAAGGCTTTCATTGTTTAACGATACAACATAATCACCCGTCACTTTAACATGCTTGTTGTTTGTTATTATATGTTTTTTATTCGAAGATAAAAAAAACCGTACGCGTTGTCGTGGAAGCGGTTTTGTTAAGATGAAACGTTGTACCTTCAGTGGCTTATAGCTGATGAAATTGGCCTCCCCTTCACTGTTCAGATTTTTCAAATATTCAGTGGAGGAAATAATTTAGCTGACAATGAACTTGGGGACTTGGGGACTCGATATTCTGACAGCCCGTATTCCGACTGTCCACGTGTCCGACAAAATGTGTCCGACAAAACTGACATTCGTCAGAAATTGTATATTGTTAGCTGGCCTGTTCTGACAGCTCTCATTAATCCTAGTGCTATTGATCAACAGCCAATCAAACCTCACTCTCATTTCTAGTCCCTGGTGGGAAAAGTGCTTTCCGCAACGCTGATTGGTTACTTAAAACAAAACAAGACAAAACAAGACGAAACGAAACGAAACAAAACAAAACCCTTTTCCAAATTGAGTACGAGGAAAACGTATGGGTAGGCATATGTTCTTCATTTATCACCAAATACATCAACCAGAGTGTTCGATAGTTACCATGGAAACTCGTTAGTTTGGTAAGACGGTATATGCAGACACCCCTTCGATCAGAGAAATTACTCTCAGTACAGGCCAAGCCTTGATCATGTATGAATTATCTCTGTTTTCGTGGTGTGCAGAGAAATTGACAATTGTCATTGTAATCGACCAATTTAAGTATAGTAGGTTTGCTGAAGCACAATGTAATAATATCTCTGGAGTTGTGTGGTTCTGGGAAGAACCTGTGGGTAACGCGACGTTTCAGTCAGTATGCTCTGACCTTCTTCAGAGGTCAGTGATCATTTATCACTTTTCATCATGCAAACCTTTAAGTCTTATTTAATTAACCGATTTTTTGTCAAAGGTATGGGGGATGATTTGAAATTAACAATTCCAATGACCACCCCAAAACTTCACCTCGACCTACATAACCCCAACAAAGTTTTAGGGGTTTAAACATTCAGATCTTTTAAATTATAATTTGTATTATTTGAATCGATTTTGAGAAACTAGACCCTATGTTAATTTGTAGACAAGATTTAGATCAATTGTGGGAGAAAAAATGAAGAATTTTGTAAAATATTAAGGGATTTCAGGAAAATTGGTACCAAAAAATACATGGAAATTGTTTAACGAGACAGCAGTGGAATATGATTTTTCGATGACAACCTCCAACAAGCTTCTAAAAATTTTGTACAATTTTTAATACTTAACATTTATAATGTAGACATAAGTACAGGGTTTTAATTAAGGAAGTATTTATTTTTTTGTATTTCCCTTTGACTATTGTATTACCTGTTTTGTATGGCTTCAGTTTTGTTGTTTTGCTGTGCGTGCGTTGTCTGCTCTTTGTTGCCCATGCAGTTATGTGTTTAAATGTGTTCTAGTCCACGTATTATATTTTACTGTTTAATGAAGTATATATTTAGAAATTTAACTTAAACTTTGGTCTTAATTTGTATGGTAATATTTTTAAATACAAATCATAGTTTAATACAAAACACATTATTTATTTTATTTCCTGGAAATGTTTTGCTGTGCGTGAGTAGTCTGCTCGTATTTTGCTCAATTGTGCGTTTAATGTGGTTCTGTCCACGTATCATCTTTTGATGTTTAATAAAGTATATTTTTAGAAATTTAACTTAAAATTTTTCTAAATTTGTATGTTTATATTTTTAAAACAAATCACATTTTTATACAAATCATATGTTTCCTATTTATTTTTGTTTAATTTAATAAATCAATAATAAACATATTTTTTAAGTCCCGATATTTACCTAAATAAACTTGGGTATTGTTAAACTGCTAATGATCACGGTTAGGCCAAAAAAGGGTCTCCGGTTTCTGGTCATCGGTCGGCTTCAAAATCGGTGCGGTGACGCGTTTTTTTTTCTTTTTTTTTTTTGGGATAATTTTTTCCCCAACAGGGAAATACGTGATACAGGTATACGCGGCGACCAAATGTCCCATATACAAAGTATGGTGGATAAGAGAGGTCTCACAGTCTCACAGTGGAGTGTCGTGGCCGAGCGGTCTAGCTTACCGGACTCAAGTTCTGGTGTTAGCAGCAGAATGTGGGTTCGAATCCAGGCCGTGACACTTGTGTCCTTGAGCAAGACACTTAACCATAATTGCTTCTCTCCACCCAGGGGTTAAATGGGTACCTGTGAGGGCAGAGTTGGTTGATTAGCACTGTATGCGCTGTAATGGCAGCAATTGAGCTGTATACTCCCCAGGGAGCTGAGATGGTTTCAGGAATGATTTATGAGCCTTATGAGCAGGGGTAATGATATAATGCGCCTTGAGCACCACTTAGTTGGTGGATACGTGCGCTATATAAGTCCACACATCACAAATCGGGCAAGCATACATACCCCTATCTGAAAAAAACGTTTAAAACACAGCACGGCAGAATTTCAATCGATCCAGCAATTTTGGCTGCAATTGGACATTGTTTCATAGCTAACAAAATAATAATAAATAAAAATAACGCGCGTGGAGACCAGAAACCGGAAAATGTTTTTGGCCTTCCTATTCGATACCACAAGAGCAAATATAAAGCACGCATGATCGAGGCTATATTGATATCATTTCTCAGATCAAAAAAACTGTAATAAAAGTCTGCATATAAGCCACTTTACATTCTTACCCAAAGTTTCATGGTTACTGCCTAACACTTTATTTAGGCACGTTAAATCACTACATAATTATTCTCAACCCAAAAACATTGATCCCAGTTTTACGTAACACTTTAAAGGGACAATATCGTCACAATCAATTCAGGGCATGGAATCAGAGTGCTAGTATTAGATTATGTCAGTGATTGAAAATAATACCCCATATGATAAGGTCATATTGCCGTTGCTGTTGCATGAATGAGCGTTAAACTACGACACCGATTCCATGCCCTATTGAAAGTACGCTTAGTGATCTGGACGATTCAGGCCCTTTCAGTTGATGATGATATGGGTGCATTTACATAAATTATTTTACCAAAAAAGGGATTCTTTCTTTAAAAAGAACAAAACATCATACAAAAAGAGGGCGAGCCTATATGCAAATTTCATACACGATTTTTTTTTAAAACATGCCAACCTCCCATGGAGACATCCGACATGTTGGAAGTCACTTACGGCACAATTTGTAACGGACAGTTAGAGTCAACGACGATTTGCAATGCAATGAAAACGAACACGCAATACACCGTAAAATTAGAGATTATCGATTGCAATAAAAAAAATCTCCAGCGCCGGGCGAAAGCATGAACATCGCGATGCATTTTTTATTACCACGTGACCAATATCCAAATTAGACTGCCAAACATTACCAAGTGCTGTGTAAATTGGTCAATTACAATGATAATTGTCAATTTCTCTGCACACCACCAAACCAGTGATTCATGCATGATCAAGGCTACGCCTATACTGAGAGTAATTTCTCTGATCGAAGGGGCTCTAATGAAAGTCTGCGTATACCGTCTCACCAAACTAATGAGTTTCCATGGTAACTGTCTAACACTGTGGTTGATGTATATGGTCATAATGAAGAACAAAACTTCGAAAATGTGTGCATATGCCTACCTATACGATTTCCTCGTACTCAGTTTGGAAGAGTGTATAGGAGCTACATAACACTGCACAAACCATGGTGTTACAAACTACACCAATGGTGTTTATCATCAAGCAACTCACCCAATATATGAACACCATGGAAGAATACAGACACCGCTGGCGATTCCCCCGTTTCTGCACGTAAAAAAACGCTAAAATTATGAAATTCGGATGTCGGAAACTGTAAATAAACGCGATGTTTTAAACGCGCTTGATTCTGATTGACAGCCACGCTGCCCAATCTGAAGATTGCCCACGCCCTCAACCCGTTACATACAATTAATTGTGTGGTCACGTGCAACCTTTGAGTTTTTAATTTACTGGTAGGCTACTAATCCTTGACGGATTTTTTGTTCAATGTCTCAAATGAAAGTCAACATTTAAATCTATTTTTACCGTAAAATCGGACAAACACGGGCGATATCTTTAGGTGAATATATTAATGTATGACTATAGCGCCAACTCCATCACGATCGATGCTCATGCAAAACATTTTTTATTATCCCTCTCATTGGGCTACTTAAAACCATTCCTTAATCATTCTCAACTTCCTGGGAAGTATTACAGCCCCTGATAGCCATGCACGGATTACCGCACGGGCAAACTGGGCACGTGCCCCGGGCCCAGGAGCCAATAGGGGCCCTTGGTTTTCAAAAAGAAAAGAAAAAAAGCATAGTACTAGTAGTATTATGCGCGTGTATGGGCCCGTGGTGAATTTGTGCCCAGGGCCTGTGCTCATGATGATCCGTCCATGCTGATAGCCTGTTAGATGCTCATCAGTTTTAATATCATAAAACCATCTCTGTCCTCCAAGGTTCCTATGTATACTACTAGGTGAAGAGAAGCTGAAACAATTATGATCAAAATAAAGGAAAATTACAAAATTTGCATTTATTAATGAGATTCTTGCGTCGGGATAATAAAGAATTTATTTGGTTTTGCCATTCACCGACGTATCTGTGAAGCAGTGTATAGTCATTGCTGTTCAAGTGTCTGCGGAAAAAAACTCTGAGTGTACAGTGCTTCATAGATATGTCGTTGTAGGGTATTAAATCAAGAATAGAATCAATTGATAATCGGTTATGTTGGCCAAACTGCTTCATGTAGGAGTATGCTAGGACCATGCTGTCTTTATATCATTATATATATTAACCAACCAACTTGTAACAGTTTCAGATATTTGCGGAATGTAAGTCATGAGAAAAGTATGAAAAAGCATCCACAATTTGAAGCAAAAAGTGGCCGTCTGGCAACATTATGCATACCGGTAGCTGTTTAGGCCAAATAAGACCCCTCAGACCCGCGTGTTGGTATTTTTATTTTTTATTTTTATTTATTTATTTTTTTGCTATGTAACGATGTCCAATTACAGATTGGTACGTCGTTTATCAACTTCACATCAAGTTAGATTTTGGATGATAATTCAGTAAATTTCTAAACAGATTACCGTACGTTCCCTGTTAGTGTATCTCTCAATAAAACAAGTGCCGCACCCAATGATTGCCTGGGAACATTATCGTGTGTATTTGTACGCAGAATACATTTATTATGCAGTACAAAATGTATGCATTACGGTATATATGCAGTAGGCCTACATTTTGTACATAAGATAATTTTTTTTAAATTTCAGATGAATAAGATTTTGGATGTAATGTTATTACCATTATAAAAAATACATCAAATTAAGACATTTATGGTGTCTTGTCATAGACCAGTGTACGTTTTGTGCCCAGGTCGGACATATGGGTGAAGGGTAGAGAAGGTCGCACGGACTCGCACCTCTACCATGCCTTGGAATTGATTTTTTTCACAAATGTTCTTTCATTCAACTATAGGTAACATATTTTCCTTGGGGGAGGGAGCAGAGCGAAGCATTCCATGATGATGTAATAATTAAAACCGTTTTATTTAAACCCTTTCATATCAATACAGGACAATGGAAATATTAATCTTGATGTTCCTGGTCTGGACAACTGGTAAGGCTTCATTTATTCTCAGTTTGTATAAAAGGTTTTTTATTTTTGTTTATTTTTTAAATTTTTTATTGCAACCATAATATTAATCGTGTCTCAATCCACAGCAACGTACATACATTCCCCGTGTTTCACTGGTGATTCCTGACAGTTTAATTTTTTTTATCTGAAGAGTTATTTTGAAAGAAATGGAAACAAATTATCGTGTAAAATGTTATTTATTCTAAGGTTTATTTCCCACGACGCTTGGAGATGCATGTTCTATCGGGCATCACCGGGAACTGACCGACGCTGGGCAAGGATCAGCCCGCCTGGCCACCTACACCACGGACCCGTGTGGTTGTTCGTCCTCTCGTCTTGGCGGAGTCAACGTATTTAAGACAGGGCAGCCTGTGCCTTCAGTCACCTATATCAAAGAAGTCGTCATCGGTGACGATACTGATGAAATAAGGGCAGCCTTCAATTGCCCAGGTATATAAGAAACATGTTTGCTGTGGTGTTTTGTTTTAACGTACCGGTAATGCATAATGTATAGTATTGGTCATGTTGTCTTCTATGAGTATGATTTATCTTTGTATGAATCAAAATAATACATTAAATAACTAATTATTATGTTGTGTCGTCATCACTTCAAACAATATACACCAATGGTAATGTAATGTTGGAAAAATTGCTTCTTAAATTATCTTTACCATTTTCGAATCAGCTTATTATGGTATATCATCATTTACAGGTAAATGGTTAACATTCCTACAGGTTTGTTGTATTCATTAAGGAAGTGGATTAAGGAAGTTTCTAATCTAGAAGTTCCTAAATTTGTCTGAGATGACAGCACCTCAGACAAAACTATTTGCAACATTTAAGATCTAATGATTTTTTTGCTAAATCCTTGTCATCTCAGACAGTAATAGTTCATTGAATATTTGTTACCAACTTCAGTTGTATCCCAAACTGTGATCAATTATGTTTTTGAGATTACCTATAGTTTATGTGGATTTAAATGAGAATGCTTTATATTCTCCTGATTGATATTTAAGAACCATGCGACAAGCCACTTGGGATGGAGAAAGGTTACATCCAAGATTCGAACATCATCGGTCTCGACACCGGTGAGGAGGCAACGTATAGCCGGTTCAACTCACCCCTCTGCCATCCCTGGGAATCCGCCGTGCGCGTGGACCTCGGTAGACCAGAGGAAGTTTCTGGTATCGTTCTTCAAACTACCCCCTATGATGCTGAGCTGTTTTGGTATATGGTGATAGGCGTTTCAAATAACACTATCAGCTTTCAGTTTCTAGACGTAAGTAAATTATTCAAACTTTATATGTTTGCAAAATTTTCGAGAAAAGTTTGGGAAATCCACAAACTTTGAATTTATGAACGAGTATTATGTATTAAAGGGACAGTATTGTCACGATCACATCAGACTTTTGACAGGGCATGGAATTGGTATCCTAGTTTTAAATGAACTCAGTCACTGAAAATAATACCCCGCAAGCGCGCGTTGTCCTGGATAACAGAGATCACATTACCGTGGCCAATCGAGAGCTTGTCCGATGACGATTGGCCAGCTAGAATCCTACATAGCAGTTAGTACCACGATATGAATAGATTGATGAAATTCTTGCGTCGTGTATTAACTATTGATTTGATTTTGCTCTTACACTGACGTTATATATGAAGTACTGTATACTCAGTGCTTTCTGAGTGTCTGTGAAAATAACATCTACATGCGACTCGGGCGCGATTCGAACCCACGACCTCCTGCTGCTATGTCTAGCCGGCCAATCGTCGGGAGGTTAAAACGTCTGCACTATAGTTAACAGGATGTCGTGGGTTCGAATCTCGCCCGAGTCGCCTGTGGATTATTTTGTTCACAGACACTCGGAAAGACACTGAGTATATGCGGTGCTTCATAGATTAATGGTACGTCCCCAACGTCGGTGTAAGGGAAAAATCAAATCAAGGATCAAATTGATACCACTTGTGTTATTTCTTTAAACCACAGTTTTTACCAGGTTGATTTTATATTTTTTTCTTCTTTAGTTTGAAGGTGTCCTTAAATCTCTTGGAGCAAACGAAGACAGACTTACGGTGATGTTTGAAAAGGTTGTCACTGGACGTTATATAGAAGTGATATCAATGCTGAATAATTATAACTGTGTCCGTTTTGAACTGCTTGGTTGTCGAGGTAATTTCAGACTGACAAAAATATAGAGGGATTCACTTTGTTAAAAATAAAATCTCCCAAAATTGTACAGAAATTCAAAATTCAAAATATTTCACAAAGGTATTTAAAAAATCTCAAAATTTCAAGAATTTGTTCTCAAAATTATTTAATCCAATGTTTCAACTTTAATACTTGAGACGTAGAGGGGTTAGGATGGGATGTTGTTCAGGGGTGGTCATTGAAATTGGAAATTTTGAATCATGTTTACCTGTGTTTACCTGTGTCCTCCACAGCGCCTACCCGCTGGCTCATAAACGCACCCGTTCTGTATTTGAGGAATGTTTCTAGATGACTCTTGAAATCATTTACGATCTTGACCAATACTGCTTGCCTTTGAAGAATGTTCCATGTGTCGATGACCCGCAGGGAAAATCTGTATTTTCGGTCATGAGCGCTGCTTGTAAATCTTCAGTGGATGGCCTCTGGTTGAGGAGTTGGAAAGAAATCGTACGCGTCCATCTTCTCCATGCCTTTTATCTTAAAGACTTCAGTTAGGTCACTTCAAGACTTCATATTCTACCCCCCCCCCCATTTTTGAAAACAAATTAACGTCACTATTTGAAGTTTTTCACGACTGCCTTTCAGAACTTTGCCAGGGTCCAATGGGCCTTTCTGATGGTTTCATACCGAGTGAAAACATCTACATTTCGTCCGCCCAAGTCATTGATTTCGGAGCGGAGAAAGCCAGGCCTGTCTCCCCGGGCAGGACTGGTGATGGCCGTCCGTGGTGTGCTGGAGAGCAAAGGTATGATTTTGAGACATATTTTGACTCAATGAGACTATAATCTGAATATTATCAAGTTAGATTTGAAGCTTTGCATGGTGGAAAACAGTAAAGGGAAGATTTGCAATTATTTTGTTTTAAAGCAACTTTTCACTCCCTAATTTTAGGGCCTCGTCCGGAATTTGGATTCAAGTTGACCTGATCGCCCATACAGTTGTGTCCGGGGTCAGAGTTCAGGATGTGACAGATTGGCCATCTATAGCCGGGTTCCGGGTGAAGTACAGTGACAACGGCAGTTACAACTGGACATACACAATGAACGAAAACGGAGATGTATGTATCATTTAGTCACCTTTGAGGGCAACGGGCCCCCACTTGGGCAACGTGCCCTCTGGCTGATGCCTGTGCCCCCGGTTCTCCCCAAATATTTCCTTGTTGTTTCGATTTCATGAAATTATTATTATAGAGTAAACAATCCTATCCCTTCACAGAAAATGTAGACTTATGGTAAAGGCGAACCTCTTATTATTTGATTCTAGTATTTCGTTGGCAGTAGCGCTGTAGAGCAATTTGCGTGGCCAGTCGTCGCTAAATTCATCCGCTTAGAACCACATGTATCATCACCGAGTCTAAACGTGTGCATGCGTTTTGAACTGCTCGGTTGTCGAGGTAAGTTTTCAGGTCAAGGTAGATTTAGGGGAAAACAAATCAAATTCGGATAAAATAATTACTGAAATATTATTTTCAAACTTATTAATCATCCTTTTAATGTTTTAAAGAAACCATGAATTATTGTTTTGCTTATTAGAATCTACAGTGCTTTCATTTTAGAGTGACAAGAAATTGTTATGTCGAATTTACTAAATATTTGCAACTTTTTGGAAACATAGCAACAACAACAACAAAACATGTTTACATTTTTGTTTAAGCGCTCAAACACACGTTAGTTTTATGATATACTTCTTGAAAACTAGGCAGTTGAAATGAACGTACATTACCAAATACCGATGTTGTACCTTCCCTTAAAGCGATCAATTTTTCATTTTTTTTTGTCAGTTTGTCGTGATTACCTTGGTATGGTAGATGGCTTGATACCGGACTCGGCACTGACTGCCTCAAGTTCACTGGAGGAGGGCCTGCAACCTTCGGCGGCAAGATTGAACAATTCTGGGAAATATTTGAGCCGTCTAACTGGAGCTTGGTGTTCTGACACCCATGACGAGAAGCCGTGGATCAGTGTTGATCTCGGCCGTGTCGTCCCAGTGTGTGGGGTCATAACTCAGGGTGCTGTCTGTTGTAATTCATGGGTGAAAAACTTCATGATTCAGTACGGCCGTAGTACAGAACATTTAATGTACATCAACAAGACAGGTTCGTCTGAAAAACAGGTAAATATTAAAATGAAACAATTCTACAGTTCTGTGCAAAATCTGCTGGCACACCCGGCCCCCTGCACACCCATACAAAGCAGATTTCCTTGGAAACATTTGGCAGCGATATCCCAGCGCACTACCAGGGGAGACACGTTTTTGTTAATACCCTTACGTTTTTCGATATCTACGAATCTGTGTTTTACTTTTTTGGGTGTTTTGTGCTTTTGCTACATACCAAATTATTTTCTGCAGGACGACAGAATTAACCACTATGTCATTATTTCTTTTTGAAAAAAACCTTTTTGTTTTTAGTTTTTTAATGTTTTTCAAAAAGTTCAGACGGTATAATTTCTCATATTGATTAATACGTATACACCAATTATCTTTAAGATAATAATCTGTTAATTTGATAACATACCAATGTTTTATTGTTCAGTTAAAGGGTCACTATCGTCACGATCAGAGCAGACTTTCATCAGGGCATGGAATCTGTGTCACACAGTGACTGGAAACTACTGGCTCATTTATGCAGCATCAACGGTAATACGACCTTATCATGTTGGGTATCAGTTTGCAGTCACTGAGTTTAAATAATCTAAAAACAAGCACTCTGATTCCATGCCTTGTTGATCGAGACGATATTGTCCCTTTAAAGGTAAGCTATACAATTGGTTATTCAAAAATTACAAAATTGTTGAATTGTAAAGTAAAACCATACTTGATGTAAAGCTGATGATGGTATCAATCTTTCCTAGAAATAATTTTGTCTGAGGTGATATCACTTTGAAGAAATGTGAAAACACGTTAGAATGAATGCAATACATCTGAATGAGTTTTAACTATTTTGTCACGAACGACACAATATAATAAGCTTATACTTTCACAGTTTTAAGTTGAATGTTGATTCGAAGAGTAGTTTTTGCCATCATACCAATGCTGTACATACGAATCCATGTTGGCAGGTTTTTGAAGGAAACACCGACAGCAACATACAAGCAGTGAACATGTTCAACCAACCGGTCGTAGCTCGGTATGTAAGGATTCTACCAAACAACTGGAACAATAACAACTGCCTTCGATTTGAGCTGATTGGCAACAAAGGTTTGCACTTTTAATCAATTAAATGGGACTTGTATTCATTAACCATAATTTCTTTCTTTAAAAAAAATCTTTCCCCAGACAGGACATTCGACGCCACTCCCCCTGGAAAAAAACTCTGAAAAGGGCCAACTTCTGTGTATATGAAATAAAACAATGTATATGGCTGGCCGGTTTTGTAAAAAAAAACGAAGAAAAAGGTAGAAGAGAGAGTGGTACATAAAGTGTTGTTTATAAAGAGATATTTGGGGGTGCAAATTACCCCCACCCGGGCACGCGTGCAAAATTGAGCTCTCAAAAAAAAACGCCCCATAAAAATCTCTGACTACGCGCCTGGTATGCGCGCCTAAATACCACAGATCAGTTATTATATAGATTTTGATGAAGTAATTATTTCAAAAACTTTCAAAGCAATTAGTCCCTTAGTTACAGAAGTGATTTTGTTTGTAGCGAAAAGGATATTCATTGTTCGTTCCCAAACATTTTAATTTTGATTACGAATCAGACTGCCACAAACCGCTCGGCATGGAGGACGGGACCATCAAAGACGAACGTATCATTTCTTCAAGTAGAAGGACATCTCCAGATGATCCTATTGCCGACTTGAGGTGGAGTCAACTACCAATAGGAAATACCTGGTGGACCACTCAGTCCCTTGACAACGAGCGATGGCTTATCGTTGATCTCGGTATGGCTTCGGTGGTCTCTGGAATTACTCTGTACTGTCCTTCATGTGGCGCCGGGTACCAGGTAGAGCACACGGTGGACCAATCAGAATGGAGCTACCTTACTGATGAGAATAATGAGCCAATGGTGAGTTGTCTTTAATCCATCACAGTCAACATTAGCCAGTCGTATTACCCAATCAAACTGTTGTTTGACCTATTGCAACGGAGTCGCATGGCCGCAACGCTCGAAAACTAATAAGACATACAAAATACTGCGTAACCTTCCACTCTTCCACAGGTTCTATTCTTCAACGTCTACATCATCCATTCTTGAGGTTGGCAAAGTCACAAATTTGACTAGACTTGATACATTTTTTAAACAAAAAATACGATAACTATTTATTTCCAATAAGAAATTGGTTGAATCCCTAAATCTTACAATTTCGTTTCTCGTTCATAATAGGCCTTTGTTTTTTCCAAAAAACTATTTAAAAGTCAGAATTTCATTCTATAATATAAAAATTAACACCGTTTCAACTAATTGTAAAACATAAAAACATAAAAGCATATTTTTCTTCATTTTCTAAAGATTTATTTTGACTACAGACCAGAGATTCCAAAGGGTTGAAATGAGCGTACGTTACCACATACAACTGTTGTTTTTTCCCTCTAATAATGCAGATGTACGTTTAATTTTGTCATTTTGTTCAATTCTTCTCTTTCATTGTAGATTTTCAAGCCAAACCATAATGCAGAGACTGTTGTTTTTCATCGAGCACTGTATGCTCGGTTCGTGCGTGTATCTCAAGTACGAAATTCTTTATACACAGCCACTGAGCAAGCACCTATATCTGACAACATACAACCTCGTCTCGAGCTCTGGGGATGTAGAGGTAGGTAGGCCTAGGTAGGTAAGTAGGTGAGGGGGATTCCAGTGGGGCGGCCCTGCTGAGGACCCGCTACAGGTAACCAGGAAATGTTTAATTCTAGGCGCTCTCTGGTTTAATTTGAGGGCTACTTGTGCATGGAATTCTTGCGAAAAATGTCAGACATTGTTTTGGGGGTTTGCTTTCAAATGAATTGAAAATAAATGAGATACAGATAGACCTATAATACATCAGAAGGCAGAGAGGTATAATATCTCATGACAAATTGTGTTTAGAATTTAGCCATTTAGTTATTCTTTTTATGGTGGGGGAGGATGCTGAAAGTATTGTAAACTAGTGACCATCCAAGGGATTAGACGAATACCAATACCATCGTAAAGATCACAGGTTTTATTTATCCTACCATGTACACATTTTATGATTTTAACTGAAAACATAATTATTATACGGGTTTGACTACCACTGTCAATCTTTACAGAAGTGGGCCACGTGAACAGTATGCAAAGAAGGTTTATTAATCATTACTGGATGAAAGGGTATATATTTATAATTATAATTGTTTTGAATTCTCCAGTCGAATTATTATATAACTTCCTTAATTGCAGTTCAGTTTCAACAAAACATAACATAATTACAAAATAATACGAATTTTAGCAAACAAAACGTATCATCATTTGATAGAACAAAGGGCACTTAACATATCAAAAACAACAATAAATAAATAAATGGCATTTACCAATAACAATCTTAATATGTGCACATCTTCGAAACAAAATAAAACAATTACCACTACTATTACATTACTTATGTGTCTTCCAGGTCGCTGTGAAGATAAACTCGGTGTTGAGGATGGCACTATCCCTGATGCCAAACTATCTGCGTCGAGTGTACTTAGAGAAGAAGGCTTAATCAACCATTTCAGCCCACAGAGAGCCAGACTTAACAATGACTATGGGGCGTGGTCTCCAGCAAGGGCGGACCCCTTTCAGTGGTTACAGGTCAACCTGAGTTCAAACATGATAGTTTCTGGAGTAGTTACCCAGGGGAGAGGCTGGTACAAAGACTACAGTGTAGAGCAATGGGTGGAATCTTTTCAAGTGCGCTACAGGAACAATGTGATACGGGGACTGACCGATGTAACTGCTGAAACGGGTGCAGTTCAGGTATAAATTAAGACCGATCTGGCCTGTCAATCAAACAACATGGATTGATAAAAGGATTAAAGCATTGCCATGACGAACGTTGGTCGGTCAAGTGCGGTCATGTTCATGGCACGGTGCAGGTGGTGTGACTGTGCCTTCGAGTCTTCAATAGGCCAGTTAATCAAACAGCAGAGATTAACCAACAGAGTTATGCATTTTCAATTTTAACTATGTCAACTACGGAGATTAGGTGTTATACATGTACCACGACTAAGGCTGGGTGGACGAGGACTATGGCTATAACTGGATAGGTATTGTCCCCAACCACAACCATGTTCACACACTTTATGTATAGTCTTTGTGTTTCTTATTCTGACAGGTTTTCTCGGCAAACTTTGATGCGAATACTTCTGTTACAAACCTCTTCAGAGAATCAGTCTTGGCGAGTGTAGTCGAGATTGTACCAGTAACTTGGCACAATTACATCGCCATGCGAGTTGAGTTGCTGGGATGCATCAGTAAGTAATTGCACATAACTGAATATACCTCTTTCTACCTTATCTTTCATTTTATAATAATCCTTTAATATGTCTCAGTAAGCCCTATTTCTTATCGGTTCACAATGTGAAATATGATCCAATGCCCTTTGGATCAGGTTCGCATAGAGGTACTTTCCTCACCTTTCACCTCTGTGGACCCAGGTTCGAATCCTACTTGGACCCGAGCCGACATGTGGATTGGGTTTTCAGTACGTAGTACCAGAATACGTGGGTTTACTCTTTCCACATCTTAAACTGCGTCATCTTCTCTATACATGTTTCTTAAGGCTTATGAGCTACAATGTTGTAGGAGCTTTTGAGGAATCCTTGGTTTCATTACCAGAAAGTTATATGATAAATTGATAATATTAATATCAACAAATTCACAAACTTCTTAAATTGCCCTCTCAGAACATTGCCAGAAAAAGCTCGGTTTGGAGAATGGAGAAATTGCAGACAGTCAGATGTCTTCATCCGGCAGTTGGAATCAGAATACGCATGGACCGCACAGGGCAAGACTAAGTCAACCAGCGAATCCCGACCTGGGCCTAGCGGGCAGCTGGCTCGCAGACACAGGCACGAACTCGGTGGAGCCGTGGCTTCGGGTTGACTTTGCGCAGTGGACAAAAGTGACGGGGGTCATCACGCAGGGTCGACAAGATAAGAACCAATGGGTGACTAGGTATCGGGTGACATATTATAATGATCATCAGAAAGATTGGTTTTTCGTTAAAACGTCAGACAACGGCACTGTACAGGTATGTATTTAAGAAAGGTTCTTTGTTTTGGTTCTTTGTCTGGTTCATTATTTGCTTTGTTTACGTAAACAATGTCATCACTTTTATACAAAAGAGTTAAAGGTCATCAACTTTTCACCAAGATGTTTTATCTGAAACTAAGAATATTTATGCTTTTTGGAGAATACTAAATGGATACGCTGCCTTTTATAGATCAATTACATGTTTCCAATCAAAAGGAACTTACAGCAATTACCAGATTATCAAATAAACGAATGATTATATACAACATTAATTGGTTTTAAGTAGTATCACGTATCAATCATCCAGATAAGTTACGGTATTTCGACTGAAGTGCTTTCAGTCCAATGAACACATTGTGATTAAACTGGTGTTACAGGTACCAATACCAAAATTGATGTACCCTCCGTTATTTTTTTCTTCAGCATACTTCGTCAATGGCTTAAAAAGTAGGACAGAAATCTAATTTAAAAAAGGTTCCTCAGTAAATAGTTCACCCCTGATGTCCAGTGGTATGGTAGTCTAGTAGTTAGAACGCTTGACTTTCAAACAGAAAGGTTCCGAGTTCGAGACTAAGTTTCTCAACATTTTCATTAAAAAAATTGTATACATTTTTTATACATTTTTTAACTACAAAATTAATTCAGAAGCAAAGTCTTTCTATATAATAGTAATTCACGGGTGTGGATGATTTTTTTGAAAGGAAAATAACGTTAAAAATTCATTTTTAGTATACAAATGCATATAGTTGACGGCAGGAAAAAATCGCGCACCTTCCCTTTGATATAACATTTACACATTATAGATTATTTTGTTCTTAAACACAAAAAAAAACTTTATTTGCAGTTGTTTCGTTCACTCGTCATATCTCAGTTCTGTAACCATTTTTAATGCATTTGTCGTAGGAATTCAATGGCAACTACGACAGCGAACATCTAGTTACCAACTTTTTAATGCAGCAAGTAATTACCAGTTCGATTCGAGTTATTCCTATTTCGTGGAAGGGTGCGGTGAGCTTGAGACTAGAACTACTAGGTTGTACAGGTATGTATATGTCAGAGGCGAACATGTGTAACCAGTATACATCAAAACGGTATCAACTAAGACAGAAATATATGAAAGGGTGTTTGTTACCATCATCCCCTTTACACCTGGTAAAGTGATCATTTATCTTCGTCGAAATTACCAAGAATGTAGGATAAGTGCAGCCTAAATAACCAATTTCACCCATGTCCCTGTATTAATGCAATGCAATGTGCTAAAATCGCAATAAAAATAAATATATTTATTTCGATCGGTTGAATTTGTGGGGAAAGGTGCATATTTGTAATGAGACCGTGTTTCGGCTACTTTTACTGGTGTGTTTTTCTGTAGTTCCGTGCCAGTCACAGCTGGGTTTTGGAGAAGGAACTATCCAATCAGACACACTGATAACAGCATCGTCTAGTTTTAGTGAGTTATATAATCCTCATCAAGCCAGATTGGTAACATGGCCCAGCTTCATCTATGGTAATTATTTGTATGGGTGGATACCAGCGATTAACGACACGGATCCGTGGATTCAGGTAAAAAATTCATTTTTGTTCTGACCTTTCTTTTGTTTGTAAACATTGAGCAACATTTTGTATGTTTTTATTTTAAAAAAAGAAGAAGGAGGAGGAGGAGGAGGAGGAGGAGGAGGAGGAGGAGCCCTCCCCCAACCCCAACCCCAACAGCCGCAAACTATAAATTTCTCTTCACCTTGGACCAACACCTCATTCTGGATTTATTATGTTCATATGGTTTATATTTATATTGTTTGAGACGAACATGGATCTACGGGTTGTCTTGCCGATGCCGGCGAGTGGCGCTCTACCAACTGAGCTATCTTGGCATATGTTGGCGGTCTATAGTTATGTTTTGCACTTTCTTCTTATTTTTATTATGTGAACCACTGGGAAAGAAAGTACCTGGATAAAGGTAAAACTATCATTTTAAACATTTATTTACTTTTCGTTCACTGAAACATAATTCTGTGGCATACCTACTCGTTCTTACCGGACCAAGGGAAAACACATTTCTCCAAAATGAATTGATATTAGCATTATTTGATTAAAAGGTCGACTTGGGTCAACGCACTCTTGTGTCCGGTGCTATTCTTCAACAAATGCCCGAATGGGCCTGGCCATGCAACAACACCGATCAGAAACTGAAGATGAAGTACAACGCTGAGGGCGACCTAAATAAATGGATGGTGATAAATGATAGCCGCAACTCAGAGGTAATAATGATGACTTGATTTGCACTGAGTCATTTACAAATTAGCTGCAAAGGTTTCATTAGCAAGTATAGTACACTGATGGTATTTTTTGCTTAGTTCACCCTGCTCCGGTGTTTGGATGCAAGACTTAGCTGGCGTGCCTTTGTACATCCATACACCATAGCTGATCCGAAGTGGTACAAAAACTGCAGTTCATTTTGAACGTGTCTTGGCGGTATTTCATTTTAATAAACGTACTTTGTTGTTCCATAGAGAAAGGGTGGTTGTTCTAAGTTATTAACGCCTCAGCGTGCCTTTATTTGAATTCATTACCACAAAAACGTGTTTTTGAATAAAAACATCCGAACCCGTTTTAGCTTTAAAAAATAAACGCGAAAACGTGCCCGTAATGTGTTATTTTAGGAAGGGTTTTTTAATGTGTTTAAATATTAACAGTTGATGTAAAAGTGTACTGTACTCTATTTTGTTTGATATAAATCTATGATCTATGATCTATGAATACCAATAGTGTTTAGTGGATGTAATTAAACATGACATTTGCTGTTGTTTCACCACAGATTTTTTCATTATCGCATCAGTACTGGTATTGGACACGACATCAAGTATTCCCGATCTTCTTTACTCAGAGTGTCTTTGCTCGCTTCATTCGACTGTACCCAATCAAAAGTATTTGCAGTGCCATTCAATTTGACCTTGTTGGTTGTCTTAATACAGTAAGTATATACATTACTATACAGTAATAATCATTATAACGTCAAAGGTACATCCACAGCAGGAAAGACAAACATGCCTTGGAAAACGTCCCTCGAGCCGGCCTGACAGTATGAACTTGGCACCCAGAGCACACGGTTAAATCCCGGAAGATAGTGAGGGTATACCACACTTCTTATCCGGGTGGGAGATGGTCCATAGGATTATCTTCCCTATCTTCCCCCACCCATTTGTTTGGGCTCAGTTAAATTATTGAACAAACTCATTTGTTTGTTCTTGTTTGTTCATTTGTTCATTTGTTTGTTCCAAAGCACTTAATAGTACACTTGAAACATAATTTTACGTTTACCATTGTTTTCAAATTCAAAAAATAATAATATAAATTATAAATAAATAAAATAATTACAAATATTCTCCACAATTGTACACAATGTTCAGAAAATTTGCCACACAATTTGTAAAATTTCAAAAAAAAAAATTCTTCAAAATAAATAATTGTATTGATATGCAAATTGGGCGATTGGGCTCTAAAACCTGAGGTTATGGTACATCACAATGTTGACAATGAAGACAAGACTATTTAGGGCCTACACCAAGTATATTGAAAGGTCATAATCTGATGGGGGGGGGGGGGTAAAAACCTTTCTTTCATAGGCATTTCATGTTTTGTAATCATTTTGCATTGTACTCATTCGCCCATGAAGAGAAATAACTGTGTATAAATGAACTGAAATGAAATTCTTCCACAGCCGAGACCGGCCACAACGTGTGCTTCGCTGAAAGCTGACGGCCATCTCTTGGACGGCATCTACCAAATTGATGTCGATGGATTAGATCAAGGAGTACCCCCATTTGAGGTGTATTGTAGAATGTCAATAGGTAGGCTGCTAACAAGAATAGGGGGCGTTTCTCCCCATGGTCGGACCCGTTTTTGTCATATAAGACGCTTGATTTACCAAGACAGAGTCCAGGTACTAGATCCATTGTAACCCGTAAAGCCAGAATCTAAATCTAAAATAAAATTTAATTAATTTAATTTAATTGAATAAATTAAATCTACAATAACATTTATTTATTTATTTATTTTTTGTTTTGTTTTGTTTTGGCATTTATTAAAAAGGTAAACTTGGTTGGTAAACAAAGCAGTTTGCAATGGCTAATTCTTTATTTATTGGTTATTTTTGACCGATAGGTTTGACCATAATCCAGGGTGCACCCCACTAAATAGTGAGGAATTCATGCGCCGAGCTATTTATCATAAAGTGTATGCCCTCAAATTTTTCTGAAAAACAAAGATTTGAGGCCCATTCATTTGATGGATTGTGTAATAATGGCCCACTATCATAACCTGGGGGTCCTTGGCTTCCAACTGTGAGTATTTTGGACACACTAGGCCCTGAAAAAGTGGTCCTAATTTGATTTCAAGCGTAAGGCCTTTTTCCAAAATGGCTGCTTTTCAGTGTGGACGTTTTCACTACTGTAGAGGGTGGTTTTCATTGGGATGAGAATAACTCCCTGGAAACCTGGACTTTAGAAAGTAAATAGAGAAGAATATAAAAGGTTATATATCGATCAATATTTTTCTTTTGGTTTTAAAAACTGTGGGACTTCTAAGTATTTTTAATGATTTTGAATATTTTGTATTTAGCACTGTTTACTATGGCAGTTTATTTAGTGGGTGCACCCTATAGATTCAAAATGGCGTCGTCCATGGTTTGTTTTGATGGTGGGATTTAAACGTGTGCTTTTGTTTACAGTATCAGTAAGGCTGATAATAAATGAAAAATCTTTACACATTAAATTTTCCCATTCAATATCCTTGTATTTCAGGTCTTTATTGGATGAATACAGTACTGTTACAACAAAAGGTATGTGGAATTGTGAAATTAATACCATAGTCTGCATGTGCTCTTTTTCGGCTATTGAAATTGTGCATTATCATTGGAAGTTGGTTGTTATTTGTTGTCTTTAATTAGTGTTACATGTGTGTTGCATTAGTAAAATTCACAAAACTATTACAAGTAGTTGTTTCTAAAATAGTACTGGTTCAGGAATGCATGCATTAATAATGAAGGTTTTGAAATTGTGTACAACTGATTGTACCATTCCCTGCCCCTCCATCACCTATCAACTCTCTTTGCAAGGACCTGTATATACATGGGGGATGTATGCAGGGTTGGGGATGTTTCTTTCTCTTTGTGGTCTGTTTACCATGAAACAATTTACATTTTACATTTTCTTCTCAGCACATCATGTGAAGAAAGGCTCGTGATTTGCCCCCTCAGCGTATGATTCATTGTGTATGAGGCCCCATTTTCTGTCAACCTGGATCCGCCCCTAATAAGGTTAATTTTGTAAAACTGTCTGAAATTGCCTTTAGATAATATCTCAGATATTGTTTAAATATTCAAGGAGGAAACTAATTGTTATTTAAAGAAATTTTAAAGAAAAACATTGCACCCAAGAAATACAATAATGCATACACAATGCATGGTTATCCATTGCAAACTGCACAGAAACATCATAGACGAACCAATATGCTTAAAGCTGGCATTTTGCAGTGGATTAATATTTTTCAATTTTTTTTCAGAAACATGACCTCTGCAATATACTCGATGTCCTTAGTGTGTTCCCAAGTCAAATTGAAAAAAATCATCTCTTTATAGGGTGCACCCCACTAAATAGTGAGGAATTCATGCGCCGAGCTATTTATCATAAAGTGTATGCCCTCAAATTTTTCTGAAAAACAAAGATTTGAGGCCCATTCATTTGATGGATTGTGTAATAATGGCCCACTATCATAACCTGGGGGTCCTTGGCTTCCAACTGTGAGTATTTTGGACACACTAGGCCCTGAAAAAGTGGTCCTAATTTGATTTCAAGCGTAAGGCCTTTTTCCAAAATGGCTGCTTTTCAGTGTGGACGTTTTCACTACTGTAGAGGGTGGTTTTCATTGGGATGAGAATAACTCCCTGGAAACCTGGACTTTAGAAAGTAAATAGAGAAGAATATAAAAGGTTATATATCGATCAATATTTTTTCTTTTGGTTTTAAAAACTGTGGGACTTCTAAGTATTTTTTAATGATTTTTGAATATTTTGTATTTAGCACTGTTTACTATGGCAGTTTATTTAGTGGGGTGCACCCTCCACCACGACAGCGAGATCACATTCAGAGCCAAAAACGACGAGTACGCTGGTGAACTTGACAACGCCGACCGCGTCGTGCTGTTTGCAAAGAACGTTACTTATAACATCAGCATGAAGCAGATAATAAGCGTCATTAACAACTCACGACGGTGTTATCAATTTGTGAGTGTCACATGTACGGGAGATGTTTCTGATTATGATGTCATATATCATCAGGAGCCTAGAACGCGGTGGCTGTCTCGTAACGGTGTTGGAATGGTGAACTGGGGAGTGTCGACTGGGAAAAGGGGCTGCAGTTGTGGTGTGACAGGAAGTAAATATAATAACCTCTACTAATTTTTGGAAAGATTTTACATTCTTGGTTCTCTTTGTGATTAGTGGCAGATATAATATATGAGATGTATTTTTGTATGAAAATGTTAAATGGTTAAAGATGTATCGCCCATGTTTTTCGTTATTTTCTTGAGGAAATGAAAACAAAAATACTTTTAGAATTTTATTTCATAAAATAATCGTGAGAAGCATGGTTTTACAGTAATTAATATCACAAAATTAATTTATGGTGGGTCACGTCATAAATTAAAGTAGGTACTTTTTTTTTCTTACAATTAATTGATTTAATTTTGCCCTACACCGACGTGTGTATAGCACTGTATACTCAGTGCTTTCCGAGTGTCTGTGAAAAAACTACACAGGCGACTCGGGCGGGATTCGAACCCACGACCTCCTGCTTACTCGTGCTGACGTCTTAACCTCTCGATCACCGAGATTGTCCGATGACAATTGGCCGGCTAGAATCCCAAGCAGCGGGTTCCGCGATATATATAGGTTGGTGAATTTTTTTTCACAGACACTCGGAAAGCACTGAGTATACAGTGCTATACACACGTCGGTGTAGGGCAAAATTAAATCAATTGTTTATCTCCCGACGCAAGAATTTCTTACAATTGTTTTGTGGAATATGTGTTTTTCTTTCATCCTAAAAAAATTAGCAGTGATCTGATTAAGAAAGAAAAACATAGAAATTGTTGGTAGAATTACGACAAACAAGGGGATACATATTTAAGCAATTTACACCAATGTAGATCCTGAAAGTTATTTGATTTAGTAGGCCTACTTGCTGTTTTGTTTGTGTATACATGTACATAGTGAAACAGAACCAGACATTTCTCCTGGGAGTGATGCTAATGGATTGACCAACATACCTCCTATAATGTTTCTACACTTTCATTTATAAATGATTGTCTCTATTTTGTTTCCTTTTATGTGTCAAATTAAATCACAACAACTCCAATAAGACAACATTCAGTTTAATAGTTGAAATTATATACATTTGTGAAGATAAAGCCAGTAGGCCTATATACATTTGGTCAAAATGTCTGTATATGTTTATGCATTCATTCATTATATCAAAATATCATTGTGTCGTTAACGCGGGAAAAAAAGAAAATGCATTCAGATTGTTCGAATTCATTTCAACGTGGAATGTATATCTTCGGGTAACTAGAAAATAATTTTGAAAATAGCACCTGATGAGACAGAAATATTTCAAGGGATGTTTACCATCATCAACTCCACACCAAGTACATTTCACGTAGGCCTATAATCATTGATAATAATAAAGATTTGTAGCGCGCACATATCCACCCTGCTGGGCGCTCAAGGCGCGGAAACAAAGATAAAACATGAATACAAACAATATACAATGACCTATCATTGATAGGTTTACGAGATTACAAATAGTGTATATTGCTTGAATTTAATTATTTTGTTTTAATTCGCATTTATAACAGATTGCAATGACTTGGACAAGCTGTGTAACTGTCATTGGAACGCGACAACCTCGGGAAAGGACTCGGGACACTTGACAGACAAAGATACACTGCCGGTAACACAGATATTATCAATTCCTGATGAAACAACACAGATAACCGTGGGCTCTCTTATGTGCCGATGGTAAAGTTTTCTCTCTCATCCTGAACTCTCGGCTAACTGATCAACTAAAAAAAAAATCAACGATTTATCTCAAATGTACCTTGTTTAAATATGTATAGCCCATGTTTGTCGTTATTTTGTATTGGAAATGTGTGTTTTAATGGAAAATACATATTTTGAAATAATATATTTCACAAAATTATATCCACAGAGGATTGGTTAAATAGTAATTATGTGCCCAAATGAAATCATGAGGGGACCCATCATCAATTTATTAACATATTTGAATATAAAAGCATGCTTCTCATGATCATTTTCTAAAATGTGGCCTTTTCATGTATTTGTTTTCGCTCTCTCAGCAATGATCCAATGGAAATGATGGAAACATGCCGGAAATTGCTGATGAAATAGCGAAAAATACGGACCGTACATATTGTACAGCTAGTCTAACCAAGCCTCTGATAATGGGGTTCAAGGGGCAATAATTATAGCAAATCAAGCTCTGCGACTTTAGGGATTTGGGAGATCAGATAACACATTATGGTTCAAAGTATTGAAACATTTAATTGATACAAAATTTGGTGTGGAAATTTCTGATTTAAAAGGGGTTAGATCGCGCCAGAACCCCCCTGGGGGAAGCGCATGTGAGATTGAATTAGAATCTGAAGACAGATCAAACGACAAATGTATTAATTGTCAATTTTTGCACTGTACATGTAGTGTGCACCAGTAAGCTGTACATTTTCACTGGTAGATTTCAGTAAGCATTTTACATTATCTTATAATAATCAGTATGAATGCAGAGCGGTGGATCCAGGAGGGATGTCCAGAGGTTTTGGAGCTCTCCATTTTGGCTGTTTTTATTTTATTTTTTTAAAGAGTGTATTACACTGCAAAAACTGTGGTGTTAAAAACTACACCATTGGTGTTTATATTAGGCAACTCGCACAATATAAACACCATGGAAGAATAAAGTTGACACCACGAGTGTTATTTTAACACCTCGGTTTTTGCACGGGGTAGACGAGATGTCTAGCGCACTCAAATTGTGGTGGATGAGTCGTCAGAATGTGGGTTTGCATCCTAATTAGGCCGGTCATGATATGCTTTTTGTCTTTAAGTATAAGACACCTAACTATAATTGCTTCTCTTCACCCAGGAGTATAAACGGGGACCTGTGAGGGCAGAGATGGTAGTTGTGTTTGATTAAATACACATTTTGGCAGCATATAAGATGCATACTCCCCCAGGGAGCTGAGATGGTTCTAGGAATGTTATAACTTTTGCCCAAATGGTGGACGGATTACAAGTCGTGGCTAGTTTTACGTACTGTTTCTAATGCCACCAATAATTCCAGCCATCTGGACCCCTCCTTTCAAAAATCCTGTATCCGCCCCGGATGTACATAGGCCTAATGATGTTTTATTGCAGAATTCATTTTCTGGTCAACAGAGGGCGACATGCATTTTTCCCATTTCAGAAATGAATTAGTCATGCTTTCTCTGAAATTAACGAGAGCAATTATCATATCAAGTGAACTTTTGGTTAATGATAAATTGTGTTCATATATTTAACAGTGGTATAATTATACAGACTATAACTGACCCGCATTTAAGGGAATGTACACCATTGCTAATGTTGACAAAACTGCTTCAAGGAGTATAAATTATGCTTAATACTCTCTTTGAATCTAGATAATTATGTACTAAACAAACAACCTGTGAAGATTTCAGTTTATTACATTGTGTCGCTAACGAGAAAATAGTGAAATGCATATAAATTTGTTGTATTCATTCTTACGTGGAATAAAGTTATGAGTATTTTGATCTAAATTTGAACTAGAAATTATTTAAATTTCCTTAAAATGACAGCACCTCAGACAAAATTATTTGAAAAGCAAAAACATCACCAGCTTTACACCACATTAGTTTTGGCTGGTTTTTATTAACCAATTATTTACCTTACCTTAAAGTAAAACGGTTAAAAAGAGGCAAGTTTTCTCAAAAACGTGAGCACCTGGTGTTGTGAAGGTAAGTTTAATAATATATTTCTTGAAAGTTAAATGGTTGAAATGAAAGTGAGTTGTCAACTACTAATGTTATACCTTCCCTTTAAGAAAGTCAGATTTAAGCTTGTCTGAAATGGTTGTTATTTTTCTCAATTCGTTTCTTGTTCTGCATTTATCAATAAATTAATATCAATTTTTGTGGTATTTAAATTTTTAATGAAAGTTGATGTTTAGAGGTAATTAACATTTAGTAGTGTAGTGCCCATTAATACGTTTTTTTGCAAAGTCAAAAGTATAAGTATGGTAAGAATTCGATTTATTCTTTTGCATATAGGCCTAGACAAGAACACGCACAAATACTTTATTTTTTGTGATATTTAAACTTTTAATGAAAGTTGATGTTTAAAGAGGTAATTAACATTAGTACCGGTAATGTAACACCCAGTAATACGTTTTCTTCTTCGTTTGCATTAATTCTAGGTAAGTACACGCGCAAATACTGTATTTTATAGTTAATGTGAGCAATTGGTAAAATGTATATGTAATTCTAATGTATCAAATACACTGCATAATGTCACAATCTTTTTTTTAAATCCCTCGTATTAATTTTACTGCGCATCTGATACAAAAAGTCATGTTTAATTTATATTTATGGATATTTATGGGAAATTCTACACATACATAATAAGATATTATTTTAAAACGTTCGAACAAAAATTAAGCAAACTGTTACAAATATTAAGATTTTACTGCGCATCTGATGCAAAAGTCACATAAATAATGTATACCGACAGGAAAGATTGGTTTTGTGGGTTTTTGACATTTAAAAAATGTATTTAGTTTAGTTTTTACTGAATGTGACTGTACACATATTAGTCTATAATTGTCTTGAGCCAAAAAATTACATTTTCGCCATTTGCTTCTTGTGTAAGTGTTTATAGCGGAAAAGCACTCCACTGCAACTGTTTCGAGTACGTATTTTGGTTTATACTCGTACTCATACAAAAGAACTCAACTGCAACTGTTACAGAGTACATAGTATTCATACTTGCAGTCGAGTACGTATTTTGGTTTATACTCGTACTCGTACTCATACAAAAGAACTCAACTACAAATCTTATTACGAAGCTTTTTACGTTCATGAGAAAAACAGTGAAAATGCTTTCAGATTTATTGTATTTATTCGAACGTGGAAATTTAGTAATAAAGTAATTGTTTTCCTTAATGTGAACTGGAAATATTTTTACTTTAAAAAATTGTTTAGAGGGAAGATTTGATATCATCATCAGCTTTAATACAATAAGTAAGGTAAACTTTACATTTCAATTTGACCATTTGGTTATTTTTGATATACAAATCCTAAACATCATCTTTAATCTGTCTGTTATGCAGTGTATTTTCCCTTTGTGCTTTTATTAGTCAAACAAGGCCATTCTGCAAAACAGTTTTTAGCTCAATAATTCTGCCCTGTATAGATTTGTTTGAAATAAAATGAATTGCGTCTATGCATATTCTTATCTACTGACTGACAATTTATTCTATTAAACCGCTTACAATTATAAGGACAATAAGTATAGGTAGAACCTATGTCTGTTGTATATACGCGCCTTTCATAGGAAGTGATGACCTCCCTGATCCTATTTATACTTCCATTCTATACGACAGGAACTTATCCCGAGATATAATTGAATTGAATATGCATGTAGCCACCCCATTATGCTTTGGGACGTGTCGGCCGTATTTTTTCGTTTCGTATAATGGCAAATGGATGAAAACTTCCATTACCATCCTACAAAACCAAAAGACGCGCACCGGTCGAAAGTCATTTTCAAAACGTTGGCAGATTGAAGGGGTGGGGCAAAGGGGGCGTGTCCCCCTTTTTTTATCACCACGCGTGTACATTTACCATAAGTTTATTTGTGTTCCCCTATTTCGGGGGTAGTTTGACCCCCTCTCTTTTTTATGTGTACTCCCCTCGTCCTTTTTCGAGACACTGGATCCGCAGCTGAAAGGGTACAGAACCAGAAGTACAAACAATGTGGATAAAATAACCATGATAAGTACAAAGATAGTTGTCACTTCGGGTCCAGTCCACTAAAATGTCGTTTATCAAACGGCACGTGAATGGCCCTCTTGTACGTAACGGTCGATAGGTATACAGTGCTCAACATAATCACATTTCATAAATCAATAACACAAAATCACAGACTCGTGGACTTAGGACTATAAGCAGTGGAGATTCGCGTTGTTCGTTTTACATTCCCTCTTTTGACAGAATTCTATCTCGTGCGTCAACATTTTGAGAGTGGTTTTCCATCTAAGCTCGACTGTGACGACACAATTTTCCAAATGGGATGATTGAATTGAAAATGTGATGTCTTTATCAGTCAAATATTGACCGATGATGATTGCAGTTTTACAATCCATGCCATATGGGATTTTTTTTTAGCGACTGTCAACATTCAACCTGGGCTTCGGCAGATCTCAGAGAACTCACTATAATCATTTGACTGTAATAAAAAATATAGATATATATACCCTGTTTGTCATTACGACTATTTCCTGAACCCTGCGTAGCAACGACCAACAATTGGCTGTAGTGAGCCATAGCAACGGCTTGTCATTCACTGACGATGTGCCCAGAGTGGCCTACGGATGAGCGCACCTGAAAAGCCACATACAGTCCAGGGGAGAACTCACTCGCAATCAGTACATGTGTAGGGTTTACTTTGGGTAAGCGTTTGAATAAAGCTTACTGAAAGCCCAGACATTTTGTGTTCAAGCAGGTGCACAGTAATTATTTGCAAAAAGCCAGGCAACATCTTACATTCTACAGCGGTGTAAACATAGCATAGAGTCGTTATGAAGGACAAAGATCGACCATCAGAGAAGATGGAGATGAAAGAACCGAAGGTTCATGGACACCAATCATCCTTAGAACCTACGGACAGGGTAGCTGATGGTGAACCACCCACTGGAATGGTCTTAGCTGTACCCCAGTCCACAGCAATCCAGCGAACTCCTGCCCTGTGTACTGCTACGGCCAAATGGAAGTCCAAAATATCTAAAAGTAATGAAGTATTTACGGATGGTCTGATGGAAGATAGCAACGGTCATCCTCTCAAGACATCCAGCATGAAGGACGGGGAGCCAACATCGCCAAGTAAACAAGCCAATGGCTCGGCCGTCCGGCCCTCAATCTCCATCACCGGAGCCCCACAGGTCGGCCGACCGTCGAGCCGTGTCTCAGGCCGGATGTCGGCATCCTCTCTCTCCATGCTGGCCGCCGAGTCCGGGAAGCTTCTGCAGGCGATACCGCTTGCTACAGGGGGGCTGTCCGGACAAACAACACAGGATAATGAGATTTCTACACTGAAGATGAATAATCATGCTTTATTAGCCGCCATCCCTTACATGCCTGTTGGACTGGCCTGTTTATGTTTAATCCTGAATGTCTTCATTCCTGGTTCAGGTACGTATATATGTACATGAAAATTAATCAGAATCTATTACAGGGAATGTACAACATTGGTATTTAGTGATGTATGTTCATTTCAACCCTCGAGTTATTATTATTATTATTATTATTATTATTATTATTATTATTATTATTATTATTATTATTATTATTATTATTATTATTATTATTATTATTATTATTCTGGTTTATTAAAACAATGCATTTGTAGCCCTGAGGCTAAATTGCTACAATGTTTACAATTTAAAAACATTAGGAGTACAAACAATTACTGTAAAAAAAAGTTACCGACATAGAAAACTACATAAAACACATCTGAAAAAACAACACAATTAATGTAAAAAGATAAAATTATTTTTGGTTCAAAATACTGACGAAGTAAGGCATTGGACTATTTTTTATATCTGTTTGTTTTGCACTTAATTACTGAAAGATTGTTACTATTTCTGAGTTGATATTGAACATTATAACCTCTTGATTGGGGTAACCAATGACGGAATACGTCAGATTCTCTCAATTTTTTTGCAAAGTTGAAGCAAAGGTCTTTTCTACGATCTTGGAGAGAAATCAAATTGCACTTAATAAGGGCATGATCGTAGTCTAAATAACCCAAGCCCAAAATAATTTTAAGAGCACGTTTTTGAATACTCTCTAATTTGTTGACATGAGCTCTAGTTAACCCTGCATTCCAAGAAATATACAAACTTGTGAACACTGCATCATAATGGATGCTCACAATTGAGAGAGAAAACGACGAAAACCTGTTCCATTTGTGTTATGTTTTTGTTTTACATAAAGTTGCTTTTGTAATTTCGTCATAAAATTTCTTTTTCTTAGATAAAGCACTTCAGACGAAATAATTTCTCAGCGGGAAAGAATGTCGAATCCAACCGCCACTTGTGCACAATGTCCAAGCACGTGTTTTTAGCAAAATCTGTTCAAATCCTCACTTGACTACACTTTCCTCTCCATATATTTCAAAGGAAATCAGTGACATTTTCTCACAAAAAGTGCCGGTTGTATTCTACATTGATTTATGTACTTGTACCAACTTTATATCGAGTAAGTTGTTGACAATAATTAGTTAATTTGTTGTACCTTCCCTTTGAAAGCCAGTGGACACTTTTTGTGTAAAATTAATTCATACTTTTTATCAATACAAAAATATGAATTAAAACCAAGTTGTGCCATTTTTAGCTTATTTCATGTTGTCGTTTACGAGAATAGTAAAATTGCATTCAGATTGTTTGTATTCATTCCAATGTAAAATTTCAGTCTTCGGATGATACAGCAATTAATTTAAAACTACTTTTTTTTTACCAAAATGATATCACTTGAGACATAAACATATCAAAGACAATAATTGTGATCAACTTTATACCAAGTAAGTTTTATATAAAGATAATGATTATTTCTAGAGGTTGTGGGTTTATGTCAATTAAAGTCTTGTCGCATAATTCAATTTCTTATATAATAATCATAATACAGTATTTGTGCAACCGTATTGGTCCGTTGTTTATGCATCCTTGGTTGTCTGAAACCAAATTTTTCACTAAGAGTACACAAACATTCAAACTGAATGCAGCAAAACCTACCGCACCATACAAGGAGTCTGTTTTATCTGAAGGGTCCGCATTGCCTTCGTTTACCCTAGGCCCACGCGTCAGTGTTTTTATCTTTTTTTCTTTAAAAATGTACAAATATTTCAGGTTTCAGTTGTTCATACTAAGTTAATTAGATATAAAAGAAGCTGTAATTCTCTTGACATTGTTTTAAAGCTATTGTTTACATAGGCCTCGTGTATTACACTCATACATTTGTTGGGTTACCTATTTCTGGCGATTATATTCGGCTACAAAAAACATTGAAACTTGGAACCCATCAGTTTCATTTCTCTTATAGTATTCATCTTCAATAATGTGTGTAATGATCAGATTTATAATACAAATTTATTATAGACAAGCCGTGTCGCTGAGACACTTTTGTTTTGTATTCATTTATTTATATATATGTTGGCCTAACGGTCTCGGTGAATATTTGTCAAAAAGAAAATCAATATATCTAGATGGCAGACCATGGCTCTGCGTGCGATACGAAGGTTAATCATTATGATTGATGTAAGGATATTGATTTGCCAAGTAGTGTGTGTAGTAAAGTCTAATTATTAGTCTTTTTTTGTATTGTTTTCAATATTCAAACTTCTATATGTTTTTTTCAAAACGAATCTCTTGATTCGTAATGATGCAGTTTGCCAAAGGTGAATTTGCTTTAAATATAACGGAAATGCATATTGGATAATAATTAAACACAGTTATAAATCTTATTTTAAAGACAAGGTACCGGTACAACATTGGTAATATCCCTATTATACAATTAACGAATTATCATCTGAATTCTTACTTGGTGTTAAGTTATCAATCATCGTGTATCAATCATTCTGAGAAATTATTTCGTCCGTGTCTTAGAGAAAACATGATCTGTTACGTTGAATTTACAGAATATGCAGTCCGGCATTGTGTTGGTGTAAAACCAATGAATGGAAGGATACAACATTGGTAATTACCAAATTTTTTAAATGTAATTATTTTTCTTTCTAAAAACGTACCTAATGTAAAGTTAGTACACGTAGAAATTATTATGAGAATTTGTTTTTCATCTTAAGTTCTTTAATCTTGGAGAAAACTGGAATTGCTGTGTCGAATTCACATAACGTTGCCGGACAGCAACATTTTGTAAAACAAAAGAATAGAAAAACATGTATTCCTAGCAGTTGTTAGGTGATTTCTCCAAAATTTAGCACCTTTTGTGATGACATATTCACAGGTTAGTTTTTGAAATTTAGAGGGTTGAAATGAATGTACGTTTCCAAATACCGGTATTATTATACCTTCCATTTAAACAAGACTGTAAAACTATAAAATCAACACAGATATAGATATGAAAACACACCTATATCAGGCAAAACAACATATGTAGGGCTACGTGGACTATACAATGCATGTACATTGACATAAAAATGCAATCATAAAATAATTGTGTAAAAATGCCACTTGATATACAAGTTTTGTATAGAGCTCTGACAATAGGTCCGACCTAATTGAAAATCAGGTCGCGCGACCGGAACATTTTTTTTTTCAATAACAAGAACACGGCACTCGGCGCAATTTCATTTGTTGAAACTTTGCGGAAAATCTCCCCTCCCTCCCTCCCTTCTTGTAGACATCGTTTGGTTCTCGAAAAACTCATTCAAGTTCAAGTGGGATGACGGAAACAATGGGACACTAATGAGACGCTGGTAATTCTGAAAATGTCCATGATATTGAGAATAATGAAAAGAACCGGTAATTCAGCCGACATCTAGGTACTCTGATGATGGTGATTATGGTGATGATGGTGATGGTGGTGATGATGGTGATGGTGGTGATGGTGGTGATGATGGTGATGATGGTGACGTCGATGTCGTTAACGAAAATAACTGTGAAAAAGCATTTAAATTGTTTGTAAAGTCAATCTAACGTGTAGGCTAATTTCTGTATCATATCTCAGGATCAAAATGTCTCTTCATTCTATGTATGGATGCATTTAAATGGAGTTTTTACAATGGTGTACAACCCCTTTAATGCCTTAGGCTGTTTAAAGTCTTATCAACATTAATACAATAAATTAATTATTGTGCCCGCTAGTCCATTATTGATTACAAATTTGCTCTTGGCCTAAGGCCAAAATAAGTCACCGGTTCCTGGTCATAAGTCGTCTTCAAAATCGGTGATTTTATTAATTTATTTTTGGGGTAATTTGTTTTTGTTGGTTTTTTTTTTTTTTTTTTGCCAAGCAGTGAAAGACGTGATACATACGCAGTTATTGGAACCAAACCAAATTTCATTTCCTATACACAAAGTATGGTGTCTAAGAGAGGCCTCACAAATCAGGCAAACATACCCATATGTGAAAAAGTCGTTTAAAATACAGCGCGGCAGAATTCCAATCGATCCAGCAATTTTGGCTGCAATTAGACATCGTTTCATAGCAACAAAAAACAAACAAAAGAAAACAAAGAAGAAAAAAATAAATAAATAAAAATGCCGACGCGCGGGTCTGAGGCGACGCCCACGAGACCAGAAACTGGACTTTTTTTTTTTTTTTTTGGGTTTTTGTGTTTTTGTGTGTGTGTGTGTGTGTGTGTGTGTTTTTTTTTTTTTGTGGGGGGCGCCTAATGTGAGCTTTTGTTTTCGACGGCTATAGGCTTTGTATTGTTGAGATGTCAACATTGATTAAACGATATTCCGCTCCGTTCATTCTGTCATTCTCCTCTGATGCAGTCATAATTTACTTATACAAATATAGGTATACGGTTCATTAGGTCGCGGCGGCAGGATAATCATTATGATTAATTATTTATTATTTTTTGTAACTGAAATATTTTACACGATTTTTCATAGGTGATGTTAATGTTCAAGGCTCATGTATCTGTACACATATCGAATAAAGAACGGAAACATTTTTAGTTTACATTACAGATACCAGTATAGAGCGCATTTCAAGTACTCAGTATCCCCCTGTCATGGAAAGAGTATAGTACTCAGTATCCCCCTGTCATGGAAAGAGTATAGTACTCAGTATTCCCCTGTCATGGAAAGAGTATAGTACTCAGTATCCCCCTGTCATGGAAAGAGTATAGCCTCTTTTTTATAGATTTCTTATACACTGCTTAAACGGTAGTGTTACAAACTACACAGACTGTTATTCATATAAGGCAACTCTTCCAATATAAACACCATGGTAGAATAAGGTTGACACTACCGGTGTTATTTTAACACCCCAGAATTAGCAGACCATTGGCCTAACTTTGCCATTTCTATCAATGCTGTAAGAGTTTGACCTTGATATTTTTGTTGTTGTTTTTGGTTTATTTCGTTTGCATTTACAAAGTTAAGACAAAATACATATTTAAAAAATAAATAACATAATAAAAACAAATTGATGGCAAAAAATGATGTACAAGTTTCAATAGTTCTTAAAAAAATTAATTTAAAAAAAAGAACACCGATAGTAAACTCATTCAGACCTAGTTTCAGTACAACGAAAAATAAATCAATTAAGTAAGGCTGGTATTTTCATAAAGTCACTTCAGAAGAGGGTTGTCTATATCCACATTAAAGAGAAGGTACAACTTTGCTTAGGCCACAAAAAAGTCTCTTGTTTCTGGTCATAGGTTGGCTTCAAAATCGGTACTGGAGTTTTTTAGTTTTGATTTGTTTGTTTGTTTGGTTTTTATTGTTATTATTATTTTTTTTTGGGGGGGGGGTAATCTTTTTTGCCAACTAGTGAAATAGCCCTACGTGATACATGTATACGACGTTTTGGAACCAGACCAAATTTCCCATACACAAAGTATAGTGGCTAAAAGAGGCCTCACAAATCGAGCAAACGTTCATACCCCTATGTGAAAAAGTCGTTTAAAACACAGCGCGGCAGAATTCCAATCGTTTCGTGGACATCGTTTCATAGCACAAAAAAAAAAAAAAAAAAAAAAAAAAAAGGACACTAAAATTGCCGACGCGCGGTTCTGAGTTGACACGCGTGGAGACCAGAAACCGGAGACATTTTTGGCCTAATGCTGGCAAAACTGCTTCTACGAATATGCTTTCTATCTTTAAAACAAGATATACCGGTACATTAAACAACCAACCCTTAAAAGTGCCAGCATATAACGTTGTGTCGTTCGTGAACAAATCGTGACAATGTATATATATAATAAACCAAAAGTGTATAAATAAGAGCTTTAAAACTGTATCGCCCATTTTTAATTTTCATAGAAGCATTGCTATATTAGCCGAAGAAAGCAAAATAAGTCATGACACATTTCTCTAAATGACACATTTCTCCAAATAATCGTGAGAAACGGGGGTAACAGAAAATATGTCCTGAAATAATATTATGGTAGTTTCCCTCATAAATTTAGAGACGGTAAAATAGTACTAACCAAAATATCAAATAAACGAATGTTATCATTAACGAACGTTTACACGTCAATCATCGTAAAAGAAATGATGTCATCTTCGAGAAAACATGAATTGTTATGTCCAATTTACAAAGGTGTTACTGGTTGAAACAATTTCTAGAGGTTGAAAAACTAGAGGTTGAAAAACTAGAGGTTGAAACAATTTCTGGAAATTATTTTATGAAATATTTCATGTTTTCTTTTACCGATGAAAAAAACACATTTTCGAAAATTGCAGATAAAATAGCGAAAAGCATGGACGATACATTTTTGAAATAGGCCCTATAGGTCAATTCAAATAAAATTCTGGATGATTAACTTCGTCACCAAACTCACACCCAGTGAGCTTTGGATAATAATGCGATAATTCTATTGAATATGCCTGTGCATGTGTGTCTTATTACATATTCTTGTTGAATGCAGTGCTTAGGTACACTGTAAAAAAAATCTCGTTTTTTTACGGGATTTTCCTGACAGTTTGGACGCCAGGAAAATCCCGTAAAATTACGGCCTGCGAAATGACGGTTACCGTAGTTTTTACTGAAACTTTCCGTTATTTTACGTAAAATATTTACATATTTTTACGGGTACCGTATATGAACGCAGCTGTTAACGTCCATGGGGGAACCGCTGCATCTACTATGGGATATATGGATCTGCAGATATTGGAGTTAATAAATGCAACTGTTTATTGTACACAATGTCTTTCACTTACCAATACATACGCGTAGTCTGGTTCCTTTTTCAATCACTCCTCTCCAATTACTAATAAACGGAACATGTATTCTTTATATATACTGTCTTTTCGAAACTCTTTTTAGTCATGGTGGCATGCAATTATAATCTATATTTCAATATTTTAAATTTTGAATGTACTTTTTTACATCAACATAGAAGAGAACATCAAAATATTACCTTTTTAATCATAAAATTAACAGTAAATTATTTGAAACTGGGCTAAAATCATCCATTTTCACATATTTAAACCTTGAAAATGATTCGAGCGCAAAGCTAGGTCAACTTAAGGTCAGTCATTTACATATTGGATATATCCCAGAGTGCAATGGGAGCGGCCATAATACGGGTTTCGGCCGTAAAACACTGAGAAATGGATGATTACGGTAATTCACCGTAGAATTTACAAACTTTTCGTCGTAAAATTACGGAAATTTTTTACAGTGTATATATACGTGTATGGGGAAGTTCCAACATTGTTCATCATCAAATTAACACATTGTTATCTAAAAACTTACTTGGTTTAAAGTTTGTACAAGTATGAGTTATCATGAGAAATAATTCCCTTTTTCATTTGAGAAAAAAAAGAAATTGTTATGTCCAATTTCAAAAAATGGTAAAAAATAAACACATACAAAATACAACTTTACACCTAAAAAATAAAAGGGTTATTATATATTATTTATTTTATTTATATATTTTATTTCATATATGTATAATAAATATATTATATGTTTGTTGACATTTTCACACAAAACAACAATTCATTCCATTGTATTTTCAGACTCCATAAAACAAACATCACGTACAAACATCACATTGTTTTGGAAATAATTTCAAACAAATAATGGTGTGATTTATTGGTTCCCCTCCCCAATCGAAACAAAAAATCGCCGATACTGGTACGGTCAGTCCTTTTAAAAATATGCAATTTGCAATCAGTCCATTAGTAAGGTAAATTATTAAAAGTATTATCAGCATTAGAGCTATAATTATAGTAAAACCATGTTCAGTTTGACGGAATACTCGCCTAACCATCTTGTCATAAAACAGTGTTATCGTTTCATTACCAAACCGAATAGCCACCAAGACTGTTGTCATGACAGCGCACTACAAACACTCCGCGATATAAGTGGTTCATCGTCCGTTTCCATGATGAATAAAATAAACAAATGCGACTGCCAAGCTTTGACGAGACTATGGCCGCATAAGACTACGGTCTCTAAATTAAGAAAACGTTTGACACACAAATATATAGAACGGTCGCTACTCATTAGAAGGATCATACACTAAGACATACATGCAGAAGCCAGATTTGGTGACCTAGGGTGGTAGCCAGGGGAGCGGGGCAGGTGGAGGGTGTGACACCCTCAATATTTTCCCTAGTCGGCAATTAGAGCCTCAGCCGGCAAATAAACCATCAATGCATCGAAGCATGCTTGTGGTCGTTGTGCTCGAGGTGATTTATATTTCATTTTGCGGGGGAAATTTCTCACGCCTATTTCCCCCTCGTTATGTGTCCACTGCTGATATCAGTCGGCAGATTGGCTTTCACACTCCTCCCCAAAGATAACAATAAATAGTCATTAATGTAATAATTTATATAGCACCCAATCCACGTAGACATACAAAAGGACTAATAAAAAATAAAATATTCTCTCAAAAGTTGATAATTGCTGACAACTGACGCTTTTCCGTCAATACTTGGAGCCTTCCCACCTCACTGAAAGATACTGAACCGATTAAAAAAAAAAATTAAATACCATATTCACGGGACAAATGTTATCCATAACAAATTCAAAAGGCTAAAGTGAAAAAAGAAAAGAAAAAAAACCAAAAAAAAACACGGATTACCCTCCCAGCCGCAAAGACGATATAGTACTTACAGTTTTAAATGTGTTTAAAAAATGCAATGACTAAAAATACAAAGGAAAATATTGAAAATAAATATAACCTTTTTTGGGAGTTTGCCCCACAACCTCTTGCCATGGATCCATCATTGCATTATTATTATAATTTTTTTGGCAAAAACCCCAAAATAAGGCAGTACAAAACAGTACATTACCAGTGATACATGCCAGGGCATCAGTTCTATAATAAACAAACGTAAGCAAAATTTCGTAAAATAGACACAAAAGCTCATCATTTGTAGCAAGCAGTACTACGTTGACTTACTGTCACTTAAAACTCTTAGGGGAGTTGGGTATGGGGAGATAAGCAACACTGTCACTCCAAGAAATGTTTGGAGCCTTGTCCCGTTTGTGTCTGAAGTTAAAACAAACTAGAATACACGGGCGCAGTAGCGGAACAAGTTACCGCCGGGCCGGGGGGGCAGAGCGCACGGTCGGCCCATCCCCTCCCCCAGGCATCATTCCCTAACCACACGTGATTTCCGAGAGACCCGTCATGATTACACTTCATGTTTTCAGGGGAGCTCAAAATAAAGAAAGGGCCCGGTTGATTTGTGTAAGTTCCAGCTCGGGCCCGGTCCCCCAACACCCCCACCCCCCACCCCCACCCCCCTCCACCAGAATGTTAAAAAAAAAAAATAATAATAATATTTTTTTTCCTTTGGGGAGGGGGTACGGGCCCCCCCCTCCGGGCCGGGGGACGGCTGCCCCCCCAGCCCCCCCTGACGGTCCGCCACTGCACGGGCGAATCCAGGGGCTTGGGGAGGGGAAGGTAATTCTGATTTTTGTTAACATTATTGTAAAGGTTCTCGAAGAGAACAAAATAAATATTTTGCAGTGCTGTGACAATTTTTTGTGGGGGTGGGGAGAGGGAGGAGGATGTCACAACTATGATACAATAAATTCCATCCATCTGGATCCCCTCTCTAAATTCCTGTACCTGCCCCCCAACATGGCCGTACACCTGCCTGTGTTATGTTTATACCTTCGAGTCTATCCCCTGGCTACACAAACATTCTGTTGTCATGTAGCGTCCCTGAAAAGTGAAATAATGTTGTGTTTTCTATATTTAGTCGGTTTTCATGTTGCAGTCCTAGCTACTCCATCAACAATCGACATCCTGCCACCTGCTTTGTGAAGTGTCATCATAATCGACTTGCAGTCATTATGATAATTAATTGCGTTCATTATGATAATTAATTGCGTTCATTATGATAATTAATTGCGTTCATTATGATAATTAATTGCATTAGACTTGTTCACCATCTCGGCCTATATTGTATTTTTTCGCTTTTCTCCGGGTCGTATTAGTATTAGGGATGTTAGACCCAAAACTCAAATTCCTTGTTTCTGTACAAACTCATATTGATTGAAATGGCAAAAAATATCAAAATTAATTTTAAAAAAAATATGATGAAACGGTTGAAAAGTTACAGATTATTAAGTAATTAATATTCGGGGTCCTTCCTGAAAAAATGCAATGGAACTTTACTGTATAAGCGTGGCACCGTGAGTGAAAACGTCTAAACCGATTCTTGTGTACTTCGTGTCTTTCAATATATTATATCTCTAAATCCACTCATATTAATACAACATTGCAATTTTAAAGGCTGAACATCTTTCACAAATGTTTGTGTTGTTTTTGTCCTGTAAGAGTTTACATAAAATATTCTTCTTCTGTGATTTTGTTGTTGTTGATATTCTTATTTCACGAGCCCGTCACAGTTGGAGTAAGTTCAATAGGCGGAACAGCCCTTCCAATCACTGAGTGCGTTACAGTTCACGTGATGCATTTTCTGCTATTTCGTGTAAAACATACTCCCTGGACACAGTTTTTAAATCACAAAACATTCCTATTTAAACACGTTATTTATCACTTTATTATTCAATAAATTCCAATATTTAAGTAAATAATATTTATTTGAAAATCTGTCACAAGCTTCGAAATTTCTTTGGGAGACTACATATCTGCTGTCAAATCCCCAGCTTAATATCGGCCACACACCGGCAAAATCAAAACGGGGTCCCATAAAAATGCGTCAATCAAAACGTGATCACGATTAATTATGGATCTTAAATTTGGTGAAAATATACAAAAGATATTTATAAGTATTCGTGTAGCACGATCAGTTCGAAAAATTGCGAAAACTTGAAATATTAGGCCTGGATTGAAAGCATAATTTCAACCGATCCGTACACCCGAAATTGTGGCTTGTTTCGGTAATCATCAGAACTGTGTTCGGATGTATTTAGTATGAATGGGACTTCCAAATATGAGCAATGTAGGAGTCCAGGATCACCTTTTGATTCATCTGTCATCGCCCGAGCTTGTAAAACAGCCGATTCGGTTTGGTGCAGTGGGCACTTTCGCTCGATTTAAGGAGCTGCGCGGCAAATGTAAAAAATTTAACCATTTTCAAGCAGTACTAGTAGCACTTTCCCTGTTTATTTTTCGTAAGGAAACTTGGTTTTTATTGAGAAGACGTCATCCTCTCTTCAAATCTGGAATCATAATTGAAAACAAATTCTTGTGTTTATAAAACGATTTTGAAAAGGGCATGTTTTTGCACTCGTACTAGTTTCTGTGTGTGGGGGTGGGCATGTCTAAGGTGTAAACCGAGGACTTATAACAAAAGGGAACAATGGGTCCTCGGTTGGCGGTTATTGTTAGCAAATGTCCTCGGTTGAAAAACGTGTACAAATCTAATGGGAGAAGCCTAAAAAAGTCCAACAACAAAGAGAACAAAAGAGGAGAACAATAGGAGGTCCAATTGACAAGATTGTGTGTGTGTGCGTGTGTGTGTGTGTGTACTTACACGCCATTCGTTGTGGGGTACCAAACACAATGGAACAATGGTACCCCACAGAGAATCTTTAGAAATGCTGGTACCCCACAGGGGAATTCAATAGAAAAGGGATAATAGAACGAAAAAAGGGATAATAGAACGAAACAAAGGAATACCCCACAAGTGGGCATATGTGAGAGTGTGTGCGTGTGTGTGTGTGTGTGTACGTATAAACGCTGTGGTATTTCAGAATTTATTACTGGTTCCTGTGACATGCCTATTTGTCGTCGTTATTAGTTTGGTAATTACCCAATGAACATTTACTTGATGTAGTTATTAGAAATTATTACGTTTGACATGCTGTAATTTCTGAGAAAACATGCGAACAAAATGATATCGGTTACCAAGAAATAGTTTTGGCTGAAGGTGAAAGTACTGAGGGTGTACAGTGTATACGGGCAATGGAGTTTCGTACACACACAATGCCCTGGACTACGATACCGGGTTTTAACCGCTAGAGAGCGAAACGGAGCGGATAGACACAGTTTGAGTTAGTTCTTCGGTCACTACTGTAAATTTGGTTGATTCGCCTAACTGTGAATTCATTTTATACTTGTTTCAGGTACACTGATAGCTGGGTTCAGCATATTCTGTTGTAAGGGCGTTCCCCAAGCCAATACCAAGAAAGATGAACTCATCAGCTCATTCTGTACCAACGTATGCGTAGCAATTGCACAGCTCTTTACCATCACCTTTCTGCTTGTTGGTTGGATATGGAGTGTCACGTGGGGCGTTTTCATGGTCGAGTTTGCACGTAAGTAAAAATAGGGCCGGCTATGTTACGTGTGGTATTATATAGGCTTTTGAATGAAAATGTTAAATAGACTGTTTACTGTGACACCATGTGAAATTCTCAGTTGAGTAGTAATTAGTTCTGAAAAGAACTGGTGGTTACAACTCAACATTTCATTCAGTATGCTCTGATCGTCTTCAGGAGAATGAAAATGTTAAGGAAAACTTTTCGGAAACCCAAACTTTATCAGTACAATATTTATCCCCTCCCCTCAATATCTGCCCCACTTTTAAAATTCTATCGTATTATATACGTAGCCTTTAAAATAGGTTTGGACAATTAATGTTTTTTCATGATTTTAAAAATATAGGCTTCGTGCTGGCCTGATTTCCTCCCCAACTGAATCACACTGGATTTGAGCCCATACCCCAAGAGTGTTAAAAACAGAACACTCAAGTCAATAGCCTTATTTTAAATACAACCTTAATACCCCACACCCCACGCCGTTTTGGCTTTGCCCTACAAGCTCGCACTACTTCACCCAACTGTTCACAGTGGATTTGAGCCCTTAATTGACCACAACAAGTGTGTTAAAAACTCTTTAGCCAAACCTTAATATATTATTCGTTTCGATTGCAGTCGAGTACAGGAACTTCAAAAGAAGTGCGAAGAAGATATCTGCAGCGAAAGCCGTCACCAAGGCATTCATGGGGCGTTGAAGTGGCCACCATCAAGAATTACTTTCTTCAACAATTCGGCTTTCGTGGCGGTGAAGAGCGGAAAATATCCGGACGTAATAAAGAGAAATAATGATGGTGCGGTATCGCCCATTTTTCTGGGGTTAAGGAAGTTATAAGGTTTCGTTTGAGAAAATTTAACGAAAAAAATCCATCAAGGATTAGTACCAGTAAATTAAAAACTCAAATTAATAAAAGGCGGGACCCCGCGTTTTAATCCTCATTGCTCATTATCACACAATTTATTGTATGTAACGGGCCGAGGGCGTGGCAGTCTTCCGATTGGCCAGCGTGGCTGTCAATCTGAATCAAGCGCATTTGAAATGCTTCTATTGCATAATTTTAGCTTGTTTCGTTTAACAACGATATTATCTTTCAAAATTCGTTCGCTTTTTCAATTCTGTTTTGTGGGTCGTCTTATCAGTATCACGCTCCAAAATTTGCCGGCGGGGGGGGGGGGGGGGGTCGACAAACACGTTTCCATTACAGGCCTTGTTCCACTAAGTTCCAACATAAGTCCAGTCGGACCTTTGTTAATATTCTTCATTAATTTTACCAATCAGGTGTATACAAACTGATGGGTTTACAGAAACATTTCATACAAGAAACAGGAATTTTTACTAGATCAAAACAGCAATGTAACCGTTGGTATTCCTAAGTTTATAACATTATTATTTTGTTTTCTTCCGATTTTTTTTCCATAAATAATATTCATCGTTTAATGAACTCTATAGTTACTAATAGTTTTACTTTGTGTACAGTTGATGACAGTATCCCTAGAAATATTTATGTCTGAGGTGCTATAGTTTCAGATGTTGGTTACGGAAATAATTTCCAAACAGAAATTCCACGTTGGGATACGAACAATCTGAATGGATTGACACCATGTGAAATTCTCTATTGAGTAGTAATTAGTTCTGAAAAGAACTGAAGGCTACAACTCAACTTATCCTCTTCACCATGCAAAGCAACAAGTATTACCAATCTGAATGCATGCTCAACATGTTCAAAAGTATTTTGACTCGATCATAAGTCCACTTTTCCTAATTTTTATGAAACAAATTTTGGTAAATAAAGTCGAATTTGGGAAAAATTGCAATAAAATGATAATTTCTTTCAGAAGAATTATTAAATTTAATGTTTTTTCATAAAAATTAGGAAAAGTGGACTTATGATTAAGTCAAAATACTTTTGAACATGTTGTTCACCATTTACTACATATAAGCTAAATCTTTCACTGGTTGGTTTATCATACGTGTATTTTTGTGGATTGATGCATGATGTGAACTGAACAGTTTAAATTGATTGATTGTATATAATCAGAAGTGTATTATAATGGCAGTTAAATTGGTTGATGTATTAAAAATGTATTTGTTTTGTAGATTGATTAACCACTTGATTTAATGATGGGTGGTTGCGGGATGAGTGGGTTTATTAATTGACTGACGTGGTAAATTGATCGATTAATTAATTTATTGATTATTTGTAAATATTTGTGGTGTTCAATTATTCTGCAATATTATGTATAAGTGCAGTATTATAATCTGTAAGATGGCATTTTAATCTATATTTACTAAGAATCTTGATATATTTTTGGTACAATAAAATGTCAAACAAACCTTCTGTCCAATACATCAGCAATTTTGCTTGGAAGGCAATTGTACATAAATGTAAAAGGCAATATTATGTCAGTAATTCACCAAGTTATACACGTGTATATAGAAAACAAATCTCATTTTTAAATATCTGATTTTTTTCACTACATCACACAATATGCACTGTCTTGAAAAGTAACCGTGTAATAATAAACTATATATGAATTCAAAGTCAAAATTGCTTTTTGAAATGGCATTTTCCTTCTTACGCAGTTGCATACAGACACGCCTGTTACAGCAGATTAATTGGCCCCTATACACAAAACCATACAGCGGCAGAACAGATTGAGAATGAAACGAACTTGGAAATTGCAGATGATTTGTATGTGACCCTTATTTATCGAAATGCATATATATTTACATTAGTTTTTTTTTGCTTGCTTGCCTCCCTTTTGACCTGAGCCCCGCCGCTTTTCCCGACACCCTGAATCTGACCATGAGAACAGCAGCATGTGTGATGCGTTTTTACCTAATTGAATAACATGATATTAGATTATTTGAAACTGAATGCCCTTGAATACTACCGGTGTATTTGTCAACGAAGAAGTCAATAATATTACCGCGGTGGATGGACAAGATACAAGCTTAAAGGCAAGGTATGGATTTTGTAATTAAAACAACCAAAAGGTCGATTGGAATGTTTTAGTGTAAAGTTGATAACGGCATCAATCTTCCATAGAAATAATGTTGTCCGAGGTCTTGTCACTTTAAAGAAAGGTAAAAATTTCCCCCCCAGTTTGAATTTAGGAAAGAGTGGCCTTTCCTATATTCTACTTCGGAACAAATACTAACAATCTGAATGTTGTTGTTTAGACTATTTGGCTCCATTGTTGAAGCAAGGCGTCTTTACCAATCTTCCACTACTCTCGTTCCTGTGCCAGTAAATGCCATGTTTTTCTCCCATCTGAATGAATTTTATGATATGCATGTACTTCCAAAGTCTGGTTGTTTAATCCGTATACATGTACATGTATTATTGATTCAAAGAGAATAAGTGGTACTCTCAGACGCAGTTTTAACATTACCGTTACACTGTTGCACCATAACCCTAACTCCCTAGGCCCATTTTGCTTACACATAACCTGAATCCTCCCTAACTCCCTAGGCCCATTTGCTTACACATAACCTGAATCCTTCCTAACTCCCTAGGCCCATTTGCTTACACATAACCTGAATCCTCCAAAATCCTTCAGTAGTAAAGCAAGCACATGACATGTATGCACACATGTGTTTCTAATCTGTGATACATGTACATGGCCAGGGACCCTCCCTGCATGCATCAATAAACAGTGTCCACTGACCCAAGCACCGACCTTGCAATCACTACAACAAACATGGATGTACTGTACCATGGAAAGGCAAGTATGCCTAATAACCTCAATCCTCCAAAATCCTTCACTTTAATATTGTATTGAGCGCCTAACAAGCAGCCACTCATAACAGCTCTCCAGTTTTTGTGCTAAGTAAGTGTTTTGTAGCTACAAGTTTGTCTTCATTTTTATACAAGTGGATTTCTTATTACACCTGGAATCTACTGGACGTTTTATGTGAGTATTTGTACATTTGTTTTCTTATAATAAGTGAAAAACTGTTGTATTTTTGCCTGTCTCTGCCGTAAGATTTTACTGTTTAGTGTATACACATCTTGTATCTTAATTTTATTTATGTACATTTGTAATTGCATTGTAGGTACATGTATCTCGGTACATAATTTTTTTCCCTATGCTATCGTTGTATATTGTTTGTATTCATGTTTTCTTTGTTTCCGCGCCTTGAGCGCCCAGCAGGGTGGATATGTACGCGCTACATATCTTTACTATTATTATTATTACTTTAGCAAAAGGTTCGTTAAAGGTTTGTTTTCAATGCAACATGTAATTTAGGAAACAGTATTCTCTCCTAAATTCGAACTGGAATTTTTTTTTTTTTTTAAATGACAGCACCTCAGGTCAACACGGAGTAGGTTATTATACATAATACACAATTTTTGTTATTTTTGTATTACCAATCCAATACCTTACCTTTAATTCATTGAAATATTTTCAATCTAATTACAACGGCTAGCAGACACAGGTGACTGTGGAAGCACTTCGTACTGATGGCTCATGACCATAAATTAAAGGCTGTTGAAAGGCAACTGGGGATGCTCCCGATTATAGCTCATTTGGCATTGTAAATAACAGGTGTAAAATATTAACGAGGACATTATGATGAGAGATAGCAAAATGGTATATTGCCGAACATTATTAGAACATTAATCTACTTGGCAATATCTCATTGGTCTTATAACCAATTTGCCATTGTTCCTGTATGTTACATTATAGTTCGTTTGTTCCCCATTATGACTCAACACCAAACTATCAAGTATGATGATACACTATTTGCTAACACTGATAAACATAAAAACCCCAGTTAGTCATAAAACTTACTTGGTGTAATATGCTGATGATGGTATCAAACATGCCTCGAAAATATTTTTGTCCCTTGCGTTTTAGTATAATTAGTGAAATGATTTCTGTGGTCCAAAGTCAGACATTCCATGCATTTTCACCTTTTTCTTGTAAACGACAGTGATATAATCTGATACTTTCACAGGTTGATTTTTATACATATCTGTAGATTCTTATAAAGTATGGATGCATTTACAGACATTTTACCACAAGAGGTATAATGGGTTTTAAATTCACAAGAACCACACTATGGGGGAAGATGAGGAATTGTACCAGTTTCCAGAAATCCACAGTTTCTTTTTATTTTAAAAACTTAAAGCACAGTTTAACAATTGTTTACTTTGACCTTTTATCAATGTGGTCGATAAAATACTTTAACAAAACAAAACGAGGATAAATTTACTACATGATACAGAATAAACTACCAGCAATGAATACAAGCCCTTACAATTTACCAGCGAATTGCTTCTCAAGGATAATATCAGATCATTTTCCATAAGCCTATTGAAACACTCCAAACTATGACTGTCACTCCATTTAGCACATAATGTGGGCCCCTATTGTTTAAGATCCCAGTATGTAACATCACAGAGACAATATCATGATCAGCGCAAATAACGGGGCGGGGCGTGATCAGATCAGATCATAAAAAACCTTGGTTGATGCATAAATAATGAGTCAGTGACTGCATTGTCATAATATGTATGTAGCATCTACAGTAATATGACATTATCGTACCCTGTTACCTAGGCCAGTATGCACTATTATATACTACTCAAAACAATTTAGGGAACACCGGAATAATCTCAGTTAAAGCAAGATCATTTATTTCAGATAAACACGTTTCACAGAATTGATGAGAAACAACTGCACAATGAAACAGATGATAAAGGATGCATGTAGTGATTACACATTTCATGACATGACTACTGAAAGAGAGAGGGGGTTGCAAATGAAAATCCCGGTTCATGGAACATTTCTAACCTATTTGATGTTAAAAATCTGGTGTTCCCTAAATTGTTTCGAGTAGTACAGTTAGGTATTATTTTCAGTCACCGAGTTCACCTTAAAACTGATTCCATGCCCTTTCGAAAGTCTGCAGTGATCATGACGATATTGTCCCTTTGACCCTTTATTTTGATGAGTGTAACCATTACTGGGGGAGGGGGGGGGGGGAGAGACGACCATGCTTTCATATAACATGTATGTATGTATCAAATAATAATGAGATTATGCATCAGAAGTACAAGTGAAGACCTATTAATCACAATTGAGATAAATATCACCTGAAAGTAGTGCTATAAATATCCCATGAAATTAGTCTTCGTTTATATTCACCCTCTACCTAACTGGCCTTCCCAACCCGACTAAAACAGAACATTTCACGTATAAACTTGTGTACAGAACGTAGTATATAGTTCTGGCAACTTCTGTTTTGAGTTTTTACCAGTCATGAGATTGTAGTTCCGATGTTGGCTTTGAGGCTTTGCAGTTGTTTCATCTCAAACATTTCGACTAGTCTACTCTAGCCGTCATCAAAAGACTTCTGATGACAGCTAGAGAAAGACTAGTCGAAATGTTGAGAACAAACCAACCGGTTCTTCTCAGAGCCATCACTTCTTCCAAGAAGAGATTATTACATGGTGTACCCGAAAGAACTCTACAATTTCTAGTCCCTGTCATGACATGAGATTCAAAGTGAAACCAAATTTGAAACATAACTTATGATTGCTAGTCTAAATAAGAAGTCTTATAATAATACACAAACAAAAACAATGAACAATGTTATATACAGTCTGAAATACACAATATCATTAAAAGGTATATGTCATAAAACAAAATAAAGGGGGCCACTTTCCTACCGTCACGTTAGCAGTTTTTCTAATGGTTGTAATTTTTTTTTTAAATATCTGAAACCACCCAAAAAGAATTTCAACATTTGAATAGACATGCATGCTTATCCTAAAGATAATTTGAGTTGATTATTACTATTATTTTTTTAATTACCCTAAAATTGCCATCAACAAATGGACGGAAAAGTGAGGTAACTTTTTCCGTCCAATTTTTGTGGAAATTTGAGGGTAAAAAAAATAAAAAAAATAAAATAAATCAACTCAAATTAGTTCTATTATAAGCCTGCATGTCCATTCACATGTTTGAACACTTTTTGGTCGGTTGCAGGTACTTAAAAATAAATAACAACCATTGGAAAAATTGCTAACGTGACAGATGCAAAGTGGCCCCCTTTATTGTGTTTTATGTCATATGCATTTCATGATGAACTATGGTCACGATAGCATAACAGAAAAATAACCTTGACTTAAAATTAAAATAACAAAGATGTGCGGTTGTTTGAGATGCCTTATACAATGCCAATTAAAATTGTCTTCAAAAAATGTATCAATTAAGGCAAAATGCTGGGACCACTGAAAAGGGTGTGATTTGACAAAAAGTAAAAGACCCTTTGGTCTCGAGGACAAAGCCCCCTGAACCCCCTGGATGTTTAATTTTGGAGGATTTACAGACTCTCCACATCCCCACAAACAAGAAACTAGAGGTTTGGACACAATACAGGCTACTTCTTTCTTTCCTTGGTGGCTACTTCTCTTCTTTCAAGAAAATTCTGAGGCAAAGGGAGATTTGTAAAAAATGCTGAAATCAGGAAAAATCCTGAGAAATCACAGGCCTGATATACTGGTTGACTTGTAAAAGTAATACTTACATGTGAATTATGGCTGAAGAAAAACGTTATTAAGGGTGAAGGGCCAAATTCTTGGTACAGCCAAGCCTTTTAGAAGGCTGGGCTGGGCTGGGCTGGGCTGGGCTGGGCTGGGCTCCTAATCTGTCTTTTGTGAGTCCTAATCCTGTAACAATACAGTACCCACCAATCAACCCAACCTGGGCTTCTGGAGTGCCCAGCCAAGTAGACCTCATTGTAATGGTTGCAGTTGTGAACAATTATTGTTAACAATATGAGCTATTTGAGATGTATTCATTAGTAAAGGGTCTTTTGCACTCAGCTAGGGGATTATATAGGCCGATAGGCCTGGGCAAAGGCTAAGCCTGGCTGGGCTTCTCAAAGGCTTGGCTGTACCATGACTTTGGCCCTCCTCCCTTAGGGAATAATCTGGATTTTTCTCTCAAACCGAGGCATGCAGAGAAATAGACTGGTCCCCTCAGTATTAATTATCAGTGCTAAAAAGTGATAAAAGTCTAATTGCTATTCACACGATAAACACCCATTTCTACAACCATCAACTCTGGCAAATGATCAATTTGCTGAAATGAAGAGGCTTTGAAATGAACAAACAATTTCCAAACACCAACGGTTCAAACTTTCCTTTATAGTTTTTCCTAGCAAAGCTCACACACGTTGCTTGAAATAACTGTTCAAATCCAATGAATAAATGGTCTTGAGAATGGTCAAAAACTTTAAGAGAAATTTTTGCAAAGTAATCACTTATTAATTCACATACTTGTGAAACACCATCAGTGACACACTTCACGTCAACAGCTTTATGTTGCATGAGGAGCATTGGAGAAACACAGCTTGAACGTGTATGGGTATTTTCCACCTATACAAAAAAAATTAAACAAGAAGAATTAAATACATCGCTTGGAGTGAATAAAGAAAAAAATTCCCTTGAGTGGGATTTGAACCTTCGGTCCCCAGCTTAAACCTACTGGAACTCTACCAACTGAGCCATCTAGCTCTGTGCTGGCAGTCCCCCTATTTTGTCACTATCTGTTAGTCAGGAGTCAATGAAGCAAAGAATGCCATATAGCCAGGGATCAACACTCCATGTTACCATACAACCTGGGAAGCAGCAGTCTAGGGATCACTAGAAGAGGATATGACCTGTTATATCATACATGTATAATCAAACAAACCACAAGGGCGACTAACTAGGTATATAAATACCGACTAGGTACATAAATTGTGAACAAAGACCAAATTACAAGATCAGTGAGCGCTACTCATTGAACCACAGCATGCCCTATAGGGAATGTAACGCAATGCTGGCGAATCGGCTTACTTTCTTTGAATCAAGATATACATTTCAACAACCAGTCTGTGAAAGTTTACCCCCAGCCGATCCGGTTCCCCACAAAACTTGGTGCATTATTTCTCCCAGAAAAAGGAAAACCATGCCATGATAATCTGACCAATCAATCCATGATTTTTTTTAAACTGGTAAATGGTATTGTTATGAAACATATCTGATTTGACACAAAATAATTGTGGTTGCCCAATGGGCAACCATTATAAGTTGGTTAGGCCACCCCAGTAAATTTGCCCAATGGGCAACCATTATAAGTTGGTTAGGCCACCCCAGTAAATTTTAAGTTGCCCTGTTCAACACTTAATATTGCACCCTAATATGCATACACACATCACCCGTGTACTAGCTGAAAACTACCCATCGTATGCATTGCCCTGTATGGTGAAGCAGGGACACAGGCAAATTGAGCCCTCTATAGGATGTGAATGGAGTTGATAGCAGCACTGTATATCCCTACCCTTTCCCCCAACCTTTCTCATAGTTTCCCCGAGTAGGGTAGGTACTCACCAGGATTTTCCATGTTGGTGTGGTTAGCAAGAATCATGGCTTCCATGGCAGTGGCTCTATTTTCCCACTCGGACAGGCCGGTCACACTACGGTCAGCTGAGATATGCCAAAAGAACAAGATGTTATTTCTCATGGGATGTGTGCAATAAAACATGTTATAATCGGATCTGAACACTCATGAGGGCACCATGTAAACTGGCAGAGGCACATATATGCAGAGGCCATGGCTGAGCGGTCTAGTGCATCGGACTTGTGTTCTGATAGCCGAGTCATCAGTATGTGGGTTCAAATCCTGGCCGCGACCATGGTACTTGTGTCCTTGAGCAAGACACTTCACTGTACAGTGCTCCTCTTCACCCAGGAGTATAAATGGGTACATGTGAGGGTAGTGGTTGATTGTGTTTGAAAAAGCTTCCAAAGTGCTACGGTAGCTTGGGACTGTATACTCCTAGGGAGCTGAGAAAGGATTGATATTGGTTCAATGACCAGGGATAATAATGCAAAAGTACCTTGTTTCCTTTGGCAATTTGGTGCTCTATAAATCCAGTTATTATTTTTCGGGTGGGTTGCCGTTTTTTGTTTTGTTTTTGGATGTTTTATTCTGAATTCTAGGATCAAATTTGCTGTTATAACATTTGAGAATAAAATGGTGAAATGGTTCAAAATCACCTCATATTCAATGATATGTCCAGCAAGGTGTCCCAAAACGTAGGAAACATTATGATTTTGTGGGTCAGAAGATAGGATGCAGCAGGAAGCACTTCTGGTTTATATATAAAATGCCTTTATTTAATCACTGAAGTGTCAGAACCGTTTAAGTGCCACGTTCACCACTAGAGAACTAGGATGTGCACTAAAGGGTTCCATCTTTACCATGGTGTAACCATTGTTTTTCTTCCATTAAAAAAAACCATGAAACTGGCAAACATGGCAGCGGCATGATTGAGTTCTATTGTGTGAACCCACAACAATAGCAAATCTTTTTCAGAATTTTTTTTTTTTATTGTTAAGACTAACAATTTTGGCATCATTATCTGAAATGTCCAAGTCTGCCTGACTTCCAATGAGTTTAACTTTTAGCTCGAAGTTTTCAGAAGTTGTCAAAACTAAATTTTTGCTAGAAGTAATGCTTTTTTTTATGATGAACCGTTCCAACATTACATCACAAAAGCTTGTACATCAGTTGGCTTCTTCACAATGCCCTTGATTCTAATAAAGTATGGATGCATTTACGGACATTTTGAGTGTCTAGTGTATAATGGGATGTAACCATTTACTCACATTTGGATTCAAACATCTTGATTCCACTTGGGTCACCAGCACCTGCATTTATGAAGATCTGTAAGAACAAAAGACGTGCAAGTCACAAACATCTTCCTTTTTTATAAGGGGGGGGGGCGGGGAAATGACTTACATTAAGCAGCATACTTGTATGACTTGTGCCTCGAGTCCAAATGGAGCCACATTTTATGTGCCTCAAAGTTGGACTTGGGTCACTATGTACAATGACCCTTGACACTCAGACTCAACCCTTGGGAATGGGATTTGAGTGTTTGTGACTTGTGACTCAGAAGCCAAATGGCTTGTTCAATATAAACCATTCTGGAAGCCCAGCAAAGATTACTCATTGTGAGCCAAAAATTATCTTGTTAATATTTGCAAGATGTCTTAATGGGGCAGAAATCATAATGGGGCTGAATCACTGCTGTAAAAAGTTGATGGTCTGGAAAAATGTTTGTTTTTCTTGCAGAAATTTCACATTTTTAAAGAACTTGTGACTCAGACTTAACACTGAGGACTTTGACTATGACTCAAGGTTTGAGCTGTCGAATACAAGACTATCAAGCACAGAGCAATTTATCTAGCAAGCTCAGGCGGTCAAGTCTAGATTCACTCCACCAAGCTCAGGATCGTGAAATCCAAACCATGAACACCAACCACAAAAGAAAGTAGTGTGTAAATTACCTGCTTGATGGTTTCTGCAGTACTCTCAGGGTGTGCATTGTAGAAATGCAAAACATGGGACGGGCGCTGGAGACGTTTAATTAGAATTAAGGAAGATACCATTGAGTACCATACCTAAAAGACATGTACTTATTGCAGACGGCACATGAACCCTCAAATATACATGCTAAACTGCAGATTTAGTCATACAATAAGAAGAACAATGCATACTCTTTTGTTATACTGTGACAGTGAACAATTGCACTTATCTATGAAAATGCATTTCCAACTGTTTTTTTATAAGATTACAAATGAAATCATAAGAGTTGATCTGGTTTTATGTTTTGTACAAGATTGAAATCTTACTGCCAAAACAAAATTGCAATGAAATTAAGAAAAAATCATGTAATTATTCAGTGAAATATTCCTTCCTTGTAGTCACAAGTTGAAAACGCACGCATATGACGCATCTACAGGTCACATTTATTTGGATATCTGTACTCTAATGGGTGGTTAAAACGGCAGCCTTGCATGATTTGTTTCTTCTTCAAAGGATATGATTCTTGGCTGCAGCCTCTTTGTTCATGAACCTGTTGTTACGGCTCTTGGAGTAGTCCATGTAGGATGGGGTACCGTCCGGGAGGTTCCAGGTGCCAGGGGGTGGATTCAAGAAGGTCTGGTTAGAGTACCTGAAACGATAAGTCACATGAATGATACTCTCTGTACACATCACTATCAAGACAAATGTGGCTAAACACACACACTATGGAGCGCCCTCTGTTGGTGTGATGGATTTCATGGCAGGCAGGAATGTTCATGCACATCAGGGATGATATTGTGATTATTATTATCATTAGGCATACACCAGCCTAGCATATAGCGGTTTACCTCTATAGCCAGGTATAGCAAGGAAACGGTTTTTTATCTTGGTATTTACAATAAAATGATATACAAGGAAAGTTTCCATGGTCTGAAGTTAGTCGGAACCCGGTTTCATGGTAGGATTTCCTACAAAAGTACGAAGAATATCATGCCTGATGTATATATGTACAAATTTCACATTATATACCCATATAATATCAAATACTACAGAAATCAATCGCGTAGGTTTGCTGTAGCACCATGCAATAATCTCTCTCGAGTTGTGTGGTTCCGAGAAGAACCTGTGGGTAACGCAACATTTCAGTCAGTATGCTCTGACCTATAAAAGCAAACATTAGATGTTACTGCATTGGATTTACCCAGGCATACATACAGAGCTGCCAACTCTTCCGGATTCTGCAGAAGACTTCGCATATTTGACGGTAATTTACTTACTTAAAATATATGTAAGGAGGCCTCTCCTTTTGGTGCCAAAAGGAGAGGCCTCCTTGCATATATTTTAAGTGAGTAAATTACCGTCAAATACGCGAAGTCTTCCGCAGAATCCGGAAGAGTTGGCAGCTCTGATACATATAGCACAAAGAAACACCTCGTGTCAGAGAAATCTAATTATTCTTACCCAAGCTGAATAGTCATATTGAAGAATTCAATGTTGCTCAAGTTGGTAATGGCTCTACTCACAGCGTACGGATCACCCATGTCAACTAACACAGTCCCAGGCTTGGACTTCATGAATTTCACCTAGGGGAAAAAAAAAACGGAGCATGACATTTTTTTTCAAAGGTATTTTTTTTTAACTTAACGTGATGACCGATGTGGTCCAGATAACATTGGCTGTGTTTATTCATATTTCAAAACTGAGGTAGTAAAGAAGACAACCCTGTCGGTTTTTTTGTTCCAATAAACCTGGTCCAAGGCCCACTATGGTATGGAATAATACTGTGGCACAGTGTACAAATTATTAAATTTTATACACAAAATTGTACGAAATGCTAATAATAATAATGTGTGGACTTATATAGCGCACGTATCCACCAACTAAATGGTGCTCAAGGCGCATTATATCATTACCCCTGCTCATAAGGCTCATAAATCATTCCTGAAACCATCTCAGCTCTCTGGGGAGTATACAGCTCAATTGCTGCCATTACAGCGCATATAGGGCTAATCAACCAACTCTGCCCTCACAGGTACCCATTTAACCCCTGGGTGGAGAGAAGCAATTATGGTTAAGTGTCTTGCTCAAGGACACAAGTGTCACGGCCGGGATTCGAACCCACATTCTGCTGCGAACACCAGAACTTGAGTCCGGTAAGCTAGACCACTCGGCCACGACACTCCACTTCTGCTACCGCAGAAATAATAATAATTATAATGTTAAATATGATCCTGAATGTCAATACCTTGTAGATATTCCCAAAGGGACACATGAGATTGAAGAGCTTTTCACAGTTCATCTTTTCCAGGTTGATGTTGTACACCATCACGATCCCGCTGTGTGACGGAGCATTAGGTGGCAGTGGCTGTAAGGCCTGCTGGTCCTGCATGTGGGCGTACTGCTGGGGGTACTCCCCGTGGTCCTGGTAGCCACGGCCACCGCCCCCATGGGGAGGGCCATAGCCCTGCTGGGGATCTTGGTAGTGTTGGGGTGGGGGCGGGCCACGCATGGGGCCACTGTGATGTCCACCGCGGGAATCTGTCGACATAAATGATACCGCAAGGGTTATGGACAATGATGCAAGTTTATCTGGCAAACAAACCTTTTACTCATCACAAATGCCCATGATAGTTAAGACAATCCGATTGGACAAAATGTGATGACGTGGGGCGTATTAATGGCCAGTAAAGACCAGCTGCTTGTACATTATTGATGATAACCAAGAAGCAAGTATGCACCAAGTATACAAGTATGCACCAAGTATACAAGTATGCACCAAGTATACAAGCATGCACCACGCAGGAAAGGAAGTTTTGTATTTGCAACACGCGGACTTACACTGTTGGAATAACATCCATTCTCAAATGTTGGTTTTGTCAGATTCTTTCTGGCTCTTTTTCAGTACAAATGGCACTGGATATTGAAATTTTGAAAACGAAATCAACACAGGCATTTATGAACGGGAATAAAAGTTTAACGCTTTGTCTTTTCTACAGGATCGCCCATTGCCATGACCCTCGGTCTTTATCCTGCAATCACGAATGTGCGACAAACTTTTAACGGTGCAATATCGATTATAATCAACATTGTGGGTTCCACACAACATACACAAAATCTAAACTTTATACAAACATAATACAAAAAATGTAATTTTGTTTTTCTATGTGGCTGGAAAGAGTACATCATCAGCTTTAATTTGGTATATGTTAGAGGTGTGTGACGTATTGCATTATGGAGATATGCCATTTTTAATAATCAATAATTTGCATAATTAACACAATTGAATTCTTAGGAAAACAAGCCTTTCGAAAGGAAACCAAATGAAAGAAATGAAACAACCTACTCACAAAAAAAATCATTGATTTTAATACTTTATTGATTGAAATTGACGTCAATTTCAATAATAAAATATTAGAGCCACATACAAATCTCAATTTTTAAAATTTGCGACTTGTGACTCATGTTCACAGAGCGGGTCACAAATATGTATAATCTTTTTACCAAATCTAGGGTTTCCTCCACCACCTCGTCTGATGTTAGCCTTCGTTGGTCCGTTGTAGGTGGACGGTGGCGGATCATCTAACAAGGCTGCTCCACGAGCTGGTCAAATAACAAAGAAATCACAATTATAAATCAAGCCAGATTTTTGACACCTAGAGCAAAACCTGGAGGAGAAATAATGACCTCATCCCTGAAACACCCTTTGTATTTTCTTTATTATCCCCGCCCCAATGTCTTTAAATTAATAACCTTAATTAAAAAATTTATAGTTAAAAGAAAATGTACAGAATTAGTACATGCAGTCCAAAAAATGTTGGTTTTTCTTGAATTGTACTGTACTTACTCGGTGTTCATCTGATGATGATATCAACCTTCCCTAGAAAAAAATTTCGTCAGAGGTGCTGTCACTTTTAAGTAAAGTGGAGTTAATTTGTTCCAGTTTGAATTTAGGAATGAGTAATTTTTCCTAAATTCTGCGTAAGAATAAAGATTAAACAACCAACCTGTGAAAGTTTCAGCTTATTACGCCGTGAGTAATTTCACTTAAAAAAAAAAAAAATACAGTACGTCAGGCAAAAAGATTTCTAGGAAATTGGGACTATTTGGTTATCAATTCTAATTTCTATACTTATCTTTAATATGAATGATTTACAAAGTATTACCGTTATATGAGGAATTCCTACTTCAAGAATATAAATGGACAACGTCATTTTATCAGCATTTACATGAAGAAAAAAACATGCACATGTTGCCACTCTACCATAAATATCAAAGTTTACAGACTCTCAAAGAATTTAACAAGTTGTTTTAAGTATTTATTAATAGTATTATAGTGGTCCCTTCTGAATCTATCTGACAGGAAAATCTTGAATAAAAATGATTTTAAACAATTCTACGATTACAACAGCAAATGATTAAAATACAGACTTAATATACTTGGTGGCATTCAACATTTCATCAGTCATTTTACCTCCGTTTTTACCAGTTTGTACTGTTCCTAGCAGGCAGACATGACAACCACACTACATTGCTCTCAAAGACTTATCAACTGCAATGGCATCCTGTGATCAAATCAGTGTTGCTCCAGGTAGAAATTTCACCCACGTCACTCTCTTTGAAGGAGCATTGCGATGGCTAGCAGTGGCTGCATCTCTGTACATTGCTTTCCTACACAATCGTTTGGGACAATCAGGTTTATAGCAGTGTATGGGGGAAATGCAGCAGAGGAGAAAGCTGGGCATTTAGAGTGTAGATGGTGTCAAGACGTGTAGATGGATGCATGATTGAGAGGCGTGTTGGCACGATCTACGTGGTGATGGCAGGTTTTTATTATGCTTGGTGTCTTGTTCCTCTCAGTGTCAGGTATGCAGTGTGTTTCTGATTCGTCAGCTTGACATTTCCGCTGCTGTGAAACATTGTCATATGTGGCATTTGACTGAATAACCCGTTTCTCTTTCATTCTTGTCAATATTTTGTTTATTTGTGATGTAAAAAGTGAGTATTTACCTCTAACAATTCGCTGAAATATATGGTACATTTTTTAAACAATTTTCCAAAATGTTATCGCTTGGTACATATGTATATAACTTGGAATGTAGGCAAAACTGCCACTAGTATAAGTTTGTCTGAAGGCCAGCAAATACTTCACGTGGATGCGAAGTGAAATCCGACACCAAAAAGTTGAACACATTTCAACTTGTGCAAACCATTTGTGGAAATTTATGATAAAAATTGGATTCATATTTGCATGCAGTACATGTACATTGTACTGTATGAACCGGGCTTAAGGTGCACTCAATTTATATAAAAAAAGACATACATGAAACCACTTTCTTTCCGTCTTGAAAGTACAGAGAAAGTTTTTTGATCATAGTGTATTTTTCACAATTTTGTCTGAAATGCTAGATTTCATCGAGGTTAATCACTTTGCATTTTTCTTATTTAATGTGTATGCACATGTTGACATGTTGAAGGCAAAAAGAGTACCCATGTACTTGGTAGAACCAGAAGTCCTACCTACATGTAGTGTGCTAAGCTTGATATTAACCCAGTCCACAGCATTGTTCTCCAAATGTGTACAAGCACAAATGAAAATGTAGTACTACCGTTTGGGTACCCTGTTTGAAATCATCATGGGAGAAGCAATCAACGCCACTTGCTAGTTCCAGTAAAAGGGATGTAAACTCAATGCGACTGGGCTACAGCAACGCCACATACATGTAATACACACTTTACTGAAGCATACAGTTCTCGTGAATTGAAATAAAAGTTTTGACGCTTGGTCTTTCCGCAGGATCAGCTCGGTCCTTTATCGCCTGTTTACAGCAAAGTATGCATAAAAAGAGCAGGTAAAGTGCTGTTCTTGCGCATGTTGCCCATGATACACAAGTTTGAGACCTTGCATGTCAGTCTGTGGAAATCCATGTGATGAATAGCCCAAATCCATTGTTCTAAAGATACTATGCCGTGGACAAGGTTATTACATAACTGGCACACCGGTTTATAGTTCAAAGTATTCATATAAAAATGCTTTTGTAATCTCGGTTTCAGATTGAATGTCTAAAGGCGGTTGATAATTCACACAAATGCGAAAGAGAAGCAAATTTCTGTGACGTTGACACTAACGAAGTTGCACTATTTTACCACTGTTGACGTCATTAAATTGCCTTTAGCTTTCATCGTCATGTGAAGTATGAACCGGCCTTAATACTAAAAGACCAGTGTAATGTTGAAAACAAGAGGTAGATCTTTAATAGTATGGTTGTTCTGCAGTATACGTGTAATACCTTCTGTTGTTGTATCTTTACAGTCAGAAGTAAATTTGTTTTGAGTATCTACACTTGTAAAATGCAAATTGCCTAAAGCCCCTTTACACTTTTGGTGGACATTTTCCCAGTTTTACCTTAAAAGTTAGAGTACTTTGTGTTATTAAGTTGGTATTGCATAAAATATCCTTGAGAAATCATTCTGCCCGAGGGATTCTAATCATTTTGAGAGACGTAGGTTACACTGCCACTGAATTTCCATCGATCAAAATTCAAAATTGGTTGTAATGTACAGCCCACTATGGAAAAGAATATTACCCTCTTTGGTGAAAAAAAACCCTTGAGTATGGGCGTTCGCCATTTTCCTGTGGATGGATTGAGTTGAAAATTTCACAGATTGATTCTGATGCATATACATGTAACATTTTGTATTATATGTATCGATTCATACTATGAAGTTTAAAATGCACAATGTACCTTTTACCAACAGTATATAGGGACTTTTACTTGCAAATGTTTACACATATTCAAAATATACAATTATTAAATACATACATGTATCTTGTAAGATTTTCACCATTGTAGAAACAAAAATGGAATGTGACGCAGAGAGACGAGTCGCCCCTAGTCACATTTTACAATTTTTGTGATGTGAAAAAAATCCTGCTAAAAGTGCTCAATATGTGGTTTTGATGTAAAACAGAACATGTTTCAAGTATAGTTATTTCAAGCTTTGATTGGAAATGAGAGACATGTTGCAGTTGAATAGATCTTGAACAACTGTACATGTATTTCATATTTTAGAAACAGTGATTCATGACCTGTTACCAAGGATTGTACACCATTTGAAAAATGTATGTTAACCCTTCTACAATCGGTGCAATTTTTGAAACAAACCATTCAGGCCACTCCAAGCCATTAGCTTTTGCCAGTAGCCTCCTATGGTTACCCTTCTGTGCACTGTCACACCACTGAGATTGCAGGGTAAGGTGGTCTCCCATTGATACATTGCAGGCCATACTAATATTCAAACATTTACAGTGACCTTGGGTGGCACACAGTTGATTTTGTAAGATTACTTGGAAAGGACAGCAGGCTTGTATGTACTAAAGCTTGGTGAAGAACATATTGAAAATTTAGTGGATCGGAGTGGCCTCCATGTGTAGGAGGGTTTTAATGCACCCATACTTTATACAATGAATGGCTGTGTATAGAAACCAACATGTGAAAGATTCAGCTTGTTTTGTTGTGTCTTAAACAAGAAAATAGTGAAAATGCAAAATAGTGAAAATGCAAAATAGTGAAAATGCAAAATAGTGAAATGCAAAATAGTGAAAATGCAAAATAGTGAAATGCATTCAGATTTGTTTGTATGCAATCCAATGTGGAATTGGATCACGGCTGTGATCCATTTCAAATTTGTAATACAGATCAGGAACTTTGGTACTGTCGCATTAAGTAAGATTTGAGATTATATTTCAGTTATATTGTGATTTGGTAATAAACCAAAGGAGTACAGTCTTTTCAACAGTTTATGTTCAGATGTAACCAAATGGATTTGCAAATTTTCCCACAATTATTGAACTTGACATATTGGCGAAATGACATTCAATTGTTACTACACATGTATATATATGTTACAGCTTATGTAAAATTTAACAACTGTACTAACAAGATAATGATATTTGTCATTTACATGTATGTAAACTCTGATAAAACAAGTGTTATATTGAGTGGTTTGGTGCATAAGAACATAAACTGAACAATTCTTAGTTGAAATCCTATTTCTTACAATGGCCACAGCATTTGCAAATTGTTATTAAAACACTTTCAATGCTAAATATTGGTTGGATCTTATCAGTTACCGCATGCTATGTATAAGACCATGTGCAGATGACGTCATCATACCGTGTGCAATCGTATGGTGATCACCAGAAGTCGTGTGCCGGCTATTACAATAAGCCGGCTCACAATGCGCAGTGCTGCATTGAGCCAAACAGGGTACATACATGTACATGTACATAGTTTCTTATGCCTTACACTGACTCACACGCTTATAAGTCAGTGGACTAAAACTCTACAATCTTCTTAATCGACATAAATGACTCGATATTTAAATTATGAAAACGAAGCTGATACAGGCATTTATTAACCCTCCTAGTATAACTGCCCTTTAGTGGCAAGTAGCTATAGAGGTCAAAATCAGTCAACTGACTGTTTTGACTGTTGACCCAAATGTGCACACAGGGGCATTTTTGACTAGTTTTTACTGTCATTTTGACCACACTGAACAATACCAGACAATACTTTTACCAGTCAAAAATGGTCGACTCATTTTGACCTGTAAATGTACTTACTACACAGAAGGTTGGACAGTGTTTGACTTTTAAGTGCACTAGATATACCTTGGCAAGTATATCAAATTTTTGACTGATTTTTTACTAGTAGGAGGGTTAATGTGAATAAAAGTCCACACTATTTGATCAATAAAAGAGTTGTTGCTCTAAATGTGTAGCATGTAGTAATGTTAAACAGTTAAGTGGTGCGCTTTTCTCACAAGGTGATCACCAAAATGGCTTCTTCGCAAGCATGCTGGTGATCTGTGATTGTAGTTGCACAAGGTCTTTAGTTAGAACTGTAACCTGGCATACACCATTTCACCAAGCACTTGGTCAAATTCGTAAAGCCTTATTTGTACACTGATCACATAGCTAACGCCTCGAAATTATGCTGTATTTGGCTTTGAATGTTAGGTACATGACGGGATATATTTGTATGTGAAATGGTCTATTTGCAAGATGTTGAGGTACACTTGACATATGTACATGTTTTATGACTAGATTCAGTCAGTTGTAATCATAAGACTGGGAGATGGTTAAACAATGTACTGTTTGCCCTTCAACGATGTTGCCAATCACTTTATACTCGGCGCCTTTTGAGTGTCTGACCGGGTACTTAAATTGTGATTGCATGCGTTATAATGAACAGTTCTTAAATGCCTTCATAAGAAATTGTACATTTTTACATGTATGGATATATATATTCTAAAAGTGGACATCAATTACATGTTTACGTACAAGTGAAATATGTCAGAAATTGCAATAATTCAATACATGTGTTATACCTTTATGCATATATATGTTTAATAAAATATGTACAAGTATTAAGAATGTCATTTTATAAGCACTGTTATATCCATCTTATTTAACAAATGTATACAATCTGTACCCTTAATCCATTTTGACATTGTATGTATACATGTATGTAAATAAAAGGTTAAACAAATTATCAATGTTAATCAAGTTTTAAAAACCTTTGTACAGTACAAGTATGTTATTAATATCCTTGTATGGTGTGAACTGACAAAACCCTTCGAAAAGGGTTTGCAAATGTGAAAAGTACTGCCCAGCAAAGAGTCATGCATCATATGTTGAAAATAATTGTGTTTTCAGCAAAGTTATCCCACCTTTCCCCAAACTAATGCCTGTATTGTTTTATCTGGTATGTCAACTCACTGGCAAAATGTACCGAAAGTAGGCGAGTTTTTGATAATCAATATTCATGTGTTTGTACACTGTACCCATGATGCATATATTCTTTGTCATTGGTTTCGTTGTGGTTAAATAACCTGAACATACAAATTTACTCTTGTACAACGTATATAATAATATACCAAATTATTTAAACTGTTCAGACATACTCCACGCACACTAATGCCATCAGACAATGAAAGTGCCCAATGATGATGAAAGAACACAGTATCCATTTCTGTCCGGCTTCTCGACTGCCAAACAAAGATCACCACAAGCAAAGTCACTGTTTTTGTTAGGCACCAGTCTATCTTGTACATAGGCCTCTGATTGAATTCCATAAACTGGGAGTATTACAATGAAATAATCCGTTTCATGATTAAGATCAACAGTGAGTGATTGTTGTGCATAATTTCACGTGGTATGCCTGTCAAGTACATTGTACTTCATGGTTCATCTTTTGAAAACTTTTTTTTCCCCCCCTGTACACACATCCAGTATTTAGGCTCAACTTCCCAGGCAAACTAGAATCTGCAGTTGTGCAGATACAATTATCAGCAACAAATAACATTTGCAAAGAATATTAATGTACTGTTTGTAAGGTGTATCAATTATTAACCTCAAGTCATTTGGTACTGTTAACTGTCTATTTCAACAGAAAATGTTACATTTTTATAACAGTGCTCTGACATGTGAAACATACTTAAAACCAGTGTTAAATTCTTCTTCTTAAATGTTATCAATTTGAGGGAAACAATTATAGGTCTTGAAAAATATATATACTGTATATTTACATGTATTTAATTGGTTGCCCATCAGAATCTACATGTTAGTTTGTACATGTTCACAGAAGTATTGTTCGGATTTTATTTTCTTACTTGGATTGTATTTTTTTCTTCAGAGTGCAGCCAATTGACTTATCACCGTTTGCGACTTAATCACACACTTTAGACAACTTGTACACACACAATAACACAGGGCGTAAATACGAAATGCGCATTTTATGTGAACATATTAGCATGTATACCATAACACACGTGAAGTTGTCATAGATTTCTTTGAATTTTGTTTACATTAATGTTCCCCTGCTTGTGTGAATCGATGACGATATTAATAAGTATGCCAGTTGCAAGATGCATATTGTATATTGACCAGCATAGTCACTCAATCGCACATAACCTGCTTTAGTACTTTCTATTCATCTTAATGGGAAGATACAACATTGGTATTTGGTAGTGTTTATTTCAACCCTTGTTTTTAAAATAAATATTTTAAAACTTAGGCCTAAAAAAAAAGTCTCCAGTTTCTGGTCATCAGTCGGCTTCAAAATTGGTGCGGTGACGCGCTTTTTTTTTAGCCACTTTTTTTTCGTCAACAGGGAAATACGTGATACATTGTGTACGTGGGACAAAATTTCCCATGGTGGCTAAGAGAGGCCTCACAAATCGGGCAAACGTTCATACCCCTATGTGAAAAAGTTGTTTAAAACACAGCACGGCAGAATTCCAATCGATCCAGCAATTTGGGCTGCAATTGGACATCGTTTCTAAGCAAACTAAAAAAAAAAAAATGCCAACGCGCGGGTCTCAGGCGACACGCGCGGAGACAAGAAACCAGAGACTTTTTTGGCCTTTCTCGTTTTTGAGAAAACAATGACAAACTAACATGTGTCAAATAAAACAATTCCTGTTTTCTCCAAGATGAAATCACTTTAGACGAAATATTATCTCACGGATGATTGATACGTGTACCAACATTAAAGACGGCCATTTTTAGTTTTTAGTTTGATAATGTTGTATCTTCCCTTTAAAAGGTTATATTAGATGGTCATGTAATTGTGTAAGTGTTGTGATTGCCATCGGCTGTGAGTGGCGATAGGTCAATTGGTTATTATCAATGGAAAAACAGAAAAACCAAATAAGGTAATTTGGGTTAAAAGCATATTTGGACAATAACTGCATAGGACACAGGAATATATAATATACAAACATCATCTAAGTACATACATTCTCAAACTCATCATATTTTTCCCAGACAAAAAGAGCAAGAAAGTAAAAATTTAAAAATTGTTGATTTTTCATCATATCAATTAACATACCCAAAACCATATTTCAAATTTCTTGAAAGCCCCTGTAGATAAACTATTGGTAATCTCAAAACCATGAATGATCACAGTTTTAAATGAAAAATACTTGGTGTAAAGTTGACGATAGTTTCAAATATGCCTTTCTGTCTTGGGCGCTATCATTTTAGCAAAATTTAGGGTTACAATTTCCAAATTGAATTTTTTTCCTCCAGGGACAACAATTCAATGTCAGACTGAATATATGAATGTTTTATTAAGTTTCTTGATTGTTGGTTTAATGTATTGATTCACAGAAAGTAATGATACTTTTAGAGGCAGTTTTGCCAACATTACTAAAAGTGTATAAATGACTTTCAGATGTCTTTTGTTTGATCCCCTGTCAACAAATGTCCATGATTTAGTTTTGGATTTAAAAAGACTGCATCAATAGGCAAAGTAAATAAAATCTTAAGCTACTTACTTGGGGGTGCCAAACTAGCATTGGTGTAGTCGTAAGTCTCATGGTCATTCTTGTACACTGTAAGGGTCTGAGTCTGTAGGATAAAAAGAAAAGAACGGTACTCAATGTTTATAATCAGAAGTCTACTACCAACATGAAGTGTGCCAGCCTGCTGTAATCTATACCACGGCATTGTAGGGCTGTGCCGGGTATCCGGATACCCGACCGAAACGGTCATTACCCGGTTCCATTTTTCGATTCCAATTACCCGTAAACGACTTTATAAAATTCGGACTTTACATTTGAGCGGTGCAAACAGAAATCTGTGACTCTTGAACAATGTAATGTTTACACTTTTACAGGCAATTATCTTTAAATTCAAGAGATTGCACTCCAATAAAGAAAAGATCGATTTAAGTATGGTATCCTCTGTATTATAAAAGTCAATTTGTTACCATTTACAGTACATGTATTTGTACACCACCGGACTTGTCATGTTTTTAACGAAAATGAAAACGGGTATCCGAAGTTTCCTGATTTCGGATATCCGGTTCCAAAAATATCTGAAAACGCACAGCCCTACGGCATTGTACTCCAAATGAGCGCACATTTAATGAGCATGGTTATGAGTTTTGCTCACCCTGCCCAGCCTGCCGTAAGGCATCATGGGATTAGGTGCTGGATGCAGAAAGCTAGTTCCAAAAATTAGAAACAATCTTAAACTAGATGCAGGCGAACCAATCTGTGTGGCGAACGCACTTAATGATCAGGTGCCCATGTGAGATACATTTCTCTCACACGGCGGATACGTCTCCCAGACTGCACTGCTTCTTTTTGAGACCTTGCATGTCAGTCTGTGGAACAAAATGTCACAAATGGGCTAAATCCATTGTTCTTGGAATACTATGTCATGGACTAGGATAGTACACGAGTGGCAAACTTCATGCAGATGCGTATAATAAACTTCTGGTGTAATTGAATACAAGTCACTAACTACATCAAAATCGGAAATAAGCTAGAACACCATCGGAAAGAGTGTTTAATAAGTTATGTATCGATAAAGGGGATGTGATTTGAGTGAATTCTTGAAATCCGATTCTGAGCATAACAGCTTGGTTTCCATTCTTACAAAGCAATGCAAACTCTATTTAATCCTCTTCACAATAATAATGGATTGAGCACCATCTATCTAGTTTGCTATTCCGAGATGCTGAAAGGGATGAAATTAAATTAATTGAGATTATATGCAGATTTATACAAAAAGTCTTCAGCTTTGTCTTGAATGTGTTGATGGAGTGGCAACGGTGAATGTCCAATGGCACAATGTTGCATTGTTTTGTTGCTGCAGCTGAAAAAGCACTGTCACCAAATGATGTGGATGTTTTGGGTGTTGTAAGAAGAAATTTGTCTGACGAACGGAGGTTTCGGATTGTAATGTATAGTTGGAGAAGCCTACTGATGTAAGAAGGTTATTTAATGCCTGGTTATTTAATGCTTTCCATGTGATGAGAAGTAGTTTGAAATTAATTCTCCGACATTCTTTAACGTTACATACAAAATTCTTTAAAAAGATGAAAGCAGAGAAACAATACATATGAGAATACCAAACTGTAAATGCAAAAACCTCAAAATCCACGCGACCATGATTTTTCATCCCTGTGTTTATTCAATTGAGTGACAATTCAAAACAGTCCCAGCGATTTATTCCTAATTTTGATGGAGCGGGTCACATATGTGACTGGCTCTGGGAAAAAGGTCACACGCATGTAAGTTGCAAAACAACACCATGGACTGGGTTATAGCAGACTGGCACACTTATGGGTGTGATTGGGCAGTTTTGAAAAATCCACGTAAATTTTGCTAGGGGTATTGGGGCCGCTGTTGTGGACAGTGCTGGGGTGAAATCTACAGTTCTGAGCATTTGCTTTGCTTTCCTTTATTGCTTAAATCTTTAAAATCCGGAGGATCACAACACTGCGATTTGTAAAAATCCGGACAAATCCCTGCTAATCAGAAAAATTTGCTTAGCAAATGTCTTTGGTTACCAGCCAAACTTTCATACAAAATGTATGCATTTTGGCTGGTAGTCTGTTTTATATTGCTTAGCAAAATTCTCTGCGTAGCAAGCTCTATGACATTGGCCCCTGGTAGGTGTCTCACCGACTACTGGTTAACAACATTATGACATTGGCCCCTGGTAGGTGTCTCACCGACTACTGGTTAACAACATTATGACATTGGCCCCTGGTAGGTGTCTCACTGACTACTGGTTAACAACATTATGACATTGGCCCCTGGTAGGTGTCTCACCGACTACTGGTTAACAACATTATGACATTGGCCCCTGGTAGGTGTCTCACTGACTACTGGTTAACAACATTATGACATTGGCCCCTGGTAGGTGTCTCACTGACTACTGGTTAACAACATTATGACATTGGCCACTGGTAGGTGTCTCACCGACTACTGGTTAACAACATTATGACATTGGCCCCTGGTAGGTGTCTCACTGACTACTGGTTAACAACATTATGACATTGGCCCCTGGTAGGTGTCTCACCGACTACTGGTTAACAACATTATGACATTGGCCCCTGGTAGGTGTCTCACTGACTACTGGTTAACAACATTATGACATTGGCCCCTGGTAGGTGTCTCACCGACTACTGGTTAACAACATTATGACATTGGCCCCTGGTAGGTGTCTCACCGACTACTGGTTAACAACATTATGACATTGGCCCCTGGTAGGTGTCTCACCGACTACTGGTTAACAACATTATGACATTGGCCACTGGTAGGTGTCTCACTGACTACTGGTTAACAACATTATGACATTGGCCCCTGGTAGGTGTCTCACCGACTACTGGTTAACAACATTATGACATTGGCCCCTGGTAGGTGTCTCACCGACTACTGGTTAACAACATTATGACATTGGCCCCTGGTTGGTGTCTCCCTGACTACTGGTTAACAACATTATGACATTGGCCCCTGGTAGGTGTCTCACCGACTACTGGTTAACAACATTATGACATTGGCCCCTGGTAGGTGTCTCACTGACTACTGGTTAACAACATTATGACATTGGCCCCTGGTAGGTGTCTCACTGACTACTGGTTAACAAAATTATGACATTGGCCCCTGGTAGGTGTCTCACTGACTACTGGTTAACAAAATTATGACATTGGCCCCTGGTAGGTGTCTCACTGACTACTGGTTAACAAAATTCTCTGCGTAGCAGGTCTATGACATTGGCCCCTGGTAGGTGTCTCACTGACTACTGGTTAACAACATTATGACATTGGCCACTGGTAGGTGTCTCACTGACTACTGGTTAACAACATTATGACATTGGCCACTGGTAGGTGTCTCACTGACTACTGGTTAACAACATTATGACATTGGCCCCTGGTAGGTGTCTCACCGACTACTGGTTAACAACATTATGACATTGGCCCCTGGTAGGTGTCTCACCGACTACTGGTTAACAACATTATGACATTGGCCCCTGGTAGGTGTCTCACCGACTACTGGTTAACAACATTATGACATTGGCCCCTGGTAGGTGTCTCACCGACTACTGGTTAACAACATTATGACATTGGCCCCTGGTAGGTGTCTCACCGACTACTGGTTAACAACATTATGACATTGGCCCATGGTAGGTGTCTCACCGACTACTGGTTAACAACATTATGACATTGGCCCCTGGTAGGTGTCTCACCGACTACTGGTTAACAACATTATGACATTGGCCCATGGTAGGTGTCTCACCGACTACTGGTTAACAACATTATGACATTGGCCCATGGTAGGTGTCTCACCGACTACTGGTTAACAACATTATGACATTGGCCCATGGTAGGTGTCTCACCGACTACTGGTTAACAACATTATGACATTGGCCCATGGTAGGTGTCTCACCGACTACTGGTTAACAACATTATGACATTGGCCCCTGGTAGGTGTCTCACCGACTACTGGTTAACAACATTATGACATTGGCCCCTGGTAGGTGTCTCACTGACTACTGGTTAACAACATTATGACATTGGCCCCTGGTAGGTGTCTCACCGACTACTGGTTAACAACATTATGACATTGGCCCCTGGTAGGTGTCTCACCGACTACTGGTTAACAACATTATGACATTGGCCACGGGTAGGTGTCTCACTGACTACTGGTTAACAACATTATGACATTGGCCCCTGGTAGGTGTCTCACTGACTACTGGTTAACAACATTATGACATTGGCCCCTGGTAGGTGTCTCACCGACTACTGGTTAACAACATTATGACATTGGCCCCAGGTAGGTGTCTCACGGACTACTGGTTAACAACATTATGACATTGGCCCCAGGTAGGTGTCTCACTGACTACTGGTTAACAAAATTATGACATTGGCCCCTGGTAGGTGTCTCACTGACTACTGGTTAACAAAATTATGACATTGGCCCCTGGTAGGTGTCTCACTGACTACTGGTTAACAAAATTCTCTGCGTAGCAGGTCTATGACATTGGCCCCTGGTAGGTGTCTCACTGACTATTGGTTAACAAAATTCTCTGCGTAGCAGCTCTATGACATTGGCCCCTGGTAGGTGTCTCACTGACTACTGGTTAACAACATTATGACATTGGCCCCTGGTAGGTGTCTCACTGACTACTGGTTAACAACATTATGACATTGGCCCCTGGTAGGTGTCTCACTGACTACTGGTTAACAACATTATGACATTGGCCCCTGGTAGGTGTCTCACCGACTACTGGTTAACAACATTATGACATTGGCCCCTGGTAGGTGTCTCACTGACTACTGGTTAACAACATTATGACATTGGCCCCTGGTAGGTGTCTCACCGACTACTGGTTAACAACATTATGACATTGGCCCCTGGTAGGTGTCTCACGGACTACTGGTTAACAACATTATGACATTGGCCCCAGGTAGGTGTCTCACTGACTACTGGTTAACAAAATTATGACATTGGCCCCTGGTAGGTGTCTCACTGACTACTGGTTAACAAAATTATGACATTGGCCCCTGGTAGGTGTCTCACTGACTACTGGTTAACAAAATTCTCTGCGTAGCAGGTCTATGACATTGGCCCCTGGTAGGTGTCTCACTGACTATTGGTTAACAAAATTCTCTGCGTAGCAGCTCTACGACATTGGCCCCTGGTAGGTGTCTCACTGACTACTGGTTAACAACATTATGACATTGGCCCCTGGTAGGTGTCTCACTGACTATTGGTTAACAACATTATGACATTGGCCCCTGGTAGGTGTCTCACTGACTACTGGTTAACAACATTATGACATTGGCCCCTGGTAGGTGTCTCACTGACTACTGGTTAACAAAATTAAATGGCCTTTTAAAAGTAATAAATAGATAATTGAAAATGAACACGAAGGAGCTTACCCTAGCAAACTCAACCCTGAGCGTACAGCAACCAGAGTAGATATCACAGCCTTGGAGACCCTTCTTAGCCTTGGTAGCCGATTCAATAGTATCAAACGTAGGAGATAAGTTAAGGTTAACCTTTTAACTGTCAATCGTACACATTCATTACGAAATGAGAATGCATACACTACTGCAGATATAATCAGCCAATAGTTGATATTAGAAGGACTAAGTCAGACAAAGGCAGGTGATGGAGCTGACTGAATTCGATTGTTTCTTGCAAAAGTGTTCCTTAGACCCTTAAGCATAATAAGCTTTATAAATAAATTCATGAAGAATTAAAAACCATTACAATGATACGGAAAATAAAAATTAATAATAAAAATGTTGGTTTAAGGGTGATTTTTATGCACAGATGGATACAGCCTTTGATGTGAAGTCTTACGATCATGTTAATAGTCTGATTTTCTTTTTTTCAACTTTACATTAATCTTATGGAGCTAAGACCAAAAGGATATTCCACCATAGACTGGATTCCATTCTTCCTGAAGATGACAATGCGTAGTACGTCACCGTATGACTTGCAAATAGTGTGGATAACATCCTGAAACAAAACAAAAAAAGAAAAAAAACCACCCCAAATTAAAAATTTTACACAAATTTAATTTCAATATGATACAATATCAATGTTCTGCTGTTAATATAATTCATTCAGAAGATCTATCCATACATGAAACTACTGCAATTTAAATACAGTTGCTGAAAGAAATTTACGCTGCTAGAATTTAAACAATAAAGGGGAACAATAGACTGAACCAACTTCAGCTAGCAAACAGGCCACTCACTAACACCTACTACGGCTAACAAGCATTTACAGTGGCCACACCGACACTCTGGAACAATCTTTCGATCCACATCCGTCCAGCTATCTCCACTGACTCACTCAAATCTCTTAAAAACTCATTTGATGTAAATTGTGTCAAGTGCTTTGAAACATCTGTAATTAAGCGCTATATAAATGTATGACTGACCGTGTTGATGCTGTAGAACGGGTTATGCACTGTCAGCAAGATGACCCTATTAGGGGATTCCTCAGGCATATCAGGAGCATTCTCCCTGTCAAATGAATAACCATAATTGTTAAGTCTTCTGGCAAAACTGGCACAGCCAGTGAATAATCAAACACGTCTGCATTGACCTACATGTACCATCATTCGTCACTTAGCGAGGCAACATACACACTCAGCATGGGGTAATATTTGACACAATGCGCATTTAATACAACAGCGTTCATGAAAATGCAAAGTGAAATTTTTTAAATGCAGCTCAGCTTTCAGCACATTAACCCTTCTACTATTGTTGCACTTTAGTGGGAAGTTGCTATAGAGGTCAAAATCAGTCAATGGGTAGCGGGGCCTGGGTTTCCCTTTGGTCTACAGATCAAAGTCCCCTGAACTTCCTGGATATTAAGTTTTGGAGGATTTACAACCTCTCCACACCCCCACAAATAAGAAACTTGAGGTTTGGACACAATACGGGCTACTTCTTTCCTTGGTGACTACATGTACTTCTCTTCTTTAACCCTAACCTTCCCAAATCCTCCAAAATCCTCTTTGCTAAAGTTAAGGATTTTGGAGGATTGAGTTTTTTTTTTATTAGGCATACTTGCCTTTCCATGGTGCATGTACATCCATGTTTGTTGTCGTGATTGCAAGGTCAGTGCTTGGGTCAGTGGACACTGTTTATTGCTCCGTGGCCAAGTACATGTATCACGGATTAGAAACACATGTGTGCATACAAGGATTTTGGAGGATTCAGGTTATGTGTAAGCAAATGGGCCTAGGGAGTTAGGGTAAAGAAAACTTTTAGGCAAAGGGAGATTTGTAAAAAAAACACACCTGAAATCAGGGAAAATCCTGAGGAATCACAGGTTTGCAGTATACACCATTGGTAAATGTCATTTGTTACAAAACTTTTACAAGCCATGTCATACAGTGCTTGTCCAATCCCAAACTGACTTACCCTGGTCTCTTGATCCTCTTACTGGTAGAGAAGTTAATCATTGCCGGGGAACCAGCTACATTGATCACATTCTCAGGATGATTCTGCATGTCAGAAAAGCAACAGTCATAGTAAAAAGCAGAATTACAAACAAAACCACATTGCTCAGATATGTATCCGCAATTTTCTACGCGGAGTAGAGAAATATCATCTTGTCTTTTCAAGGGGAAAATCCCGTGGCTGGTACCTAGTGCTTGAAATTAACACTAGCCCTAACTCCCTAGGCAACAAAGCCAGTTGGAGGATTTAAGGATTTTTATTGTTATAGTACAATGCCTAGGGAGTTAGGGTTAAACCAGCTTGGAGTAATATGTACATATGTGATGTAAGCACAGGCTTTGGATTTCCTTCTTGAAGAGTAAGGCAATTTATCTTTGGTAAAGAGCACTTTCATAGACTACTTTGCAAATATATCCGCGCGTTGCATCTTGGTCTAGCTGGTGATCACTGTTCGCAATTCCCTTACGTTACTACATGCATGTAGTTTATAATCTAAAAATCTACATGTATGTAGGTGCAGTTTTACACTTAACACAAATAAATTAAGAAAACTGTGTCTAACTGTTGTTGAATGTCGTTGTAACATTGATAGGCAATATCTGGGGAGGTAAGGTAAGTTACACATTTCTTGGTTGTTCGCTAGACCAGCATGCATTTTGTATTTTTGTATTTGTGAAGAAGTCTATTAGTGAATCAAAATGTCCAGGGACACCACGGCAAAGACTAGGAGACATGGCACAGAGGGACATGTACAATGTAGTTACCTTCATTGTTTCAGTGATTGAAAGAGTAACCATGCTCTTAAATGCAATTTTGCCACCATTAACAATAATGTACATGTACCTTCCCTTTAACCCTTTTAACTCAGCCCTGTGTAAAAATCGATCGCCGGCGATCGATACATTTGGAAGCTTGCATTTTTTGTTTGCCGCCCTCTATATGCTTATGTTTAATACCAATTTGTAGCTTATTAGTCCGGCTTTCCAATGATCAAGTTTGTTTTGTGATTGAACGTAATGGGTCTTGAGGGTGATATGCGAAAGACCGCATGTTTTTCGTGAACGTTCGGTACATGTGTTTCACGCGTCAACGTTAACGTTAGACGTGAGAGTCACATTCCTGCTGCCGTGTTCCAGTAAAATGCCCGTGTGAAAGTGTAAGTCAAATGCAGATGACACATCAACAAAAGAAGAGATTTTTCCTTAGAAATTGATGTGAAGTTTTACAAATTTTTGTTCTGTGTTGTGGCAATGCATGAATACACATGTACATTTCCAGTGTTTACAACTGTGTAATATACAGTGAGTTACTCATTATTGCAAAATTTGTACCAAAATATGTCAAATTTACGTTATTATTCTTGCCTATTATAGTATGAAAAATAAATACAATTGGAATTTTTTTATTTATGCATGGAATGAGAGCTGTTCTTTGAAACCATGCATTCAAATCACTCCTAACCATAGTGCATCATATACTATTTGCCCAAAACTCACAAAAAACATTAAAATTACCCCAAAATTTGGTATTCAAAATGGCCACCATTTTCAGGGGGGTACAATAGGAAAATTTTTAACCCCCAAAAATAATGCCCAAATCATCGGCATTCAAATGGTATATAATTTACTCATACAATCTAGACAAATTGCACAAAATATTTTGCAAGATTTAAACTTAGTAAAAAAAAAAGCTAAAAACAGTGCCGAGTTTAAAGGGTTAATCTGGTTTGCTTGTTTTGCATGCAGTTTGCTTCGTTAACACTAACCCCCTAGGTATTCTGGCTAGGAACCTTCCTGAATCCTCCAAAAATCCATCAGTGCACTTTTGGAAACATGCCCTTATCTTCACAATGCACCATGCATTTTCGTTCATCTTTCATATTCAGCACTTATGGCCTGTACTTCTTGCCACTGGTGCTGAATTTTCCCCAAAAATTGGCCCTTGGAGGATTTTGCATGATATGGGGTGGTTATAGGGTTAACAGTTTAAATGAAATGATTTTACCTGTGTGTATTCCACGCAACCTGTGGATGCATCCATGTCTTCAAACTCTACCAACGCCTGTCCTTTGCCTGCCATTGTGTATACAAAGCTGCAGCATAAAAAAACACCAATGAAACAATGTGATCAAATAATATCAGTTACTCAATACCATTCCATTTGTTGGACATTTTAGAAGGTTCAACTAACCCTAACCTTCCCAAATCCTCCAAACTCCTCTTTGCTAAAGTGAAGGTCTTTGAAGGATTGAGGTTACAAGCTACATGCTCTTTGCTAAAGTGAAGGATTTTGGAGGATTGATGTTATTAGGCATACTTGCCTTTCCATGGTACATGTACACCCATGTTTGTTGTAGTGATTGCAAGGTCAGTGCTTGGGCCAGTGGACACTGTTTATTGCTCCATGCATGCAGAGAGGGTCCCTGGCCATGTACATGTATCACAGATTAGAAACACATGTGTGCATACATGTCATGTGCCAGGCCTCGAAAAAAATTTTCTTCTTAATTGCCCGATCGGGCAAGCTTTGGTCGCAGATTGCTTGCCCGAACTTTCCCGGCAAAAAGAGACCCAATTGAGACATGCATTTTGAGGAATTTATATCAGCAAATTAAGTGTCAACATTGCCAAAGCTGGACTTATGTATTTTTATTTTTTTAATTGACAACATAGGCTTACTATCGTAGAATAAATAAGTATGTCAAATTTGAACTTTCCTACATGTAAACTCCGTCATGCACGTCGCGCACGCATGCGGAACCGGCGCGCTGATGACATGGACATCTTTATGCTTGCACTGTGCGTTGAACACGTGATGCCGAGTAGCGGCTATAAGCCAGGCACGTCGTGTATGAGGCCATTTACGAATTCTCAATTCGTCAAAAAATGACATCATTTTGTAATATTTACACGAGTTGTCACAGCTACAATTCAATTAGCTGACGCGCTAATTGTCGCGCCAAAATTAAACAATCAAAATGGAGTGGATCCCCAGCTGTTTCCAAGAGAGGAGACACAAAGGAAACTATATTTTTGGCTTGGCAAATAAATGGGTTCTCAACTGGGCGCCGCGTAATACCAGATCAAACACAATGACATCAGACACGAAGTGTGCCTGGCTTATAGCCGTACTCGAGTACCGGCGATGTATTTTTCCACAATGGGCGTGTTCACATAAAACTGTTGCTATGCTGAGTGCAACAGCCGACTGCAACGTTACCAAGTACTTCGCCAAGCGAACCATGAGTACAAGATTGTTTCCTTGGCTCCCCTCGATTGTGCAGACAAATGCATGTAATAAGGAAATCAGTGTCAGCTAACCAGTTCGCGTCGGGAATTAAAAAGTTTGTCTGGGCCCCTGTGCGGGTTTCTTTTTCCCACACAAACACGTTTTTGTTTGCGTGAATTTTTTTGGGTTACGTCAATGATACTAAGACGGGACACCCACATTTAGCTTACAAGCATATAAATTGGCGAGTTTCCCTTGGGAATTATAGCCAGGAGGGCGTATTTAGTGTTGCGTCTTTAGAAGTCCACCGAGCCCTCTAAAGAATTCTTCATCGTATTTACACGTCATCCGAGCATGGAGGAAGGATTCCTTCCACCATTATCTGAGCGGCATTGTACTGAGTAACAATGGGACAATGGTGCACGGAAATTGGTCTATAGAAATCTTGATTCGCCAGCTTTACAGATTTTAATGGAGAACAAAGAAAAAGGTGTGGAACAGGTTTACGAGTGCCCAAACCCCCAACCACCAATGTGAGCGTGTTTACACGGCCCCCGCTATCGTAGCGAACAATTGTTGCGCAATAACACGTCGACCGAAGCACGAGCACTGCCAAAATGGCGTGTTTCACGTCACCCGAAAGGACAATGAAAGCTTCCACAGCGTGTGGCCACGTCTTCCGAGCATGGCACTTTACGCACGTGGCTCGTTATCACGTCAACCGAGCATGCATACAAAGCTCTCCGATCTGCGGTGCAAAAAAAAATTTCGTGTATAATAATAATAAAGATTTTTAGCGCGCACATATCCACCCTGCTGGGCGCTCAAGGCACGGAAACAAAGAAAAAACATTAATACAAACAATATACAATGATAGCATAGGGAAAACAAATTATGTACCGAGATACATGTACCTACAATGCAATTACAAATATACATCATCTTTGAAGAGTTGTGACATAATGTAAGATGAGTTTTAAGCATCGACTTGAATCTGGTTATACTATGACAAGATTTGAGTTTAGTTGGAAGATGATTCCAGAGTCTCGGAGCTGCGACAGAAAACGACCTATCACCCCAGTTCCGTTTTGAAGTTGGTTCCTTGAGGAATGACATGTTGCTGGAGCGCAAATTGCGTGATGGAGTGTAGACTTTAAGTAGTTCAGAAATATAAATTGGAGCAATGTTATTAAAAGATTTGTGAACAATTAGCATAAGTTTAAAAACAATTCTCTGTGAAACAGGAAGCCAGTGCAGTTCTTTCAAGATTGGCGTGATATGGCATGACTTTCTGGACAAAGTCACAACACGAGCTACTGTGTTTTGTATGTGCTGAAGACGAGATATTTGATTCTGCGGAAGACCGTAAAGGAGAGCATTCCCGTTATCGAGCCGTGATGTGACAAATGCATGTATAATTTGTTCAGCAGCACTTTTATTCAAGTATTTCCTAATTCGCTTATATTTCTGATATTAAATGATGATATGTGAACAATGTTGGAGATATGTGGTTTTAAAGTCATTGTCGAGTCAAATATAACACCCAAATTACGTGCATGTAATGAGGGGGTTATCTGCGAGTCACCAATTGTAATAAATGGAAGAGAAACTTTAGACAATTGCTGACGTGATCCAAATAGAACAAATTCTGTTTTTCATCGTTCAATTTCAGGAAGTTTTGTCTCATCCAACTCAATCTCTTGAATACATTTCTCCAGTGTTTTAATGCAGGAATCAGCAGGTTCTTGAGAAGATTTAAAAGTAATGTAAAGCTGCGTGTCATCAGCGTAAACATGGTAATTTAAATTATACTTCAAAATTATATCACGAACTGGAAAGGTATAAACAGTAAACCACTGTGGGCCGAGCACAAAGCCTTGGGGTACAGAATAGTCAAGAGTAACAGGCTCGGAGATCGCGTTACCAATACAAACATGCTGAGGCCTATTTAAAAGGTAGGACTTACACCAATCCAGGGCTGTGTCATGTATTCCAAGATGATATTGAAGGCGGAGAGAAGGATTTTATGATCGACAGTGTCAAAAGCGCTTAAGTCTAACAAAACTAATGCAGTGATTTTCCCTCATCCATGGCAGATAAAAATGTCATTGTTGACGCGAAGAAGAGCAGTTTCCATTCCATGAAATGGTTTGTAGGCTGACTGAAATGTGTCCGACAGGTTATTAGCACGAACATGGTCAGAGATCCGTGATGAAACAACTTGCTCGATTGTTTTTCCAAGGTACTTTAAATTCGCTACTGGTCGGTAATTTTTGAAAACTTCCTTGTCCAAATTGGGTTTCTTTAGGAGTGGTTTAACATGAGCAACCTTCTGGCTATTAGGGAAACAACCGGAAGAAAGAGATCTGTTTACAATAATTGTGATATACTTAGCAAACACATCAATATTTTGTTTTATTAGCGAAGTTGGCACTGGATCAAGTTCACATGATTTTGATGGCGATTTCATGATGAGTTTCTTGATCTCTGTAACACTAGTAGGCTCAAACATGGACAGTCTACATTGTGGATCCTTGCGTGATGGTGTTTGTGATAGAATGGCAGGTACTGAGGGAAAAGAATGACGGATATTCTCAATTTTTGTGACGAAAAAGTTTGAAAAAGCATTTGCGAGGTCCTGATCGGAGTGTGTAGATGGAAGCACTGGAGCTTTGGGTTTATGAAGCAGCTTTTCAACAATGTTAAAGAGTTTTTTCTGATCACCAGAGCTATCTTCCACAAGAGATGAGTAGTGAGTTATTTTTGCCTGGTTAATCATGTTCTTCACAATATCACGCTGGTTACAGTATTCTTGCCGATGTACTCCAAGTTTCCCATTGTCACGCCATCTTCGCTCAAGTTGACGGCGGATTTTCCTTGCAGCACGGATATCATCATTGAACCAGGGGATTCAGATTGTAGTTTAACAGTTCGAGTTTTTATGGAGCATGATCATCCAAGATGTTACGGACAGTAGATTCAAATAGACTGACACAAGAATCCAGCTCACCATCTTCAAGGTTTACATTTTCCAGTTGAGATTCAATATCATGACATAAATCTTTAATATTTACTTTTTTCCAGTGGCGAGTAGTTACAGAAATGGTAGGTATGGGAGGTTTTTTAAGGTTCAAATTTACCATGATTGCATAATGATCAGATAAGCCAGGATGAATAGTTATATTCGAGATAAGAGGTGAAGTATTTTCACGCGTTATCATTATGAGGTCAAGACAGTGACCATACCGATGAGTGGGTGCTGTGATGTGCTGTATAAGTCCATGAGCAGAGAGCAGATCTTTAAACTGATTTGCATAATTGTTTGAAATAATGTCCATATGAATGTTAAAATCGCCGGTTAAAATAATGTCAGATGGGTGTAAGAGATAATCGACAATTTATTTTTCAAATTCCTGCAGAAAACTGGAGAAGTTTACATGTTTACCATCAACATCCCTTTCTGGTCGATAAATATTAACAAGGCGAACAGATCTAGAGTTGCACGTTACCTCAGCATGCAGAGATTCAAATGTTAGGTAGTCAATGTTAACACTTTTCATACTGACAGATAAACTGGACCTAAAGAGCAGTGCAACCCCTCCACCGGTCTTTATTGGTCTGGGGATATGATGGAGAGTAGCCGGCATGAGTACACTCACGGGGTGACAAGTCATCATTAGGTTTAAACCATGTCTCGGTTATGGCAACAAGATCCAAATTGTTTTGAAGTACAAAGTCAACAAATTCATCCGATTTGTTACATATGGATTGAGTATTCAAGACACAGAGCTGAAGTTTAGACTCATCGTGAACATTTGGAGTTGAAGTTATGCCAATGTCGCTTGTTGATGTGGTTGAGTTCACTGCTGGGGGTTGGTAAGGCTGGAGTGCTAGTTGTGCAAGTCTGTCCATTCTACGGCGACCAGCTTTTTTTACCTCTATGTGTGCGGCGGTATGTTTGGGGTTGATTAGCAAGTATTCCAAGACAGTTCAATTGACTCAATCCTAAATAAGATAAAGCTACATCAGTACATGGAGCATTGCGAAGATTGAGTAGTTCATTACGGCTGTAGGAAATTTTATGGAGCTGAGTGGCGTTTGTGGGTGTGTTGATCAGTGTTTCAGGTCCAGGGGTTGGGTTTATGCATGGAGCTAATTCTACCTCCGTGGTTTATGTCACCAGAAATTAAGAGTTCCAGGTGAAAGGTGGCAGATGAATTATCATAGTATCTACCTCCATGGTATGATATACATGTAGGACGTCTCAAGAATTTAAGATGGCGGATTTTAGTTGAACAATTTGTAGATTGCATCTTGTAGCCATCTACTGATGAGTCATTGAGACACCATGGTCTGGATAGCAGGAGTAGAATAAACAGGATGTAGACCTCCATTGTCTGATCACAAAGTTGTTGATCCAAACAAAAGGCTTGTGGTCAAGCTACAGGTTATAATCTCTAGCTACAGGCTATAATCTAAATCAGAGTTGACTGCACAAATAAAATGAAGATCCAAAATGTGTATACACTCAACAGTAAATTTTTACTGCACAGACATACAAAAAAACAACAGTTTTTCACTTATTATAAGAAAACAAATGTACAAATACTCACATAAAACGTCCAGTAGATTGCAGGTGTAATAAGAAATCCACTAGTATAAAAATGAAGACAAACTTGTAGCTACAAAACACTTACTTAGCACAAAAACTGGAGAGCTGTTATGAGTTGCTGCTTGTAAGGCGCTCACTCATCCACATGTATATGCGGCCTCCGACGCGAACTGGTTTTAAAGATGGCGCAACCACGACATGCACGACAATTTGAGTGGATTTTTATAAGCTTAGATTTTATTAAATGCTTTGAACACTTTGTAGGAAATCACCAGTGGAATTAAACGATAAAATGTTTATTTAATAAGTAATATAACTCATTAGTGTTTCAATAAGAGCACTTGCCCGATCGGGCAGACCATTCAGACGTCCAGGTTGCCCGACAAAATTTCACCGTGTCCCGGGCAATCGGACAGGCGATTTGTCGAGGCCTGCATGTGCTTGCTTTACTACTGAAGGATTTTGGAGGATTCAGGTTATGTGTAAGCAAATGGGCCTAGGGAGTTAGGAAGGATTCAGGTTATGTGTAAGCAAATGGGCCTAGGGAGTTAGGAAGGATTCAGGTTATGTGTAAGCAAATGGGCCTAGGGAGTTAGGGAGGATTCAGGTTGTGTGTAAGCAAATGGGCCTAGGGTGTTAGGGAGGATTCAGGTTATGTGTAAGCAAATGGGCCTAGGGAGTTAGGGAGGATTCAGGTTATGTGTAAGCAAATGGGCCTAGGGAGTTAGGAAGGATTCAGGTTATGTGTAAGCAAATGGGCCTAGGGAGTTAGGAAGGATTCAGGTTATGTGTAAGCAAATGGGCCTAGGGAGTTAGGAAGGATTCAGGTTATGTGTAAGCAAATGGGCCTAGGGAGTTAGGAAGGATTCAGGTTATGTGTAAGCAAATGGGCCTAGGGAGTTAGGAAGGATTCAGGTTATGTGTAAGCAAATGGGCCTAGGGAGTTAGGAAGGATTCAGGTTATGTGTAAGCAAATGGGCCTAGGGAGTTAGGAAGGATTCAGGTTATGTGTAAGCAAATGGGCCTAGGGAGTTAGGAAGGATTCAGGTTATGTGTAAGCAAATGGGCCTAGGGAGTTAGGAAGGATTGAGGTTATGTGTAAGCAAATGGGCCTAGGGAGTTAGGAAGGATTCAGGTTATGTGTAAGCAAATGGGCCTAGGGAGTTAGGAAGGATTCAGGTTATGTGTAAGCAAATGGGCCTAGGGAGTTAGGAAGGATTCAGGTTATGTGTAAGCAAATGGGCCTAGGGAGTTAGGAAGGATTGAGGTTATGTGTAAGCAAATGGGCCTAGGGAGTTAGGAAGGATTCAGGTTATGTGTAAGCAAATGGGCCTAGGGAGTTAGGAAGGATTCAGGTTATGTGTAAGCAAATGGGCCTAGGGAGTTAGGAAGGATTCAGGTTATGTGTAAGCAAATGGGCCTAGGGAGTTAGGAAGGATTGAGGTTATGTGTAAGCAAATGGGCCTAGGGAGTTAGGAAGGATTCAGGTTATGTGTAAGCAAATGGGCCTAGGGAGTTAGGAAGGATTCAGGTTATGTGTAAGCAAATGGGCCTAGGGAGTTAGGAAGGATTCAGGTTATGTGTAAGCAAATGGGCCTAGGGAGTTAGGGTTAATCAGGAATTGTTAAACTTAAACCATCTCTGCATTCATATTGACATTAGAATGGGCCTGCCTTTACATGTATAGTTTGGTACCTCAAAACCCTATTAACCAGTTCGCGTCACAGGCCGTGTATACACGCAATTTTTTTTTGCACCGCGGATCGGAGAGCGTCTAAACACGCCATAGGAAACTTGGGAATATTTGTATGTATGCTCGGTTGACGTGATAACGAGCCACGTGCGTAAAGTGCAATGCTCGGAAGACGTGGCCACACGCTGTGGAAGCTTCCATTGTCCTTTTCGGTGACGTGAAAACACGCCATTTTGGCAGTGCTCGTGCTTCGGTCGACGTGTTATTGCACAACAATTGTTCGGCACGATAGCGGGGGCCGTGTAAACACGCTCGCATTGGTGGTTGGGGGGGGGGGGGTTTGGGCACTCATAAACCTGTTCCACACTGTTTTCTTTGTCTCCATTGAAATCTGTGGTATACTAAGATTTCTATAGACCAATTTACATGCACCATTGTCCCATTGTTACTCGGTACCATGCCACTCGGATAATGGAGGAAGGAATCCTTCCTCCATGCTCGGATGACGTGTAAATACAATGAAGAATTCTTCAGAGGGCTCGGTGGACTTCTAAAGACGCAACACGAAATACGCCCTCCTGGCTATAATTCCCAAGGGAAACTCGCCAATTTATATGCTACATGTAGTAAGCTAAATGTGGGTGTCCCGTCTTAGTTTCATTGACGTAACCAAAAAAAATTCACGCAAACAAAAACGTGTTTGTGTGGGAAAAAGAAACCTGCACAGGAGCCCAGAAAAACTTTTATTCCTGACGCGAACTGGTTAAAAACCATAATAAGTGCAGTCCGTTTGTAAAAGGTTAATATTTTTGTAGAAAAAGTGCAGGTATGTTAGTGAAATCTTTGCTGAAGGAGGGAGAGGCTGGGATGCATTCAGAAACATTTCTGGTGAACATTAAATTCAAGCGAAGGAAATAAAACAAATAATTTGTACATAATTCACTGCAGCAAATCACAAACACACAGTAACTGCAAATGTAACATTTGAGTTATTAGCACCGAATCATCTCCAGTTTGACTTGCACAGCTCAATAACCATTGTTCATGTCATTGCTTTTGGCTTCGGTCATGGCCTAAAGAGGGCGCTGTATACGCAAGCAGCGATATTGTCAGGTCACTGGTACTCACTAGTGCTATTGGCTCCATGCACATTCAATGGTTACCACAGTAATGTATGAATGAAACTGGGTCATGAAACGGTCGGTGTATGTGTGACGTTTGTGCACGGATGCCACTAGGTGGCGGTATACATGTACTACCTTTGGTTTGGGTTGAACCCTTGTGTGATTTTTCAGGTTGCATAGGCAAGCGTGCTTTTGAATGTGCCTTTCTGTAGCTCTTGATCCAATAAGAATTTAGCAATCCACAGGGGGTAGAATGTCGAACCCAACCACCACTATCTCGCTCATTTTTACTAATAGTGTAATCTTACCTGCTCAGTAAGTACATGTATGATGGATATTTGTTTCATGAAAAATCAGGCATTTTTGGTATACGATAACTCAGTTACATGTACATGTATCACCTCCACCATTAGTGGCCAGCACGGTCAACATACATGCGCAGTGGCAACTACGATGGTATTCCATTTTTTAAAGACTTTTTAGAAGGGAAATCGAGTTTGAAATCCACCATAAAAGTGTATTTTAAAGATAGTTTTTGCTTTCTGTACCCCTTAACCCTTTCAATACCGAATTGTTTTGACCACGCAGCCCACTGAGGACCACATTGTTTGTACGGAGTGTACATGTACAGTCCAGAACCGAATTGTTTTGCAACCACGGCAGCTTCTGAAGACCCCACTTTTCAAGCTCAGTTTTCATAGTGAAGACAGTGTCGTAGAGAAAAAATTTGTGCATGCCTTTTGTTACATATATAATTACCTTTCAAATGGTTACAACAAAAATATATTTCAATGCAATTTTGGTTGATTATATTATAATTTCTCTAAATTTGAAGTTTCAAAATATTTGAATCTAGAATTTTTATGTTATAACTTGACTACTCATGCACTTTCAAACTTGATTTTCATTATGAAGACTTAGATAAATGAAACAGGTTTGTGTGTGACATTTTTCACTCATTGTATACTCTTTCATATAACATCAAAATCAATTGTTTTTGGTATAAAACAAGCAACTTATTACAATTTTTCCAGAGGGTTGCAGTTTCCTATCTGATGAGCCTAATGGACTCCCAATTACACAATGTAAAATGCACTGCATAGATCCTCCATTGTAATACACTGTGTGTGTTCATTGATGCGTGTGAGATTACACACATACATGTATGCACAGCTAATACACACAGTACATGTACATGTTACATTGTATAGTGGATAAACTACATGTCGCAGGCCCATGCTGATTGCATACACAATGTGTGGAATCTCAGCCTTCTTTCATCTGTTTGTCAAGCAAGTATTTCATGTCAGAAGCTTATGGTTACAAATCCAAATAATGGATAAAACATAGCGTATCCATATTCTGTGTACTTTCAAATGTAAAGGTTTATAAAAAAATATGAACACAAAGACACTTTGCTCATAATATGATTATGAATATACTCAATTTATTGTTTTTTTGTTTGGCAAAGACAATATTTTTCTTTCACAAGAAAAGAACATGAATACATCAAAAATAAGATATATTCTAGGGCACACATACAATTTGTGATAGACTAACAAACACCGACGATAACCACCTCCACGCCGACCACCACGGACTCGCACACCACGCGGCACGCCATTCCCGGCGCGGTAGCCTGTCTTGCACTGCTTGGCCCGGGCAAATTGTCGTCAGATTCTGACGAAATATCTTCGGATTCTTGGCTAGAATCTTCCTCGGAATCATTTGATTCATTCTCAGAATCACTATCAGCAAAAAGCTCATCCAGTAACTGAGCATTTCGCTCATCCATAGTGACAAAATGTTGGAAAAACTTTCAGAAAATTAGCGCATGTGAAAAACTTTGATCAGAGTTTTCTCAAAAGGTCATAATGGTGACCCCTATCGTTCTATACATCATTGGAAAGCTTATGATGTGTTCATTTCAACTGTATAAAAATTAACAGCAGAGGGCAGAAAATAAATTTAGTGGACCCTCTTGAACACCGGCACTGCTCTCGTCGACGAAAGTCGACGATGGTAAAGAAGCGTAGGTAGGTGCGCCGTCGACGAAAGTCGACGATGGTAAAGAAGCGTAGGTAGGTGCGCTGTCGACGAAAGTCGACAATGGTATTGAAAGGGTTAAATCGTTTATAGATCCCTCTGTCAACTGATTAGTGGTTGAAACAAATCATTACAAAACCTTAAAAAGTGGCGGTTGGATTCGATACTATTTCCATTCCCAGAACCCTACGGAGTGTAGCAGAGGAGTTCCCCCAGAGCTAATTTCTGATAGCCTTTTTGTAGCTCTTCATGCTCTTAGGTCTGATACAACCCAATAACAAGACCTCGAAAATAAAGTAACTGCATTTAAACATTATTTGTGACTTTACCTGATGGGTCCAAAGAACTGCAATGCTTCCACTAGGTCAGCATCTGTAACCCTGTCACTAAGACCACGGACGTGGACCACCTTGGACGCCATGTGCTTGTGATCATCCTCAAATCGGTCCTGAAGCAAAGTGAAAATACAAACTGTTGAATACAGGCCAAAACCACTAATAGCGGCACAAAGGAAAGGCTTGTGCACTAAATATTCCAAACATGTCTAACCCCATACACACGTCAGTGTAGGGCAAATTAAATTCTTTATCACCCGATATCGAGGAACCCACTGCTACATGTATATAGGATTCTAGCCAGCCAATCGTCATCGGGCAAGTTCGGTGGTCGAGAGGTTAAGACGTCTGCACTAGTAAACAGGAGGTCGTAGGTTCGAATCACGCCTGAGTCGCCTGTTAAGTTTTTCCACAGACACTCGGAAAGCACCTAGTATACAGTGCTATACACACGTCGGTGGAAGGCAAATTAAATTAAATGTCTAACCCTAGCTGTAGTTACTGTATCTCAAAGGTCTTGTCATTGGGTCCAATCATACCTGGTAGAGCTACAGACTTTTACAGTGGAAATTTGAGAGACACTCAGGGGACAAGACATGCAACTTTGTAATTGCAAAAAAAAGAGGAAATGGCTGAGCACACAAAACTTTGTAGTGTTTTTCAGTTTTCTATAGCACTATTAACCCTCCTATACAATGTAGGTTTAACAATCAAAGACACTCAAAATTTGTATGTAACTCCCAACCCATTGACTTTGTGCAGCGCACTCAAATAAATGCAAGGACATGTAGCTGTGGTAGGAGGTCAAACCAAAACCACTCAACTGTATGAGTCTGCAGCTAACTTATGCAGTACATACACAGCTCTGTGTGACTCTGCATATAACTTATGTAGGACATACACAAGTGTGTTTGACTTTGCCACTAACTCCAGCACAAAAATACACATGTGTGAACAATTGGCAATGCAACCAAAAATACTCAAGTGACTGTCTGTGGGTGCGGTGCTTACTGGGCCAAATTTCAGCCTGGGCATAGGAGGGTTAATAAAGAAAAAAGAGGAAATCAGCTGATCAGCTGAAAAGTTGCATGCCTGAGGGGAAATTTGGCTCTTTTTGAATATCACCTTAAATAATAATTAACCCTCCTATTATCAGTGTTGTTCTTTACAAAGTGGACCCATACTTCAAAATGACACAACTATGACATTTACACACTTTCTTAAAGATTAATGGCATACCCCAAGGCTCTTCAGAGAGATGAGGTAAACTGAAGCAGCCACCTGCTTTGTTTCATTGCAAGGTTAACTTGAAATAAACCAGTGCAGTAACTTGGGGTGTACACATAAAGTGTGAAGGTCAGAACACTTTGTTTTTGTCCTAGACCCAAGGGGCATTTTGGGGTATCCATGTACCATTCTTGTGTACAGTATGCAATATTTTAAGGCATGCATAGAAAAAGCATTGTGTACTTAGCAGTTTTTTTTGTGGCATTTGAGACTGCATGTATACAAGGGTTAATATTAAGTGTCTTTCCTCTCCACAGAATACACCTACATGTAGATAATTCCTCTATCATTTGAATGAATCAACAATGACCAAAACCAATATTAACCCTCCTATGCCCAGGCTGAAATTTGGCCCAGTCAGCAAGGCACCCACAGACACTCGAGTATTTTTGGTTGCATTGCCAATAGGTCAAACCACAGAGTCACACAGAGCTGTGTATGTACTTGGTTTTGGTTTGACCTCCTTGAGTGCACTGCACAAAGTCAATGGGTTGGGAGTTACATACAAATTTTGAGTGTCTTTGGGTTTGACCTCCTATCACAACCACATACAGTACCAGCCACAAGTAATTCCATTTACCCCCGTGGAGTATCCGTGACGTGGCGGGTAAATTGCGTGCCGGGTACGGGGCGCCACGCAGCCACGCGGGTAATTGCCGTGGGCCTTCGAGCGAAGCTCATGGCGTGTCGGGTAGTTTTGCGTGGGCTTTGCGTGGGCAACTGCAACGATACACAGCGCATAGTACACGGCACCGCACGGAAGCCCACGACACCGCACGGAAGCCCACGACACGAACTGAACGTCATTCAAGAGCATAATGTAGATCGGGGGCCGAACGTCCATTTAAATATGGGTAATTTTAAATGAATGAAATGGTTGCAACGTTGAGCTTCATAGCGGGGTACATGCAAAGGAAGATTTGTTTCATTTAAAATCCCTGTTAAAACATGCTTGCTTATCTGCGAGTTTTATTAGCACGAGTCAATAATTGTAGTAAATGGCGTTTTGCGGCTAATGCCTCATTAATCACAGGCTTACAGTTTTAGGATATGATCTGCTTAACAATACATGTATTTATTAGAAAACTACTGTCGGTTAATTTTCTGATGCCGCATGGTACTGTAAGTTGGGTTCTATGACAAATTGCATTTTAAACATTTTCTTTGTATTATTAAATAATTAAGGCCTGGTTGATTTACTGATAATTTCTCCGTTTTCACAGTTGGAATGTAGATTGGTTTTGTCCCGTTCCACCGTTGATTACCTCTATCGTCCATCTACGTAATTCGCCGCACTCGTGAAATGACGCACCTACCTTTGGCTTAGCATTTCTCGGAAAACTTACAAAACTATGGCGTATTACTGGTTGCATAAACTTATCTAAGTCGTGCTTGTTACAGAAATAAAAATTATAGTGAAATTGTATGATTAACTGGAAAGTTAGTGCTTGTGAAAGTGGAAAAAGTTGTTTAACCACTGATTTTACTAGATACAAATAGTAAGAGATTTACATGACCTCAATTTTTTTTTCACGAACATCTGTGATTTTATTGTTCTTTGCCGTCAACAAGCTGTTGCCTGTGGAAACCAAAATATATGAATGCTTTGCATTTGCAATGATTTTTTTAAGAAATACTGATCCTCAAATTGGACACATTCCTTATAGAAGAAGCGAACGAAGACTACTTAATTCGTTGGTGTTTATTTCGATGGTAGTGGAAAATTATTGAGAAAATGAAACATTAATATCATGGTTATGAAAAGAAATCTTTTATTTGACAAAATGTTAACAGCAATTTTACACATTTCAAAGTTTTAAAGTACTTTTTGCAAGAAATTTAACCACCTTCCATTTTATTGGTCTTTCAAGAATATTGATTAAAAGTTTTGAGAGCTTCTCCAAATTATACCAGTTTAAAAACAATTTTACAACCATCTGGAATAAGATGAAACATGATTTCAACTGTTTTTCTTCTTGGGTACATTTTCTGTGCCCCCATCAACTTTAACAGTTTGGGGTGAGTCATTATACCAACATCAATTTTCTGATGACCACAATTCTGTGCATCTCAAAAAACGGCGCTCAAGACGTCCACGTGTATGATCATGCATTGAAATTCAGCATTTTATAAGAGAATCCTTCACTGAAACAAACTGAAACAGCAAACTGCTAATTTAATTTGTAAGTTACCGTCCAGTTGATTATATAACCTTAGGTGCGTCATTTAGGGTAAATTGAGGATACATGACAAGTAAAATGTATGTGCAATAAAACGTTACAGTTGGGTCCGTCACGGTATCATTATGGGAGTTCAATAACATTCCACGAAGGTTTACCTGTAGCATGTTCCTCCATTTCTGTTAGACCGGTTTATTATTTTTGTCAAATTAAATAACATTGATATGTTTGTTTGATGGCACGGTTGGTCTTTTTGCTTAATAAATACCGTCGATTTAACGTTTTAAACGTTTTAGGAATGTTTGCATGACGTTATTATCATAGTTGATCCATCAGTCGAAAAACGTTCATGTAGTGCTGCAATGCAAACTTCATTTACGGAGCCAAGATTTATATTTGTGGATAATGTAATCTTCTAGTTTCTGGCGAGAAAGCTGTGGGATTGAGGAATACAGATACTGCACGTTTGCCGTGGGTGGTGACGAGATTATATAGTCGGAAGATCACAGTACATTTTGAGGCTTGCAAAAGACGCTGTCACTCGGGCACCGGCACGCACAGTGGAGATCAGAACTTATTTAAGCGATAAAGAGTGACGTTAGTTGGTAGATACGCCAGCGCTACTCCACACTGGTTCCGTCTGTATCATACCGCATCATAACTTATCAATGGAAATCCATTTAACGCATGGGCCACATGGCCAGGCCTGAGGGGATCAGTCTAGTCACATTTTTGTTCAGAAATTGGAGTCCCCACGGTCTACCTCGTGCTTCCTCCTAGACCCTCGTGGAAAAAGCTAATGTGTTACTTTGTACTTCAGATACGAAAACTTAGTACCTCTCTATACTATAATGCCTATATCATGGATATGGAGAATGTACATGTAGTAATTTTACCGATGAATAAATTCGGATGGCCTATACTCCCGGCTTCCCTACTGAATGCAGCACACGCTTTTCTTACGAACGGTATTTAACTATCGAAATCCCTGGGGACGAGGTTAGGTTGTTCCCATGCATGCAATATCGTGTGCAACACACTGATCACTATAATAATATTCAGTGGAACAAGATCGAGGTTACTCAGTACATACAGGTTTTAGTCTTGCGCAAAGACGTTTGTTGCAGATTTTTTGAAACCGCAAAAGACTACTACGGATATTTAATGGTCCGTGGCTGAGGCAGTAAAACTAAAACGAAACTAAAAAATAAACGTATGTATACAATGACGTACGTCTACAAATTGTGTTGTTTTAAATTGTGTTTAAACTATATTAAAAAATGAAAACTTGAATTTGGTCAATTAATGAAGGCCTGAATGCAGACCAAAAACCTGTAAAGATAACACCGCGTCATTCCTGTCGAAATTTATACATACACGTAAACAGATGTCGTCCGCCCAAATAAAGAGTGTAGTCATACCCCCCGTTAATAACAAATCGTTGTACGAATCAGTGATCCTCCGCTGGGCAATGGTTGTGAAAACTAACGTTGCTTAGCTGCCTTGGTTTCTCGTGGCCACGCAGATCCCCCGACACGGCCCGCAAGTTTTCCGTGGCTCCCCGTGCCCCCGCGGGTTTTTCGCGTGGCTACATGTACCCGCCACGCACTCGATGGCGCACATGTGTTACCCGCGAGTGTTTGGAATTACTTGTGGCTGGTACTGTATGCTTGCATGTATTTGATTGCACTGCACAAAGTCAATGGGTTAAGAGAGACATACAAATTTTGAGTGTCTTTGAGTGTTAAACCTATAGGAGGGTTAAATGCCAAAAAATCGCAACTTTTTGACAGAACAACTTACTTTGCATTATGAAGTCATCCAAGCCCAATAGCCAAGCACCCATATTACAGACTATCTTAAATCATATGAATCAATCTATTTTGGTTAGTGTACAAAGAATGGGTCTCCCAAATTTTTTACGTAAAAAGACTGTAGTTCTAAGGACTGATTCGACCCAATGATAAGACCTTTGAGATACAGCTAAAATAATCCAAACATGTGAAACCCTTGCATAATTTGATATTTCAAAATCATTTAAAAGGTGCTGAAAGGTACATGTACACGTGGTTTCATGTGGCAATGAATCAACACTGTAGTGTTTAACACAGTTATTCCATTTATCAAAAACTGATAGACATAGTGTTTTGGCAGGTGTGTCAACCCACAAAATGGACTGAAATAAGACAATGTGTTTATCATGCAGTAAAGACCAAGTGGCAAACTGTTATTCCCAAAAACAAAAATTTTTATATCCAAATAAATGCCTGATCTCAATTTCTTTTGCAAAATTGCAAAGTCGTTTGTATTAAAAAAGTGCTGTATAAGAAACTGAGTCTATGAGGGTGTCAAGTATTAACCGAACATAAACTTTTGATACAATGTGATTAGGTCAATCTCAAGTCGCTAGTGAGTGACGTACATAATTGCTGGTTGGTCCTTTATCACCATAAATGCATAGGCTATGTCTATGGACTAAGCATGTGTTTTTAGCAGCGAACAAAATGGCCAGAATCTCATCAGACCGTGCATTCATTCATTGCTAAAAAACTCTCAAAATATAATTTTTTCATCCTCATTTGACTCCACTTTCATCTATCATCTTTTACAGGAAAATCAGCGGTATTTATTAATATTTGGATAGAAAAGTGGCGGTTGTTATTCTACATTCTTTCCCCACCGATACTCACACTCATAGCGGAATCATCACAACCATTATCTGTGCAGCTATTTCCACATGTAAAGCACTCATATGAGGATGTATAGTAGGAAGGGTTATTACAATGAACACATTCCATGAGTCATGAAAAAAAAATTACAAGTCAAATGGTGGGATAAATGCCACAAACTGTTCACAATATGTGGTTCCAAATCCACATATTTAATCTTGCACTACAATACAGTATACATGTATGTGTGTGTGTGTGTGTGTGTGTACATGCATGTGCAACTGCTTAACTGCAACACATTTGTGCTTGTTAAACCATTTGCACTTCTCAAATGCAAATGTTTTTCAAGAGATGACAAAAAATGCCCAGGCTCAATGACTATTGTAATCAGCAGAGGGTTTGTTCTCAAAAGCAAGGCTCTGAGTCTGAGGAATGTATCTTAATTCAAATACCAGCCACGGTCAGACAATAAGCATGTTGGGCAGCATGCCAACAATAGAGCAATGCCAACTATTGTCTCATTGAAGAATTCCTCCTGAAGTGGTATAAAGTGATTGTGAAGTCAGACACCTGTTGTGTTTATACACCATGGGGGTTACACTGTATACCACTTTATACCACTTCAGAAGTGGACTAGCCACTTCATGACCTCAAGGGAAATGAATTTGAGGGAAATTTACCCAATTATAAAATTAACAAATTAATATAGGTTTTCCCGACGAATTTGCGAATTTTTATGATCATTTTCATTATCAGTCATTCTATTTCGCCTGATCTTTGCATATCCGATCAAATTTGGGTTTCTTTTTAATTGCTGGGCATCCAATTTACATTTTCTGGCACTCCTTGTTATTTTCCAGAGCGTTCATTTTAGTTTTGGGCATTCTATTTCGTTTTGGGGCACACAATACTTAATACGCAGCATTCTTAAATTAAATGATTGCTATCTTTTGATGGTTAATTCATTCAAATTCACGACTGTTGGTGAGCATGTGACATATTTACCATACTTTTTTTTCTTTTTCGTTTATGTGCAATCGTTTTCATCGTTTGGCCATTCAAATTAAAATAAAATTGATGGATAAAGTTACCAGTTTTTGCTTAGGTTCAAAATCTGTGTGTCTTAAACATTTCTATCAAACAGACATGTGCGATATAACGATCTCACGAAATAATGAAACGAAAAGGGACGGGGTTTTCTTTTTAACTGTTGATCTTTTCTACTTGATTTTAAGTGTTAACAAATCTTTAGGGGGCATCTTTATGCTGACATGTTTTTAACCCTTTGACATTTCTTTACTGCCTCTTGTTCGCTCTGGTTTTGTAAGCTGAATTACCCATCAATCTCTTGACGTGCAAGACATCGTGGCATGTATGTTTGGCAATTGTTATACCACCGGGAACACTTCTCTTGGGTAATTTGTCCAATGTTTTCTTGGGCCACTTCCATCAGACGATCACATCTCCAATCCTGCATGTTCATTCCTGCTTCTTATGCTTGTCGATCCCCTACTCTTTGTTGCCATTCTGAAGGGCTAGATCTCTCTTGACCGGCTTTGAAGGCAGAGTGAGCCATTTTAGTCATGTTTAGGAATGGGAGTAGGAAGGAGTCGCTTTAACTGGATCAGGGAGGGCATCTGGTGGTAGCTCATGCTCACGCACATGGGCGTTATCGAGACCAAAAGACCGCTCATCCTGGGGAAACATATTCTGGCACTCGCGTGCTGTTTCCGCCAGGAACCCCTCAAACCTCTCTCTTGTGACGGTTTCAAACGCAATGCAATGATGGACCAGTCCTATCTCACCAGAAACTGCAAAGGTTACATTGCAATTGCGACCACGTTGCCCATGGACCACTCTTCTAGCTGGGACTCCACGGCGGGCTCGTCCGAACGAACGCCTCGCCCAGATATTGTAGCCTGTCTCGCCGATGAAGACACAGTGGGCCAACACACCATGTTGGAGAAACCACTGGCGCATTTCGACGCCGCATGTCAAGTACGCGAGGGGAGTTCCTTACTTCAGGCACGTCTTCTGCTAGCTTCAGGGTAATCAACATGCCATCCAACGCTCGAGCAATGGTGCTGGGAGAAACGTGCTGGGAGAAACATGCGGCTTCTCAGGCAGGGCATGCTCCAGGTCTTCTTTCATTTGCTTTAGAGTTAGAAGGGGGTTCAAGTCTAGCAGGCGCTGTACATGTAGCTCGTTCCTCATTTCCTCGTCCATCTTGGTGTTATGAGCTCCTCCTTTGGGCAGACTTTGACGGCGACCAGTGCGAACATAATCATGAACATGTTTTAACAATTTGTAATTATATGCTATTGTCTATTGTCATTGATTCTATAGGCCTATTTAATGTTTTATTATTTGAATGGCATTCAATAAAATATTAGGGTAGAATGTTGTATCCGACTGCCACTTTTTCTCATTCAATATAACCAATAATGTAATCTTACCTACCTAGTAAGGTGGAGAACATATCGATGATGATGGACATATACTTCAAATTATTCCAGGATATTTATTTCATGAAAAATCAGGCGTTTTTGGTATACGATGACTTTCTCAGTCAAGTTTGATCTTGCCAACTCCCCTGTTAGTGACCAACACATGTGTACATGCACAGTGGCAACTATAACAGGATCCTTTTATTTTCTGGGAGTATTTTTTAGAAGGGAAATAAAGTCCGAAAACCATCATAAAATTGGATTTTAAAGATAGTTTTCGCTTTCTGTACCCACAAAAATCGACAGAATAATTTTTTAACTGGTTAGTGGTTCCCAAAAAATTCCAAACAAACCTTAAAAAGTAGCGGTTGGATATGACATTCTTTCCAAATATTAATAATAGTTCAATAATTTTGTATTCAGTTGGACCCTTCTTTTTAACATGATATTCTGTCAATAATGTGTAGGCCTAAATTAAAAAAACATGGAGATTCATACTTCCCGGGGATGTACAGTAGGTATGTATATTTACTATAACTAGTATTTATCCTAGAATAAGCCTTATTGGAATTGTGCGCGCATTGAATTATGGGAGTTGGGTTTTGGAAAAAAACTGTAAACAAACGCACATGTTTGTGCACAAAGTCAATGGAGGAGAAAGGTGGTCGGTCAGAAAATTGACGTTTTGTTACGTATTATAGCAAAATTATGGAGAAGTTTAAGAAATCAGTTAAATTATAAACAGCATTTTTACAATTAGGAAAAGAATTGATTCCCTCCCCCCTCCCCCCGAAAACTATGCAAATGGAGGAATTCTCAGCTGATTTCTGATCCCCGGGGTGCGATGACCATATTTTAGTAATTTTTTTCTTCTAAAAAAGGGGTAAATTTAAAAAACAAATTAAGCATTATGGTCAAACCGTGGTCAAATCCACAGTAATGATGATTATAAATTGGGGGTGTCGGTCGAGGGTAAAATAAAATAAATAAATAAATAAATACAAAATTGCTGCCACCCCAAAAAACAAACCATTAAAAAAATAATTAAAATCAAACAAAGTGCTAGTTGAGACAAGAACTATTATCTTATCAAAAAACTTATCAAAAAAATTATATTATTTTGGGACTGTCTGATTAACTGCATCATGTAGTCCCCGATCGTAGATTGGTGACACGGATCGCTGCCCATCAGATCTGAAATGAGACTTGCCTATTTTAATCCCCTTGGGATTAATATTGTATTAATTGTAGCTTTTGTCAAATGCCAATAAATTGTTGTTCCTACCACTAATTATAGATTGTACAAAAATATTAAGAATTGAATATCATGAACGTATAAAAAAGGCAAGTGGCACAAGGCACAAGGCACTGTTTTCTCCGTTTTACCATCCATTAATTTATATGCAATATATATTTTTTGTCGATGGGGAGAATATTTCTAAAAGAAAATATGTTCCGGAAACCAAACTGAAGAGCTTCTCGACCGTTAGTAGTGATCGAGTTTGACTAAAAAGTACAGCGCGACGAGCAAACTACAATACTGTCACTCCAGAAATCAGCTGAGAAATCCTCCGTTTGCGTGGTTTCTGGGAATACAAAATGATTCTTTTCTTAATTATACAAATGTTCTGTATGTAATTTAACTAATTCTTAATAATTTTTTCAATAGGCTAATACGTAAAAAACGTCAATTTTCTGACCGACCACCTTTCTCCTCCATTGACTTTGTGCACAAACATGTGCATTTGTTTACTTTTTTTCCAAAACCCGACTCCCATAATTCATTGCGCGCTCAATTCCGATAAGGCTTATAAACCTAGTGATCAATCTTTTTTTTGAGGGAAAATGACCAACAACTTCTAAGCAATGATAAATTGGGTCAAGTTATCACAGAGGTTGAGTTGTCACAAGGCCAGGGTTGAGTTGTCTCAGTCATGGCTCAAGTTTTTTGAGGGTCGAGTTGTCACAAGGGTCGAGTTGTCACAAGGGTCAAGTTGTCGGTGTCCAGTTGTCACAAGGGTCGAGATGTCTTAACCCCTAGGTCAAATTCAGAAAAAGGGAAAAATTTGGCGCTGCATTCTACTCCAGTTTGGGTTATTTTTTACAAATAAAAAGCGCCCCCTATCGGCATGAATTTCCATCGGCATCACTGTTCGGATCGTAATCGGAGAACGTCTTTGAATTTGAAACCATGCACTCCGACTGTTCAAGAAAAACATCATCAAAGCCATTTTTCTTAATCAACTTGAACTCAAATATATCTTGAAATATGGAGCATTAATAAGAAACATTTACCCTCGTTCCTGACTGCACTCCACGTCCACCAACCTCTGTTCTTTGACGTTTAGTTGCGTGTCCCTCAAAAGTAGCCATTTTCCGATGAAGATCGATGTGATAGCATGTGTACGCGATGACGTCACCAAAAGCCATTCAGCGCTTAGACTGGTCCCCTGTCTATATCCTTGGCCTATCGATACATCAAGTAGACAGGCTCCAGGCGTACCACCATTGGATACGTTAACGTAACGCGTTGTGTTGAAGATCTGACGTCACGCTTCGAGGCCTGCGTGCTAGATACCAACCAAGGTCAAAGTTCAAGCTCAAAGCGTGACGTCAGGTCTTCAGCGTTGAATGGATGTAGCGCCCTCTGTCATGTGGATATGGTTTTATCTGAATTCTAATTAAACTGCATCTTCAAGCCCCCCATCCGTTTTTAGCACAGAGTGCGCGATTTAATTGTTAAAACCCCCAGATTTTAAACATTAAAATTCATCTGACCATTCAATATATTAAGTTGCGGGTGCCTTGTAATTTGTTTATTTATATTTGTCTAAAGTAGGCAAATTGATTTCTTGTAAAACAATTTAAAAAAAAAGATGTTTCACCCATGTTTTTTACTATTGGGATTGCAGCAAAACAGAACAAGTATATAATTTGAACACTTGCCTTATACAACATGTTTAAATGTACTTGATGAACAAAAGTGGTAATTTTGAATACATATGAAAACAAAAAAACAATGAACTAAATGAAAAAATGTAAAAAATTAATAAATAAACGGGTGTTTCCCATTACATTGAAACAGATTTAGAATAAACAAGAAACAAAGGAACTTTTTCATTGTTTTTTTATTTTTAAAGTTTCAGAGCAAAGTTATACTTTTTGAATAATATATACAGTACTCATTTACAATGTACATTTTTATAATACAATTTTGCAAAATTATATTGGAGTCGCAGTCTAAAGTGCAACATTTGATGAAGAGTTATACAAATAGCCGATATCAATATTTATGCCCTCTTTTCCGTACTTTGCCAAGCATACAAGTGATTTCATAGCTTATCTACAATAATCTCAAATGAATCATGTTAAATCCACTGTACCCTACTGGTAATCGAAAAAACATAACTGATCACAGTTTAGTTATGACTTAATTAAGGTTGTGCATGGTGTGAATAGATACAGTCAGATTTGCGCCGGTGACACCGTGTGTTGAAATAATCTTCATGTAGTGAGGGTTCTGAGAACCTTTGGTTAACTTGACATTTCGATCAGTATGCTCAAGTTGTCTTCAGTTTTACATAAAACTTTCTTTGTGTAAAGTTGATGGTCAATCATCCCTTGATATATTTCTGTCTCAAGTGATATGAGACAAAAAAAAAGAAAAAAAAAATGATTTGATGACAGAAATTTGACTTTTGAATTAATTTGAACAATCTACTATTTGCTCGCTATCGAAACCATAAACAGAATATTCACATGTTGATTTTGACACATACAAATGTATATCTTGATTCTTATAACGTATGGATGCATTTACAAACATTTTACCAGAAGTGTATACTGGCTTTATATTAACTTATTAAAACTGGAAGAGTCTTGACACATTTGATAATATATATAGGCTAGGAATATGTAATAATACCATGGATCAGTAATAACATCACAAACGCTGCTTCTGCCATTATAGCGTACGCAAAATTTGTCTGTGGTCAATCTAATTTTAGAAATACTTTGCCCATCATACAACTGATTCCATAGTTTATCTATCGTAATTAATCTCAACATAATCTCAAAATAATTTAATAATCTTTAATGAACTTAACAATCCCGAAAATATAGCACAAACAACATATTCTGCCATTGAAATGCACACACAAATTGTCCATGGTCAATTTATTTGAAGAAATAAGACACGTCGGTGAACAACGCAATTAAAATCTTATAATGCATTGATCACAAAGTTCAGAATCGTAGTCTGTGACTCAAGCATCCCGGCCTTTCACACACAGACAGAGCTTATTAACTGGCTTTGTTGGTTGCCAGCCAGATTTTCATATAAAATGTGTATACTTTGGCTGGTTGTCCATTTAAATATTGCCTAGGAAAAATATTTGCTTAGCAGCCGAAATTGAAATATGAAATTGGCTGGCTGGCTGGCTGGCCCGCTGCTTCCCCCCCCCCCTTCCCCCCCCCCCTCCCCCTCCCCCTTCCCCTTCCCCGCAATATTATGATATATTTGGTACTGGGGCAAGACATTGGTCTATTGATTATGTGGAAAAGTGTGTTTGTACATCGCAAACCATTAACAACCTTGCACAGACTTTACATTTACAACACTGGTTCTGTTCATTCCATTTCTCCTATATCAATGCATTACATTCTTTGACAGATTTTTTTCAGGTAGCTTCTGTAAAATCTGTTTTTATCTAATAAAAAACATGTTAAAACATTAAGAATAATACAACCGAACTTTGAATGAAACAATTAAATGATAAATAAATGAAGAGTAAATTTTTAATTGAAATATTCTGATGTTTCAATAAGCTAAATAGAATACTATTTTCATTTGGTGAACAAACTGGTGTAATTATATACGTGTAATACTCTTTAAAAATATAATAACAATAATAATCATTGTGAAAGCAACAATATCTAGCAAGGATTGCCACTCACATTTTAATTCTACTGAGGGAAAAAAGTTTCATTCCCGTTAATAAATACCCATCTCAATTTATTAGTACCTTGTACAACTAATATGTATTCTGTATAACATCGATGCTAATTTTGTGTGCAGAAAAAAAAAATCACACTCAACATAACTCCATTTTGATTCTGAAGCTTATTAAAAATATATTTAATCTAATTAAATTGATAAAAATAATCTTGACAACAACAAAGCTGAAAGCCGACCATTCCACCTGTGGTCCCCCCCCCCCCCCGTAAGTAAATGCTATGCATATGTATATGTCATTTACAATTTACTGTCATAATGGAATGTTCAGTGTAATGTTTATGATCAATACCTTCCAAGCTGACTTTGTCTAGTTCCCTGATGAACACATAGCCGTTACACGATAGGACACCATAATATTTGCCTATTTCTTGCTGCCAATCACCATTTGCAACTTTGCCACGCCCCTAAGATAACTTTTACATACATAACATGTGGGGGTATACTTTACTCAATATGCTTTTTATATGCATGCATTGTCAGCATGTTCATGAAGAAGCACATCAAGTTATCTTGGTTTTCTAAGGCAATTTTTACACATAAAGAAATACCTGCTTGTCTTTATTACTGTATTTAGTGTATGTGACGCATATTGCATGTCGACAGACATACACACACAGCTGAATGCACAAGCTTCAACATTTTCTTTTGTCTTAGAACTGGGTGGTCATGTGATGTGTATCAGGTGCTGTGATTGGCAATTATGTATGAATGGTGAAAGGTCAATTCAGTGACCACCGGATTTGTTAAGTACGATGAATAAAAACAAATTAGCTGCTATGTGATATTGCCTTCTGTGTTTTCATTTTTATCTACAACATAATTACAAATAAATAGTCATCACCTTGAAAAACAGCTTTTCGGCAAATTCAAACTGACTGCTGTGATATATTATGATAATTTTTAGTGAGGTATTTTCTTCCAATACTGGAATCTAGATTGTTAACTTCTTTTAAACGCATGCTGCAATCTTCAAGTGCTGAAATCGAAAAGGAATTTGTATAAATTACTTTTTAACAAAACAACAAAATGAATGAAATATAATCTTAAAATTTGGCGATGGTACCAGACACACTGATGAGAAATTAGTGTGTCTGACATGCTGCCGTTTTTTGAGGAAACATGAAATGTATAACAAATTTAAAATATAGATTGATGTAATTAAAGGCTAAAAAAAACAACAAGAAACTTTCACATGTTAGTTTCTATACGTATTTCTTGTTTCTTATAATGATATAAAATCCAGACTGGTGAAATTAGAAAGTAATTAGATCTTAGAGGCTACACATGATCTGTGATGGATGGAATGTACGAATGTCAACCATGAATGGACTGCTTGGGTGTCCGATTGTCTCACTGTGACGTTGATGCTCACAAGATGCAAATGTTACTCACTTTGCGGGCAAAGAACAAAGGCACTTTTATGACTAACTCACACAGTCAATCAATCAATATGAATTAAATGTTTCAAATATTTGTCAGGTACTTGAAACCAGGGGGGTTTAAAATGTAAAGGTAAAGTATGGGATTTGTAATTCAAAAATATCCAAATATATTTTAATGTGAAATTTACATAGTGTAAAGCTGATGATTGTATGAGTCCTTTCCTTGAAATCATTTTCTCTGAGTAGCTGTTTTTTTTAAGTGAAATAACTTTCAATTCATATTTCCTAAATTCCATATTTGCGAATGAATACAACAAATCTGCATGCATCAATCACTATTTTCTTGTGAACGACCAAATGTAATAAGCTGAAACTTTCACAGGTTGGTTGTTACAAAGAGAGTAAGCATACATGTTTTGCCAACATTACCAATGTTGAATCTTCCCATTAAGCTTTCTGGAGACATTTTTAAACCCTTGCATACGGCTGACGGCTATAGCCGCGGCTTGCAGAGATGCCACTGGGCCGGTGGAAGTGTATATCTGCATTCCAGCACGTACGAAATTAATTGATTTTCCAGCTGCATTTGATGGGGGTTTCGCCTTGAACAGAAATCTTCAAGAAGGCTGATAGTTTGGTGAACCATATTGTTCTTGAATGGGAGTGTTATATAATAGATTGGGCTTTCGAGAGCTTCTGAACACAGTGCTTTCAAGAGCTTTCTGAACAAAGCCCTTTCAATTTCAATGTGGGGACTTCAAGTATAAGTTTTGAGGCTTCAAGTGTGATGAATAGGGTATGCCCAGTTTAGCTTGCCCGCTTATTGTTCGGTCTATAACGCTTGGTTGAACAGCGCGGTGTATTTATACCAGCACTCTATATCCACGGCCGGGTTCGACCCAGTGCTCCCTGGCCCCACAGATATTTCAGGGTTGGCCGCACTGCCCTCACTCGGTAAAAAATAATACTGGGGCGTATGCAAGAGGTTAACAAAGTGACAAATGAATTATCTAAAAAACATTGTTTAGAGAAAGTAAATAATAACAATCTGGACCCCCTTTAAAAAAAATCATGGATCTGCTCCTGGAAACAGTTGTCCCAGATTGCTTACGTTTTATAGCAGAAAATGTGCACATGGTACCACATGTAGTTGAATGTTATAAATAATGCATGCTACTGATATGTCAGTGTTTGGCATCTATCTGGCAGTGCTCTTCAGCTTCACAACGGCTTCTTATGGTTATTGTTGTAGAATGTCCTTCAGCCCCGAGCCCCTACTTCCTGGGGAGTTTCTCCCCGATGCCTCGGTCGAAATGGCCGGTGCAATAGTTGGAACTGTTGGGAGGACAGACTTCGGAGCCAACATCGGCTTGATCAGATAGGACTCGCCGGATCCCCTTGTGGCCACCGGGTGGTGCATGAAAGGGGAGTATTGAGGGACTGGGGCAGAGAAAGGGTTGAATGCTTGTCCCCGTGGGCTTCGGGGTTTCTCGTCTGTCATCTCTTCAAGTGGAAGACGCATCTTGGGTGTTGGGGTGGATTCGTGTTCCAGGAATTTGACAAACTGCTCTGTGAATGACTGTGATGGGAGTGGAAATCAAATATAAAATCTCTAGCTTACAAAAACATAAACATGAACAGTTGCTCTCATTTGGTTCAGGAAATCAACTAACTGACAGCAAGTGGGAGATGAATTAAATTGTGTATGTTTATTTTGGTAACTGATTGATGGATTGACTGATGGATTGACTGATGGATTGACTGATTTTCCTGCTTTTTATAAAGGGTTACCCCATCAGCTAAAGGCTGCTCTTTAACTGAGGCCCTGTATCAACCATATTACATCTAATCATGTACACTCTCTGAATGTTAAAGGTATGGTATAGGATTGCTGATTCAAAATTAATCAAATTATTGAATTGTATTGTGAAAACTTACTTGTTGTATTATGGTATCATTCTTCCATAGAATAATATTTGTCTCTAGTTCTAAGTGAAATAGAATTTAGGAAATAATATTTATCAATTTTGTAACTTCGCTTTAACAATATCACCATGATGGAAATTTATATACATCTGTACATCTGTACACAAGGGGATATATTACTTACATTTTCCAATGCTGCTTTGCGTGGAGTTGTGGGTGGGGTATTAGATGGTGTTCTCCGCCCCCATAGTCCAGACAGCCAGCCACCTTGATTCCCTCCAGCACCGATCTATAATGAGAAACGGCAAAATAGCAAACACTCAGTGAACAAAAAAACACTCAAATTTAGAGAACTGACTTTTGTGAAGACCAGGAATTCAGTCAACGTTCATGCACAAATCAACCATCTGATCCCGCTGTGACATCACTGATTTGCTCATGAATTTGCTCACATTTCTATTAGCACATAAACCAAAGAAAATTGCCCCAAAATGTATCAAAACACACATAAATTCGCAATTCAACGGTATAAATGTAATGTGAAAAACATGGATACAGAGTTTTGCATAATGTTTTCAAGTAAAACAAATCCTATATCATAGTCCCTGTAATGGCAACTATCGAATGAGATTCATGAATCTGTATTACGCCTTACCCTTTCCAACTCATCTGAGGTGAAGCTCAGCACACTGCCGATAAGCTTGAGGACCTCTGGTTGTTTCTTCGGCGGGGCATGGAAGTATCCCAGGACCAGGTTCTTCATCAGCGGTCTGGTAAAGATGGACAGTTGAGGGGTAATAGGTTAACTAAAGGATAGGTACAACACTGGTATTTTTAAATGTACGTTCATTTCGACACTCGACTCTTCAAGAAATATATCATAAATCTAACCTGTGTAAGTTTCAGCACAAACGATGCTCACTTTTTTTTCAAAAATGCGAGACCCTGTTGAAATGAAACTTTCAAAGGTTACTCAAACAGTTTTTTTTATGTTGTTACGCTTTTTACAAAAAGTTGCCGAACAGCAACTTTTTGAAATATAAAATTCTTTTTGAAATATAAAATTTGAAGTATTTGACATATTGTGTGCAATTAACTACTGTACTCCAAACAAGCGTGTGCACAAGATTGGCTGTCTTTCCTAAAGGCATCAATATAGCAGGAGGTGCCATTGCCAAAATAAAAAGAATTTCCCGGATGGGGCCAATTGGTATCCCGATTGAGAGATTAGGGATTCAATCAGAATAAAAGTATATCTCAATCTGGATAGTATAATTGACACTGACACCCCTGTCAGCCTTAGAACATGACTGGCACACTTTGTGTAGTTAGTAAACTCCTGGTAGTGATTGACTTACTTATCGACTTTACTCTCCTTGGCATTTCCGATCTCATTAAACCTCGCCTCGTACTGATGGAGAAGCTCCTCTTTCTTGGAAACTAAAATGAAAATGAGTTCCAACATTTGGTATCAAAAATGTGTCCACGAACATTTTTTTGTTTTTGTTTTTTTGGTAATCTTTTTTTGTCCCGACCAGTGAAATACATGATACATGTACACGTGGTTATTGGAACCAGACCAAATTTCCCATACACAATGTATGGTGGCTACGAGAGGCCGCACAAATCAGGCAAATGTTCATACCCCTATTTGAAAAAGTCATTTAAAACACAGCACGGCAGAATTCCAATCGATCCAGCAATTTTGGCTGCAATTGGACATTGTTTCATAGCAGGAAAAAACCCTAAAAATGCAGGTGTGAGGCGACGCACGCACAGACCAAATACCACAGACTTTTTCTTTTTGGCCTAAAATGATAGCACCTCAGATGATAAGCTTTCAATCAGATCATCAAGTTTCATCAAATCAGATTGTCTAAACTTACTGTTTATTATTATTATTATTATTTATATCACTGTTACTAAACTAGTGCTGTTTCACCAAACCAAAATGGCAGAATGTTCTTACGTTCATCTCGGAGTTTGTGTGCAACCTCCTCCTTCCTGTCCAGCTGCTCACTGAGTCTTGACGCCGCATCCAAGGCTTCCGTTGTTGCTGCTAAACGTTCCTGGATTGGGATAATCATAGATAACATGCACCAGAGAGATCATCTAAATATTATTGAGACTTCTATTCAACTAACTTTTTTCCCTTATTGTTCATTGCTGTTTATCCTCTCCTTTATTTTAAATCATAACCGTGCTATATAAGACTCCAATATTATTTTTTATAATATTATTCTTGCTATAACAGAATTGTCACATTCATTATCATCATCATTATCTTGTCCTAGTGCCTACTCTGATTAATTTCATAATCACAAGGTTTCTTGGAGAAATCCTTGCTGGCGGTCCCCAGTTATCTCCAGCAGAAGCAATGTACAGTTATGTCTTGCTCAAGGACACAAGTAGCAGGAGGTCGTGGCTTCGAATCCCACCCGAGTCGCCTGTGAAATTTTTTCCACAGACACTCAGAAAGCACTGAGTATACAGTGCTATACACACGTCGGTGTAGGGCAAAATTAAATCAATTGTTTATCACCCGACGCAAGAATTTCATCAACCTATAGCATGGTCAAGGCTAGGATTTGCACCCACATTCTGATGACTCAGCCATCAGAACACAAACTGCTCAGCCACGGCACCCTGGCATTGTCACTTCAGAGATCAACTAATCCACTGACCAAGTACACACTTTTGGTAAAGCGTATGTAAATGCATACATACTTAAGAACCAATAGATATGTACAGATAACAACCTGTGAATATTTTACAGAAATGTTACTGGAAAGCGCTACAACACAAATTATAAAAAGAAAAAAAAAGGGACAGGGTTCACAGACTATGAAATAAAAATCCCTATGCAATCAGGGTTTACCTGTAGTTCCACATTCTGTTTGAAAAGCTGTCCTGCCACTTTGTCCTTCTCCTCAGCTCTCACTTTATATCTCTCAACGTCAGCTGCAACCGCTGCCTCTTTCTCTGTTGATACATCAATTCAGACACATTTAATTGTGTTTAGATCTTTTGGCTCTGGGCCTTACCTAAAGAGGGTGCTATTTACAAAGTGTGCTGTTGGCTCCATGTATTTGGCTGTAATTTGTTTGAAACAAAATGGCACAATAAAACGTTTTTCAGGTAGAAAACCACTGCATACAGGTTTTTTATTAGTTTAATGTCTGTAAATGCATCCACACTTGATAAGAAATCGAGAGAGATGTATCGAAACCAACCTGTGAAAGTTTCAGTACCGTAATTTCCGGAATATAAGCCGCGGCTTATACGTTGATTTTGACACGGTAAAAGTTGCCTGTGGCTTATACGCGGTGCGGCTTATACGCCGAGGTATGAATCTTGAAGAACAAAACACAGTGCACAATTAAGCAAAAATCGTTGGTAAACAGAAAATGGTCTGGTCATTGTCAGTTTTAGTGAGCGGACCTCAATAGAGTCAATACACACAGATTTATTCAAAACTTCAGAATCCACGACGTAGATCATAGTCTATGCCATGCGTGTACCAGAGAGCCAATGGGAAAATTCGTTATATCGTAGTCTATGGAAGGAGCCAATAGGAAAATTCGTTACGCGTGGCAGGCGATGAGTCATCGTTTCGTTGGTTGCCGTTGTAGTGATTAATGTACATGTACTGTACGTTGTGCAGAAAGCAGGCAACCAGCGGGACTACGTTCGACATTCGATATCCCGAATGCCGTAAATATTTAATAGTGATACGGGAACGGAACAGCAAAATAGAAATGTCGCAGAAAGCTGCAGTGCAGAAATTTCGAGATAAATACTCAGAAAGCTACCCAGTTATGGCTGCCTCCAAACTTGGGGAACTTCACGCATTTTGTAAAATATGCAGCACGGATTTCTGCATTAGCCATGGTGGCCTTAACGATGTCAAGAAACACGTGGAGTCGAAGAAACATCGATCCCACAACACAAGCAGTGCCGTTGATTCCTGTACATGCACGTGTATTTCGGACATGCGTAAAATGTGCCAAACTTTACTATTAGTATTACGAATTTTCACTTGTCAAGGTTGGCAGGTATGCTATTGTGTCTCTTTCAATACATTTTGACTCGAACACAACACAATGACCCCCTTTGTGGCAATGTACGGACAGTGAGTGGCGTCCGGCGGGCCACTGTGTGTGCGGCTTATACGCGGTGCAGCTTATGTTGACGCATGAATCTTGTTTTGGTGATTTTGGGCTAGTGCGGCTTATACAACCGCGCGGCTTATATTCCGGAAATTACGGTACATTTCACTGTTTCGTTATTCAGAAACTTTTCAGATTTTAATTCAATATTTTTTGTAATCGGGTAATTACAAAAGTTGTACAGTCCCTGTATTGAAGATGCATCAGACATAAAACACAATAAAGTGGACCACTTTGCATCCGTCACGTTAGCAGTTTTTCCAATGGTTGTTATTTTTTTTTAAAGTACCTGAAACCAACCAAAAAGTGTTTCAACATGTGAATGGACATGCAGGCTTATACTAGAACTAATTTGAGTTGATTTATTTTATTTTTTTATTTTTTTATTTATTTTTTTACCCTCAAATTTCCATAAAAATTGGACGGAAAAAGTTACCTCACTTTTCCGTCCATTGTTGATGGAAATTTTAGGGTAATTAAAAAAATAATAGTAATAATCAACTCAAATTTTCTTTAGGATAAAGTACCTGAAACCAACCAAAAAGTGTTTCAACATGTGAATGGACATGCAGGCTTATACTAGAACTAATTTGAGTTGATTTATTTTATTTTTTTATTTTTTTATTTATTTTTTTACCCTCAAATTTCCATAAAAATTGGACGGAAAAAGTTACCTCACTTTTCCGTCCATTGTTGATGGAAATTTTAGGGTAATTAAAAAAATAATAGTAATAATCAACTCAAATTTTCTTTAGGATAAGCATGCATGTCTATTCAAATGTTGAAATTCTTTTTTGGTGGTTTCAGATATTAAACAAAAAATTATAACCATTAGAAAAACTGCTAACGTGACGGTAGGAAAGTGGCCCCCTTTATTGTGTTTTATGTCATCAAGCTGAGCAAGTATTCTTAACATACCTTGACTGAACTGCTCAAGAACCATCTGTAGGTTGGCAAGTGAGGTGCTGTATTGCTGAATCTGCTCCTGAGCCTCTCCGAGCTGTAGTAACGCCTGGTCTTTCTGATTTGTTGTTGAGTGCAGCTGGTCTAAGAGACTCTCTATCTGGCTACTGGCCTCCTTGCTGTAAACAGAATGAGTTTTGGTGAATTACCGTAATTTCCTGCGTATAAGACGCTCGGTGTATAAGGCGCATAACCCCAGAATCGGGGGAATGTGATTAAAGTGTCAACGTACAAGGCGCACCGCCGTATAAGGCGCACCATGACCGCTCAGTAGTGCAGTGCATGCCAGAAGCGCGCTATAGACCATGCCGCCGCCGCCGCCACCACGCCGCCGTCATTAGGAAAGTAGTCTGGTTGCGGCCCAAGTGATCCCGCGGTGTTGTGCGTAATACACTGATTAATAATCGAGGTGAAAAACAGACACGGCAAAAGTTGACAACCTTGCACACATCGCATAGAGACTTAGTCATTAGAAAGCGTTGTAGATAAAATGCGCGATCGTACGATGTTGGGCATGCTATTTTTAGAAACAGGAATTCTGCTTTTGGTACGTCACACACGAGTGAGGTCTTTCGTGAGTATTATTTACGGTGAATGAATGCATGAAAATCTTGCGCTAACGACCTTCATTGGAAAACACGGCCGCTTTGTTAGGTTGAGGTCTACCGAAAGTTACACAAGCGGTAATCATCACTTTGATCTCAAGCGACACCAGATAAGGCGCACCGTTAGATAAGACGCAGTGACGTTTTCGTACCTTTGAAAGTCAGATAAGCCGCGTCTTATACGCAGGAAATTACGGTAGCAGAGTCAAATTACAAAAATGTGAATTTTAAACACAATACTCTTTTACTTAGGAGTAAGGTTTGCAGTAGCACCATGTAAGAGTTGTAATAAGTGTTGGTTCTGAGAAGAACCGGTGGTGAGATAATTTGACATTTCAATCAATATACTTGGGTTGTCTTCAGAGTCCACAGTAGCAAATTTATATTGTTCTTATTGGCTGTTCGATTGCTCATGAATATATGTTCACTATGTTGCATATTCATTGTTATACCTTGCCTGTATGAACGTAGGCGCTCTGTAAACTACAAAAATGGACTGTATAATGCATTGACTGTGCCGAACTGAAGTATGTTGCAGGTCAAATGGGTGATAAAAAATAGGATGTAATTCATTCATTGGGGTTCCTAATGATCACGGGAAACGCGTTGCTATAATAATCGTTGCCGAAGAACAAGGATACAATGAGTACCAGTAAAAGTAAGCCTTTACTGTCGGGATAAATTGCCCCACTCTGGGGCTCAATAACAGATGATTTAATAAAAACGCGGTTTTATTTTTAAAAACCGAATTTGGCGGTATTTCGGTTTAGTAAAAATCCCTCGTGACTACTCAATTTTACCGAAAAACCGCTAAGCTCATTTTCACACAGATTTAAAAAATGCAAAACTCTAATAGAGAAAAATGTTGATTTAACTCATTTTATGGGAGCAGGTCACATATATTGGCTCTGTGTAAGGTCTAATGATACTGGGACTAAGTACTGAGGACTCTGACTCATTGTTTGAGGACTCAAATACATGCGATTAATTTGGTTTTCTTGCAAAAATTTCACTTTCAAAGGACTTATGACACGGACTTGAATTAGACCTTCACAACTCAAGATTCTGACTTGACAACGAGGACTGATTTTGGAATTGAGGTCTGCAGACTCGAAAACAAGTCTAATGAATGCTACTGACATGTGATTCATGATAATCATTCATGGTACCTTGCACTGTGCACAGCCGACGAGCTCATCCTTGCAGCATCCTCTGCCTGAACCAGTCTATTCCTCAGATCTTTCTCTCTCTCCTCGGCCTGCAGGGCTTCCCGGGTGTACCCCTCCTCCACCTGCAAGAGGTGGCCACGGAGACGCTCTAACTCCCTCACCAGTCGCTGCTCCCTCTCTTGACTACCATGGACCTGAATGGGCATTGGGGGGGGGGGGGATTGGATGGCAATGATTGCTTCTGTACGTATCTCTTGTTTCTTATAAATTGTGATGAAATAAATGCCTTTTTTAAGAGCAATACAGTATTGATAATCTCAAGAGAAATTATTTATAATATACTTGTTTTTAAGATAGATATGGTATCAAACATCCTGAGAAGTTATTCCATCTGACATGTTATCATTCTCGATAAAACATGAATTAAAATGTGACCTGGATCACCAGGAGCTGATCCATTCACATATTAAGATGAATACAAATAATCTGGATGCAATTTCAATATTTTCTCCAAAACTTCACAGGTTGGTGTCTTTATGAAATATCATTTAGATAATTGTATTGATTGGTCTCTGTACTGATCAAAAGTGCACACTGCCTTCAATTCGTGGTAAATTGATCATGGTATCAAACAAATTTTGTCTGAAATGCTATGATTTTTAGTAAAATTATATTTTACAGACAGTTCAAAATTCCTCAAGTAAATTCTACATTGACCAGAGTGACCAACTTTGGCATATTTCTCAGAAATGTATGGACCAACCGAACTGGAGATTTCACAGGTTGGTTTCTAACCATATTACCAGAAGTCTATGTACCTACACAAAGTGTGCCATCCTGCTCTAACCAAGTCCCTGGCATTGTATTCCTAATGCATGTATGCACACTGACCATGGTAATGGTTTGGCTGCCCTGATATACTTCTGATCTGATATTACATGATCAACATTAGTATGAATGCCCATAATGACTTTTTTAATACTGAAAAGTGTAAGGCCATAATCTCAGGCAATATGTTACCTTGAGTATGTTACCTTGAGTACAGAGAAATATGCTTATAAGCTACTGGAAGGAAAAAAAAACTTTCCAATGATCAGTAATAAAGTCTAAAGCCTGGTTCATACTTCATGCGAAGCAAATTTTACGTCATCATATTCGCGACGAATGATTCGCGCAAGTTGAAATGTGTTCAACTTTTGCCAACCTTCGCCGCGAATACTTGCCGTGAACCACTGTTGACATCACAAATTTCGCTTTGCATTCGTTTTTGCATTAAGTATGAACCGGCCTTTACTCAGTACATAGATCCGTCATGAGACTCTCTCATTTACCTCATTTTGTTGAGCCTGTAGGTCAGCCTGATGACGCTGTAATGCTAACAGAGCCTGGTCTCTCTCCTGCTGAAACATCAACGCCTGCTTCTGCATTGCTTCCGTCTCTCCAAGCAGCCGCTGCAACTCACCGGCTGTACCTTTCTCCCTCTCCTGCACCAACCTCGTCAGTGTGTTATTCTTCTCCCTCAGCGCTCTATTTTCATATTCCTTTTCCCGTATCTGAGAGGCAAGTCGGTTACTCATGTCTTGCAGTGTCCTGTTTTCGCCGTCCTTATTGCGCACTGCGTGCTGCAGCGCTTGGCTGTCTGTCTTCAGCGTGGCGTTTTCCGCCTGCAAACCCTGGAGGTGTACGTGCACCGTCTGATTCTGACTCTGGAGACTGTGAAGTTGCACATCTTTGGCCTTTGTGTCATTTGTGAGTGATTGTAACTGATGATTCTTCAGCTGCAAGGCAGCGTCCCGCTCCAGGAGCGACTGGTTTTGGAGGTCTACTTGCTGCCTGAGGGAGGCAAGTTCTTCCTGTCTGTGATTTGATTCATTCTGCTTGGCTTTCATTGCACTGTCTTTATTTGACAAAGCATTGCTTTGGGCATCAAGTTGTTCCCTAAGCTTGTTAATCTCAGCATCCTTCGCAGTTACAGCGTCTTCATTATGAGGTGGTGCATTCTGAACATGGGCTACTTCTGCTTTAATGAGTCCTTCACTTCCAGATGGTACCTCAGAAGCTTGGACTATGTTGCTCAGCGCATCAATTTGTGATTTCAGGCAAGAAATTTCTTCCTCTTTAGTTTTTAATAAGGTACTCAAGTTATCATTCTCTTGATGTCCTTGTGATGTGCTCACAGATTCCTGTAGTTCTTGATTTTGTTTATCAAGTCTACCTAAACTTTCATTCAAGTCTGTCAACTGGTTTTCCAGCTCTAACACAAATTGGTTCCTCTCTTCCAGCTGCTCACGAAACTTGGTAATTGATGTGTCTTTCTGTTCAATGTCCAAGGTCAGCTGGCTAAGGGATCTCTCTTTGTCATCCAGGTCAGCATATATGGTGTTGTACCCCTGCTGGAGATCAGCCTGTTTGCGAGTCCCCTCGTTGACCACTCCAACTAGCCTCTGCACCTCCTCGTAATAGGTGAGGCTCTCATGATGTTTTTGGTGGATGCTGACGATAAGCTGGTCGCGTTCCTCCTTAAGCATCTTGTTCTCTTTCTGCATTTCTTCATTGTCTGTAAGCACCTTTGAGATGTCTGAGCTATTGTTTGGTTCAGTGGACTGCAGGACTTGCAACAATGAATCATTTTTCTGTTTCAATGCCTCAATTTCCAGGTCTTTATCTTGGATGAGACGGGACAGCTTCTGCAGGGCCTGCTTCTGCATGTTATTCCGAGGCTCATCATTATGACGCTTAATTTCCTTGTTATCTTCCTGAGTTTTGTCCAGGGCACTTTTTTGAGCAGAGATGACCTTGACTAGACGGTGGACTTCATTCTTCAGGTTACTGCATTCCCTGGTTTTCTCATTCAAGACCGACATCATCTGACTGCGCTCGGCCTCGTAGGTACGCACCTGCATCTGAAGCTTGTGTAGGTCCACTAGCATTGTGTTGCCCATCATAGCATGGGACTTGTCCCCAAGGAGGTTCGTCAAGGACTGGTTACTTTCCTTCAAGAGGGTTATTTCCTTCTCCTTCTCTTGTAAGACATTTCCAAGATGCTTCTCGTTGTCACTCAGGGAAGACTGTGCGATTGTGTCAAGCATTTGATCATGTTTGGAGTGTAGGGATTCAATATTGGCACTTCTTAATTCAGGCACTTTTTTTACTGTCACCTCCCCCTCAATGATCCCGTTCTCCTTGTCCTCGGATGGTGTACCATTTTCATGTGAGTTTGATTCTCTTGTCAACTGCTCAAAACGTTCACTCAGTTTAGCAATTTGGATATCCTTCTGTTTGATTACAAAGCCATGCTCTGCTTTCATTTCGGTCATATTTAGCTGCCTAAAATCCAGCTCCTGTCGGATTTTCTCCACCTTGTCGCTCAACAACGACATCTCAGTGTTCTTCTCATTTATCTCTCTTGTGAATTCATCTTCTTGATGTTTCATCCGATCATCGATATCAGCAAGCTTCTTGCTGAGTTCAAGGATTCGGGCATCTTTTTCCATAAGCAGGGTGTTGTGGGCATCAACTGTTATCTCTAGTTTTGCCTTGTTATGGGCAAGCTGCTCTTGTGACTTCTGAAGGTTTCCACTTATGCCTTCAAGACTGGCATCTTTATCAGAAAGTTCAACTTTGAGCGAAGCTATCTCAGACTCCAGATTGGAAATCTTTTCCAGTGAGACATTTACTTCTGTCAACTGATTGCTAGACGTTTGCTCTAGCTTTGTTAAGGCTTCTTGCTTCTTCTGTACAACTCTTTGCAGTGATGAGGCTTCCTCCTCCATCCTCTGCAACATCTCCCTAAGGTCATGTACTTCACCTTCCAGCTCGGTTATGACCTCTAGTGTCTTTGTCTCAACATCGCTGCACTCAAATTGCTCTTTCAAATCCTGTTGTAGCTTCTGCACCTCCCTCAAGAGGGATGCATTCTTTGCCTTGGCTTCTTCAAGCTGGTTCTCAGTCATCTGTAGCTTCACCTGTTTCTCATCAAGCTCTTTAACTCTTGACTTACTTTCCTCGATTGCCTTGAAGAAGTAGGAATTTTCCTGCACCAGGTTTTTGATATCCTCGTCCTTGTTTTTTAGTATATCTGCAAGCTGTTGATGGTTCTCTAGAGTGGAATTTAGCATGTCTTTTGTGCCCGACAAGTCAGCTTGGAGTTCCTCAAACTCGCTCTTTAGTTGCATCACTTCTGTCTCCTTCGTATTTTTTAGCTGGATGAGTTTCTCATGCTCCTTCTGTAAGGTGCCCGTGTCTAACTCTCTGGACTGTGATAGCTCTTGAATTGTTTTTTCATATTGCTGTTTATTTTGCTGAAGTTGTTGCTTAAGACTGTCTTTATCTCTCGTCAAGCTGTCAATCTGTTGCTCATAGTTTTCCAGGAGCTGTGATTCTTCATTAGCTGCATTGTCTTGCACTAGTAACCTTTCTTTGCTATCCTCAAGAGCCAAATAAAGCTGCTCTTTGCTCGCAGTCAAACTTTCAACAGTGATTTCTAATTCATGGATTTGAGTTTTAAGTTTTTCAACTTCTGATTCTCTTTCCTTTCTGGACTGAACAGCCAGAAGAAGATGGTCTTCAAGATCTGCAACACTGCCTTCCAGCTGCTCCTTGACTTCTGGACTGACCATTTTCACACTCTGTTCCCTCAATTGTTGCAATTCCTTCTCAAGACTCTCCAAATTTGCCTTGTTCTCATTTGCTTGTAACACAAGCTCCATGTTAGCATCTTCTAGTTCCTTCTTGATTGTACTCATTTCCAGAAGCTCATCCCGTAAGCTTATGATCTCCTCATCTTCTTCTTCCTGTCCTCTCTGCAGATTGCTCATCTCTGCTTTCCTCCTGTCAAGCTCATCTACTAAATCCTTTGCATGTTCATCTTGTTTAGTCCTCTGCTCCTCGAGCTCAGTCAACCGAGTTTCCTTTTTGCTCAGGTTAGCAAACAGCTCAGTTTTTTCCTTCTCCAGACTCTCAGCAGTCTCCTTCATATGGTCCCTGGATTGTATGATCTTGTTAAGAGCCTGTTGATGCTGTTGATTGAGCAGCTGAAGATCTGCCTCAAGCTGGTCCCTGTCTCGGCTGTCCCTCTGTGATACCTCCTTCTGGAGATGCATCTCCTTCTTGTATTCCTCGGCTTGCTGGGCGAAGCGTTTCACCGTGTCCTCAGCATGGTGCAAGTTGCTCTTCAGTGATTCCACTTCCTGTAACAAGGTCTTAGATGCTTCTTCCTTGGCTTTGCAGTCCATCTGAAGACTTTCTAATTCTTGACGCAAGGTGTCCTGAAATTGCAAAGTTGACATAAATAAATAAAAAATGTATGATTTCCTTAGTGGGATATATCCCACTCCAATAGATAAAAGATTTTACTAATCAATGGTTCCCACTGAATGCAGATACATTGCAATAGAGGCTATCTGGACGAGCAATGCTGAAAGAAGATTTCTTACTTTTCTACACAGTAAATTGATTCCTCCTCCAATTAAACAAAAGAAAGAATGAAAACAAATGAAAAAAAAAGAATGATAGCAATTACAATATTGCTGTATGTAGTACAGGAAACTCTGGATCCACCCCTGGCCTGATTCCCACATATCAAAGGGGAGGTAGATCAGCCCCAAAATTCAAACAAACATTAAGATACCTTTTCTTGAGCGAGAGCAGTCTTTTCTTGTTGTAGTCGCTGCATTTCTTCCTCAATCTCCTCCACTCTGTCTTGGAGAGTCTCCAAGTCTTCCTCCAACTGCTCACCATGCTGGCTTTCAATTTCTCTCAAACCCTGGATGATAAAAAAAACATATAAATCACAATGGAATCTCTATATAACCTGTTGTGATGATTTTGAATCAAATCACTGCACTTATTCAGATGATTTAATTTCAGTATATATTGAAATGCCAATATGCGCATATTAATCGTGGAATGTCCATAGTATGTACAACTTAATTCACAGAAACACAAACTGATTGGGCTGTAAAAGCCTACAAACCTATGAAAGCAACATCAGAGATTATCGATTGCAATGGAAAAGTTCCACTTTAAAACTAGAGTTGCTCATACAGGTTGGATTCAATCAAATCAGCTCAAAATCTGCTTTTACCATTGACAAAACAATACAAGCATGAACATCGCGCCACCATTTTGACCACCACTGACAAACTTTCAAGAAGTGGGCCGTGTGATCAAAAATGCAAAGTAGGCTTATGAAGATTACCGAGTGCTGTGTGAAATGGACAATACATGATTTTGATTGACAGCATGTCCATTGGCCAATCGAGACCAAACCAGTGAATTCCACTCAGTGTTTTCGACTAGTAGCATGCTCTGGGTACAATTTCATAGAGCTGCTATAAGCAGAGAATTTTGCTAACCAAATATGTGACTCGCTCTATCGTAATGAGGAATGTCCCCCAAATATGAAAAATGGAGATATGCATACATCATAACGAGCATTTAATGGGCTTTCCAATGAAGCCAAACATAAATGTGTCCCTTTTTCCGTTCCAAAGTTATTAAACAAAGAAGTTGAGATACTGGTGGGATTGTTACAGAAACGTTTTACGAGAAAAACGTTTTTTTTAGAAAAGTACGCACTGCGAACAAAAAAAATGTTTGAAAAAAATGTTTGTACTACGGATGGGGGCGCGCTGTACATAGTATCTGAACTTGAACGAAATAACTTACCGTGGCAACGGTAATCTTTCGGAAAGGCTAGAATCACAAAATTTAACAGGTGTATGGACCATGTCTTTAAGAATACTCTGTGAAAGTTTAACGTCAATGCTCAAATGTTTGATAAACAAACACTGTCAAACAACGATTATGCGTGTACATGAAGAATGAGACGTATACTACTATACAATGCATGACCGGTCGCTCCGATCCCATGCCCAGTGCATGTGCCGTGCACATGTACATGTATGCTGACAAGGTACGCAAAATCACGAAAGCACACAGTACAATCAGGCCGGCAGGCTGCGCTTAAACCGCCCACTTTGGCGCTTGTCTACGTCCATTCAAGGTAAACATCCAAACTGCGCAAGCTCAGTAACCCGTTGACGCACGTTCGTCCAATCAGCTCGCTGGAACCCTACGACGTAGGGCTTAGACTTAGCAACAAGGAGACTTTCTGTATTAAGTTTTTGGGCGCTTATCTTATTATTCAGTATTCAGACAGTGATGCCATTACTAAAATTACAGAGGTCACATCATGACCTTTCTAACAGTACCAAACATGCATGTTAAATGATAATGGCGCGGCTCGATAGGGCGCTTTCAAAAGGAGTTCAAACTCGTCTTTTTGGAGCTAACAAGGACGATTTGCAACAAAAATGGACACAGACACGCTTGAGAAAAGGTCTTTATTTTCTACTTTATTGATATTTTTCTCAAAAAGTAAAATAACACACACAAACTTTGATATTTAAGGTACCTTAATACATAAAAACCTCAAAATCGATTTCAATGCGATTTTTTACGTAATGTGAACTTCAGAGCTTGCTTACGCGAAACGGTCCTTTGGGGGACATTCCTCATTCCTCATTACGATAGAGCGGGTCACATATATTCACTAAGCATTGAAATACAGACTACCAGCCAAATTACACTCATTTTGTATGGAACTTTGGATGGTTACCAATGAAACTTGCTGGCAATTTGTTCTGGTAAGCTTAGCAGTTACAGGAAATTGGCTTCAAATCCTCACTATCATCAGAAACAAATAATACCAGTGTGAAGTAATCAATACCTTCTGGGCAGTGAGGCTCTGCAGTTCAACGTCCTTCTCCTTCAGCTGTTCCCTCATTCTGACCACTACCTCCTCCAGGGCTTGCTTCTCCATGTCCCAGTCAGCCCGGATCAACTCAAAGTGTTCAATCTGCTCCTGAAAGACATGGGCTGCCTCGGGGAACCTACAAGGAAGATGTATGTATCGTTTCAAGATGTTAGACGAAGCTTTGCATGGTGGAAGTGGATACTTAGGTTTCTGGTGAACGAGACCATTTATTAAGGGAAGGTACAAGATTGACAATGTTGGTAAAACCGCTTCTACGAGTATGCCTACTCTTTGACTCAAGATATAGATTAAAGGGAAGGTGTACAACATTGACATTGTCTGCAAAACAGCTGCTGTAAATATGCATACTTTCTCTGAATCAATATGTACATTAAATAACAAACCTGTGAAACGTTCAATTCAAGTCCAAGTCACCAGAAAAGTGTGAAAAAGCATTCACAATTTTTTTACAGAAACACTTAGAAAAAATGGAAGTCGCTGTCTCGCAACGTTTTGCAAATGTGCATACAGTATTTTGTTCTTTTCTCTGTAATGAGAGCACTTCAGACAGAATGATTTTTCAGGATGATTGGTAGCTCAACCAACTTCTCATGGAGTTAAGCTTTTGGATAACAATTCTGTAATCAGGTGTTGCACCTTCCTTTTACAAACATTGTATGCAGCATTCTATCAAAATTTAAGCTAATATACCTGTGCTTCATTCCAGAGAACATGATGGAGTCATCGTACTCTCCATCAAAACTGACATTGTCTGAACTCTCTAATGCTCCAATATGGCTGTCTGGTAGATCATTCTCACTTGTAGCTCCTGATGACGCATACCAATGTACGGGCATTTGACCAGAGCTGGCAGTCCTTTCTGATTCTGTACTGGTAACAGACGGGGATCGAGTTCGTCGACACTGAATACGGGTCCCATCGTCAGTGGTCATCAAGTCCGACTCGGCTGTTTGTTTTGCATCATGCAGTCTGGCATTGCTCTCCGTTTCGCTATCCCCGGAGACTTCTAACGTTCTTTCGGAGCCTGAACGGGAACTGCCGGAATCAAGGTTTGATCGTTTAAACATGTCAACATCTCGGTTTAGCTTGATGATGATGTTCTCACAGCTCTCCTTGTCCTCGGTGAGGGAGGCGCACGACTCGTTCAGCTGCCTGACTTCCATCTCCAGGTTGTCCACTTTGTGCCTGAGATGTTGGTTCTCTTCTTCCAGTGCTTGCAGCAAGTCAGGGGTGACGTTTTCATTGCACTGGCTTCCGATGTCGGTGATGATATCGGATGCCTCGTCACCGATTTGATCGCTAGCTGCTTTCAAGACGGCAACTGATGCCTTCCCTTCTGAAACCTGATAAAATTACAAAGGAAATATTGGATTGGAATCTTTTCTGCTATGCCCTTTCAAAGAGACTTTGTAAATATACCCAAGAGCTGGCTTCAACTTGGGTAGGACATTGTGACTCAACACACCATTACTTACTTTGCTTTGACATCACCAATGCAAACAAATACTGCACACACAGCAGTATTATTGACATAAACAGGAAGAACTACATAAAAATGCAATCAACACTGTTACCATGGATATTAGCTTAAAACTATGCGCATGCCCACATGCAAAATTTTATGTACTAAGCCTGAGAGTCAGTGTGATGCTAAAGAAACTGATGCACTTTGCAGGGGTGTAGTTTGACAAAAGCAAAAAAATCATAGCGGGACTGGGTCTCCCTTTGGTCTAGAGGATAAAAGCCCCCTGAACCTCCTGGATGTTTAACTTTGGAGGATTTACAGACTCTTCATATCCCCATAAACAAGAAACTAGATGTCTGGACACAATACAGGCTACTTCTTTCTTTCCTTGGTGGCTACTTCTCTCCTTTCAAGAAAATTTTGAGGCAATGGGAGATTTGTAAAAAAAAATCCTGAAATCAGAAGAAATCCTGAGGAATCACAGGCCTGACTATGTTTGGCTTTATGCTGCATCAGGCCTCAGCTTATTGTAAGAGCTAATGGTTGCACGTGGCTGAATGGCTTTATGCTGCATCAGGCCTCAGCTTATTGCAAGAGCTAATGGTTGCACGTGGCTGAATGGCTTTATGCTGCATCAGGCCTCAGCTTATTGTAAGAGCTAATGGTTGCACGTCGCTGAATGGCTTCATGCTGCATCAGACCTCAGCTTATTGTAAGAGCTAATGGTTGCACGTGGCTGAATGGCTTCATGCTGCATCAGGCCTCAGCTTATTGTAAGAGCTAATGGTTGCACGTGGCTGAATGGCTTCATGCTGCATCAGGCCTCAGCTTATTGTAAGAGCTAATGGTTGCACGTGGCTGAATGGCTTCATGCTGCATCAGGCCTCAGCTTATTGTAAGAGCTAATGGTTGCACGTGGCTGAATGGCTTCATGCTGCATCAGGCCTCAGCTTATTGTAAGAGCTAATGGTTGCACGTGGCTGAATGGCTTCATGCTGCATCAGGCCTCAGCTTATTGCAAGAGCTAATGGTTGCACGTCGCTGAATGGCTTTATGCTGCATCAGGCTTCAGCTTATTGTAAGAGCTAATGGTTGCACGTGGCCGAATGGCATTAACTACACAAGGTCTATAGATATGGGAAGCATGCTGTTACCTGTTGTCCGTTATCGATCATCTTACTAACAAGTTCTGATGCAGCTGAATGGCTTCATGCTGCATCAGGCCTCAGCTTATTGTAAGAGCTAATGGTTGCACGTCGCTGAATGGCTTTATGCTGCATCAGGCTTCAGCTTATTGTAAGAGCTAATGGTTGCACGTGGCCGAATGGCATTAACTACACAAGGTCTATAGATATGGGAAGCATGCTGTTACCTGTTGTCCGTTATCGATCATCTTACTAACAAGTTCTTGTTTCTCTTTCAGCAGCTGTGTGCGTCTCTGCATGGCCCCTGAGGTGAACTTCTTTCTTGCCTCGTGCAACTCTTGCCGTGTTGAACTTGTGTTTGCCTAGAACAGTAAAAGAAAACTAAATTGAGGAAGGGTTGGTAGGAAACATCCTGCAATGCTAGTTACAAAGAAACACTGGTTATATTCTCAACACTGCAAAGGTTTTTCACAGCCATTATACACACCATTGTTAATGTTGGAAAAACTACATCTAAAAGTATCCATACTTTCTTTAAATCAAGATATACATGAACCATCCAACCTGAGAAAGTTTCAACTAGTTAATACATATGTGACCATCCACCACAAAGGGGCTGTAAAGTCGAAAATTTCACATTTGGAGGTTCATATAATTTTGGAAAGAGTATATCATGTTTAAAATGATACCAAAACACAAGCCATTCCTACATTCCTATGCGTTATGGTGTATCAAAGTCATTACACTAATTACTTACACTTTCCTATAAACTTACGGATAAACTTACAGACTGTACAGATTTATGAACTCATTGCCCGAAAGAAAACATGGATTTCATGATTTTTGAAATTGAATTTAATTCTGAAATTTTCAGAACTAAAGGAAAATATTTCAAACTTTTCATTTCTAAAAAAAAAAAAAAATGGCCAACCGACTGATTTTTCATGCATTTCAAGCCGTACTGCTAAATCAACGTGTGCGACTTTACAGCCCGTTCGTGGTGGACGGTCACATATAGTGTCGATATCGAGAAATAATGAAAATGCATTTAGAATTGTCATATTCATACTAATGTTGAATTTTTTCCCCAAAAAATTCAGTTGGGAAATGGTTTTACTAATTTTACTAAAATGATAGCACCTCTGACACAAAGATTACAAGGGATGTTTGATATCACCTCTGACACAAAGATTACAAGGGATGTTTGATATCACCTCTGGCACAAAGATTACAAGGGATGTTTGATATCACCTCTGACACAAAGATTACAAGGGATGTTTGATATCACCTCTGACACAAAGATTACAAGGGATGTTTGATATCACCATCAACTTCACAAAAAGAAAGTTTTTCCAAATTACCAATAGTGTATGCGGGCTTTGAGAGGCAGAGATGTAGGTGTACAAAACAATTAACACATTTGAGTACACAAAAAGTATCATTGGGGGAGGTGGGGGGGATGAAAAACTTGCATGATTATATAAACTTTGTAGGATGGGGAGAGGGTTCTTGAAAAAGTTCTCTCCTTATTCTTGCATAATTGTCTCCATCAGCATCTCCATCTATACAATTGAAATTTATGTTTTGTTTGTGTTTCAGGAAAGAGGGGGAAGGGTGGGGAACATTTGATCGATGGTCTTATCTGAAGTCAACATGACTTGATATTCTAAACAAACATTTTGGTACAGAAGACAGTACATGGACGGCAACATTCAACCAAGTCTATACATGTTTGTTCTTTTTGGGTCTAGTCCCACAGATAATCTGAACAAAAATCAACAATACCTTTTCTTTAAATGAGGGGAAAAATATAATAAAACAACTGACGTTAAAGATGCATCACCTGTGTTTTTCATTATTTTAACAACAATTTCCAGAAATTTTGGTCTACATTGGAACATTGATAATTTCCTTTTAGGAAGGAAAACTAATACTTTGAAATAAGATATATCACAAAATAGTTGTCATAAGCTTGGTTTAATAGTGAAAGTGTCCAAATAAATTTATGACAGGATTCATTTGGAGCACTTTTACTGTAAAAATCATGCTTCACACGATTATTTTGAGAAATGTGTAATTTGAAAGCATTTATTTTCCTTTCCTACAGTAAAATAGCAATGTTGCAATGTAAAAGAAAATTACTGGAAAATGCTGTTCAAAGAGTAAAACATTTTTATCAAAACATTCTGAAAATCTTCCACCATATATTTATTACTAGCCTTGCACACGGCTAACAGCAGCACGGTTCAGTTACAATGCTTGCATCTTGTTATTATCATGCCATGATTATGGGAGATTTAGAGTTAGGGTACAAGGAATCACACTGGTTTATACTCTCATTAATAGTGGAAATCAATGGACAGACTTGAGTCTACCATTTGAGTATTTAGGAGTTTTACATGTGTTAGAAGAATGAGCAAAGCTGGGTTAGTTTGAATAGGAACATCTTCAATTTAATTACTTTTAATCCCCAATGGCACCCTTAATATTCTAAATATTTGAATATTCAATTGGAGAGGACATAAGGTGTCCCCTAAAAACAAATCCCCTATATTTGTTGTTACATAACTTATAAACAGCAACAATTTTCAAAATTATTTTGCCAGAAATATAATGCCCAATTCTTTAACTATAGTATGTGAAACTATGTCAAATTGTGTAACACCAGTATTACTTATGCCATTCCAAGTTTTAAAAGGAAAAAATTATTGACACTTACGGCACACATTGTGATTAAATTTAAACCCAGGGAAACACAGTGTGTGATGAGCATTATAATTCTCGGACTTTGAATGGCACAAACAGACGTGACCTGACGTCATACCTTGTAAACCAAAATAGCACATTTCTGCCCGGCGGTATGTGAGGGACAGAAACCAGTGTGTGTCATGTTTAGATATAACACATGTAGCTGGTATACCATGGGGCTTGAAGTGGCATTAGAGTTAATCACACGCAGATATGTTACTTTTGTTAAAGTGAGTTTGACAGTTAAACAGATCAGAAAAATAAGTCTCACACATTTCAGTTGTGAAGTGCTACCAGTGAACAAACAAAGTGCAGTAAGTATCGGCAGACGTCTATTACCTGCACTAAGTATGCCAGTTGTATAATAACCCAGTCCATAGTATAATACTCCAAGAACAATGGATATGTCATTGTATTCCACAGACTAACGTGAAAAGTCTCAAAACAGGCAGTGCATCCTGGGTGAATTGCCGGCATTCGCGCTTGAGAACTGTACTTTATAAACGTGCAAGTTTAATGTGTAAACACGTGTTGTTTGACTCGTGCTAGCCCAGGTTGACATTATTCCCGTACCATTTAGTTCTGAATCTAGCAAGCGGTGTCAAGTTATCCCATGCTCTCAAGCAGGGTAGCCACCATTATAATGCTCATTGTGCATGCGCGCATTAGACAGTACTATGCTATGGACTGGGTTATATCAAGCTTACATACTGTGTGTAAGTAATAGACTTCTGGTGTATCGTATTATTCCATAGATTGTTAATGTTCAGTATTGTATTCTCCCGAAGATGATCAGAGCATACTGACCGAAACGTCGAGCTGTAACCAGCCGGTTCTTTTCAGAACTTTTTACTACTCAAAAGAGAATTTCTACATGGTGTCACTGCAAACAGTCTTTACTTAATTATATTCACTCAAATGGCACTCGCAGCTGTCTGATGTTAGAAATATTTCCACCCAAAATGCATCTGAAAATTTACTGACGTTAGAAATAATTTCACTAAAAATTTACTGAAGATATTATTTCACTCAATAAGACAGATTTTTATGAGAAGAGTACAAATTGCATTGTTCTGAAAATGGAACAAAGCACTTCCAGTCCAGCAGGTTAAAAAAAAAGACCATGCAAAATGGACATGCATGAGTTAGTTGCAAATTAGTAAGCAAGTTTTTTGAAGGGTGTTTTTTTTAGTCATGTTATAACAAGAGGGATGAAGGACGCAGCATTGTAACGGAACAGTGCGGCTACACATGCCGCCGACAGCCAAGAGACAAAGCGAAGATGAACTGTACATGGCTAGCAGCCAACTCGGCTAGGAGTCTGTGCTTAGTGGCAAACAACGCTGATCTGACCTGATGGCGTTCGGCCCGCAACTCTTCCACTTCTGTCTCCATCTCTGCGAAGGAAAGACATTCCAAGTGTGAGATAAATCCAGTATAGACACAAGCCGTTTTATATAGAAATGACTTTACACTTATGGAATAGAAGGTACAACATTGGTCATTACCAAATTATTAAATTTGAGTGCCTACTGTGATGAAACAGGTTCGTTTTCACACGTTTTTTATACATTTCTTGAAAACTAGTGGGTTGAAATGAATGTACATTACCAAATACTACTGTTGTACAGAGAACCATTCCGTAAAAACCAACCTATGAAAGATTCAGCTAATTTCATTGTGTCATTAATGAGAAAATAGTGAAAATGCATTCAGATTGTTCATATTAATTCCAATGTGGAATTTTCATTTCCGGAAGTTCAACGTTAATTTGCTCATTTGTCTAAATGTATGCAAATTTATGAAAATTTATGCAAATTTATGTTAAGCAAGCTCTCTTTACTACACAGCACTAGCATCAATACAACTTACGTGAGAGTTTCTCTTGTAGTGGCTTCATCTCCGTGTTCCTTATCCTCTCAATCTCCTCTTTGCCATCTTTAGTCATCCCCCTGGCTGCATCACACTCCTGTAGGAGCCGAGCGTTCTCCTGCCTCTCTGCATCCAGTTTGCTGGCCAGGTCTCTCTTCACCCATCTTAGCGTCTCGTTCTCCTGCATTCCTTTCTCTTTCTCAAGCTTGACGGCATCGACCTATGATGGAGGGTCAGTTAAAAATTGGATGAAGTTGGATTCCTAAGTGTAGAGTCCACCAATGGGGTATGTTCAAGCACTGGACTTTATGGATGGAAATGTGACATTTTGGCAACAAGAACACTTCCCTCAATGAAACAAAACAAAGAAATTAATGAAAAACAAAAACAAGAAAATACACCCAAAATGTTTTATATCTTGTTTCGTTGCACATTCAAACAAAATAGCACAATCTTTTTAAGAACATTAAATTTAAAAACCAAACAAAACAAGATCCCCCCCCCAAAAAATAAATAAAAATAATATTTGTTTCAACAATTAGGCCAAAAAAAAAAGATGTTGAGTTGCCCTCCACCGACCGACCCAAAAGTGCTGAAATCTCGGGTCGGGTATTTTTTTTTTTCCCCCCCCGTCATTCGTAGGCCTATGAAACTTACAAACTTTCTTTGTATAAAACATAATACCTTTGATTTGTGAAATTTTCCACTTTTTTTACCGGTAAATTTACCGGTACCCAAGACTGTACATGTTTTCAAATCGAATGGCCCCGGCCCTCACATGGTGCACTGCCTTCGCACACACACTGTGTGCCAACGATTGCGACTCAAATCTACACGTTTTCCAATCGAATGGCCCTCACATGTTTTCCCCTGGCTTCGCGCACTGTTTTGTCTGTCACTGATTGCGACTCAATCTACACTTTTTCAAATCAAAATGGCCCTCACATGTTGTGCACTGGCTCCCCGCACTGTACGTGTGTCAACGATTGCGACTCGATCTACATGTTTTCAAATCGAATGGCCACTCACATGTTGCATGTTGAGCATTGCACGCAATATGGATGAATTTGCTGTGTCAATCACAGCGAAAAGTACAACAAAAATGCTTGGGATACTTTTATTCTGAAGCAAAATTCCTTGCTGATAGGTATACAAATGAAAAACATAGTATGTGGTTTCAGTTCCAATGCATTTCAATCTTAAAATGAAGTCAAGGAGAAAAAAAATAAATAAAAAAAATAAAAAATCCCGACCGACCGACCCCTTCAAATATTTTCACTGGAGGGCAACTCAACAATTTTTGTTTGTTGGCCTTACAAAAATCAATCATTCATCGCACATTCAAACAAAATAGCACTACATTTAAAGAACATCACTAAATAAAGAAAAAAAACTTGTTTTAATAATTTAAAAAATACATTAAAAAAAACCTTTTAAACAAACTAGCACAATCATCGATCCCAGCGTGACCTTTTAAAACCAAACTCGTTAATCGTCACACAAAATTTCACCCCACATAAGCAAGCATTTCCTTTTTCCTTCACCTGTTTCCTCAGTATATCAGCTGTCTTACTCTTCTCCCTCTCGATTTGTTTGACTTGTTCTAGTTCCACCTTCAATCGCTTGCAGGACTCGTCTAACTGGCTGAAACTACGCTGAGATTTCTTCAATGCCTCCTGAAGCTCCTTCACTTTGCTCTGTTATACGACCAAAATAATAATAATCAATTCCTTCAAACCCAATTTCTGAGTTTGAGCCCTTAACCCCCCAGAAAGTTTCACTAGAAAACCCCCTGAATCCACCAAAATCAATCGACATGCAATAAAAAGTCACCCAGTTATTGGTACAATGGCAAATGCAAAGCATCCATGACTTCGCTATACACAGTCCTGAATCCATCAAAAAGCAGCCGGTGGAGTTTGATGGATTTGGTACACATGGCTACATGCTCTATTCAGTGGGCTTCACATGTACAGTACTGAATCCACTAAAATCGAGCAAAACCAGGTAATAATAATAATAATGTGTGGACTTATATAGCGCACGTATCCACCAACTGAGTGGTGCTCAAGGCGCATTATATTATTACCCCCTGCTCATAAGGCTCATAAATCATTCCTGAAACCATCTCAGCTCCCTGGGGAGTATACAGCTCAATTGTTGCCATTACAGCGCATATAGGGCTAATCAACCAACTCTGCCCTCACAGGTACCCATTTAACCCCTGGGTGGAGAGAAGCAATTATGGTTAAGTGTCTTGCTCAAGGACACAAGTGTCACGGCCGGGATTCGAACCCACATTCTGCTGCTAACACCAGAACTTGAGTCCGGTAAGCTAGACCGCTCGGCCACGACACTCCACCACAGGTGGTGGATTTTGATGGACTTGGGATTGGTAGAGTTAAAGGGAAGTTACAACATGTCTGCAAAATGCTTATATGAGTATGCTTACTTTCTCTGAAGCAAGATATACATTAAAGGGAAGGTACATCTTTAAGCTCAATACAGAGTCCGAGTCACAAGAAAAACATGAACAAACGCATTCACAATTTGACAGAAACACTTGGATCAAAAAGTTGCAGTATGGCAAATGTTTTGTTTTTGTTTTTTTCTGAAATAAGAGCACTTCAGATTGACAAATTGTATTGGATGATTGGTACCTTTAGCAACTTTTTGTAATCAAGTAATTACCAATTTTGCACCTCACCTTTAATGATATAAACAATACAAAATTAAATTAATTAACAAGGATGCAAATCTATATTCACCTGAAGATCAGCAGCCTCCTTTGATGGTGGGGTCCCGGGGGTGTGAACGGGTGTAGTAGGCGGTGACGTCGGAGGCGTTTCACTGGACTGCAGTAACTGCTCAAGCTGTTCGATGCGATTGGTGTAGTCCTCTATTTCGTGTTTGTGGCGTTTGGTCAGGGTGGCCTGCTTTTGGGAGTGGGCATCTTGGAGGGCCGACAGCTCACGCTGGGACTCATCAATCTCATGGGCGAGGTTGTGCTCAAGCTCCTTCAAGCGAAAGAAAGGTTTGGTTTATGGAATGTTTAAGAAATATGTTTCCTATTACAATATACTTTAAAAAGAAATTGCCTCGGGTAACTGGGTAAATACCTTTTGTCCTATTTAATATGCAAAACACTGGAGTGGATAAATGGATTCCACTTAACCTTTTATGCTCAGATACTACTATACTAGAACAATTTGGTTGGGGACAAATCCAATTTGTATGCACATGTAGTTGAATGCATTTCTATAACTATGATATATTTTTAAGCCTAATTTGATCTCGGGCCTGGGTCTCCCTTTGGTCTAGAGCACAAAGCCCCCTGAACCTCCTGGTTGTTTAATTTTGGAGGATTTACAGACCTCTTCACATCCCCCTGAACTAAAAACTAGAGGTTTGGACACAATAAAGGCTACTTCTTTCTTTCCTTGGTGGCTACTTCAATTCTTTCAAGAAAATTTTGAGGCAAAAAGAGATTTGTAAAAAATCCTGAAATTGGGTAAAAACCTGAGAAATAACAGGCCTGTAAACAGTAGGGCCTCTTTTTTTATAATGAGTTTAAAAATCTGTAAAAGGAATATATGCCAAACAAAATTCTAACGGAAAAAACATTTATACCTTGATTTTAGACTTCAAATGTAAAACTTCATCACTAGTAGCGTTGGCACCGCTTACAACACCAATCTGAAACTTGGGCTGTTCATTGGGGAAACAAATCAAATAAATAAACAGAAAATGGAGAATCACAATACATTATTCACTGTGTAAAAGATACAGTAAAATAAGTCTAATTTCATGTATGATCGAGTAATATTTTTGAATTCCTTTTGTAACGTAACTTGGCTGTTATGGTTTGGTATAGATCTTAGCTCAAGTCTACACAAGTATGCACCTATGACGATGCCTTCACTAGTTTTGCAACAAATTTGATGGAATTCTTGCGTCGTGTATATTGAACAATTGATTAAATTTGTTTTGCACTTCACAGATGCACATTCTCACCAGGCCTCTATCTGGCCTATCATCATTAGGCAAGCTCAGTGGTCGGGAGGTTAAGATGTCTGCGATAGTAAGCATGAGGTCATGGGTTTGAGTCCTGTCTGAGTCGCCTGTGGATTTTGTTTCTTCCAACATACACTCAAAATCTCTGAGTATACAGTGCTTAGGTACATCAGTGAAAGGCAAAAATAAAATCAATATTAGAAATGCTGAGGAGACTTACCCCTACACCGTTACCCTGTGAGGAAGCGCTAGCCATCTGCTTCCAGTGATCACACTCAGTCCTCAATCGAGACACCTCATTGGACAGCCTGTTGATCTCGTGCTGCGACGAGATGACATCTCCAAAGTCGTGCTCATCCGAGGACACTAAAGAGCCGGACAGCGACGACGTGGAGGTGCTGTGAGTAATGGAGACAGACGGTGGCCTGGCTGTGGTGGTTGCTGCTAGCATGCTGTGCTGCATATCCTGTAGGGCATGCTGCTGCTGCTTCAGAGCTACCACTTCATCCTGTTGTTCGGATTGACATCATGTGAAAAGATGCAGTGTACAACTGTAGAATGTCATTTTATATTTTTCAAGCGAAGAAGCACTGCCCAATAAGATTTAACCCATGTATTGTTAAATCTTTCAAAACCCCTTGAAAGGTTTTGAAAGGTAAGAAGTACTTGCCAGCGTTGTGTAGTGGTTTTGTGTGGGAATGCATCTACACTGTACAATGTTCAGCAGAGTTATTTCCACCTTTCAATAAACTGGAGGGATTTGGGGGAGGGGGGGGGTCTGTCAACCCGCTGCCAAAATGGACAGAGAGTAGGAGGGTTAAGATACTAATTAAAACCAGTATACACTTTGGGTAAAATGTCATTTAAATACATCAATACATGGTGAACAAAAAACAAACATCGTTGGATTTTGTTGCAGTGAACAGAGAACAAAAGATCTTAAGTTCTTGCTGATGGATCTTGTTAATTTTAACCAGATCCAATGAATGTTTACATTCTTGTGTCCAGCATGGTCATATTACACGTAAGCGGAAGTTCTCTTCCTTTGATCTGACCTGTTTTTCTTGTAGTACATTCCGATACTGCTGGGAGATGGTGTTGATTTGTAGCTCTGATGCCTCGGCCTTGTCTGTCAGTTCATGATTTAATTCTTTCAGGCTATCATTCTAAATTGAATAAAAAAACAGAGATCACAATTTGTTAATGATTGTGATCAAACATCCTTGAAGTAATTCTGAGGTGTTGAGTTCAATTAACGTAATTCTTTAGCCAATTACTGATAGTCCTATAGAGACGTAAAGACCACATTGGAAAGAACACAACAAAATCTGAATGTATTTTTACCATTTTCTCATTAAAACCCTAACCTTCCCAAATCCTCTTTGCCAAAGTGAAGGAAATTGCAGTGGTGGAGGATTGTGGAGGATTTTGCAGGATTGAGGGCAGATGTGATTATTTGCTTGGTGGATTATGGAGGATTGAGGTTATCAGGCTATATTTGACACTGGATGAAAATGGAGGATTGAGGTTACATGGTACATGTTGGTCTGTCCAAAAAATGATTCTGGAGGATTGAGGTTATTAGGCATACTTGCCTTCCTTCCTCCATGGTACATGTACATGTATATCCATGTTTGTTGTAGTGATTGCTTGGGTCAGTGGACACTGTTTATTGCTCCATGCATGCAGGGAGGGTCCCTGGCCCTAGGCCATGTACATGTACTGTACTGCATCACATATTAGAAACACATGTGTGCATACTGTACATGTCATGTGCTTGCTTTACTACTGAAGGATTTTAGAGGATTCAGGTTATGTGTAAGCAAGTGGGCCTAGGGAGTTAGGGTTAATAAATCACTCTTACTCTGAAAGCAACTGGTCAAAAACGGTCAACTGCCTGGATTTGACTGCTAGAGAAACTTTTCCCAGGGTTTTAACCTGTCTGGTATTTTGCCATTATATGTAATTTGACCATTATTACAACAAGAGGGTTTTGATGACTATAAGCTGAAACTTTCACAGGTTGATTTTATCTCTTGATTCTTACAGTACCAAACAGGGAAAAGGAAAGATGGGCGCCGTAAAATGTTAACATTTTGTCAAGCTTAAATATACATATTTTCATGGAAATAAGCCTATAAAAAAAAAAAAAAAAAATATATATATATATATATATATATATATATATATATATATATATACACATGTATATATATATATATATACATGTATGTATATATATCACATTAATCAAGTTTTATGGAAATTATTCTGAAAACATTTGTTATTATTTCATGTTTAATTAATTAACCCTCCTACTATTGCTGTACTTTAGTGGGAAGTTGCTATGGAGGTCAAAACCAGTCAACTGCCTGTTTTGACTGTCGACCCAAATGTGCACACAGGGGCATTTTTGACTGGTTTTTACTGACATTTTGGCCACCCTCAACAATACAAGACGATGCTTTTACCAGTCAAAAACGGTCGACTCATTTTGACCTGTACATGCACATGTACTTACTACACGTAAGATTTGACAGTGTTTGACTTTTAAGTGCTCTAGATATACCTTGGGAAGTATATCAACATTTTGACAAATTTTGACCCTTGTAGTAGTAGGAGGGTTAATACATAAAAACACCTAAATAAATACCGATTTGAAGTTGGTGTTTGGCTTCATTTGTTGCTCATTCTGTGATAGCATGCAGCACGTAAACAGGTCGCGCCGTGACCTACATAATTTATAGACTCTTTCATTTTCCTTCAGGTAAATGTAATCCTTGATGGATACAATTAACAAATTCATGAAAATATTTTGGATGATAATTTGTTTGTTTGAGATGGTCCGGTCTATAGTCCAAATAAATTAACTATCACAACCCATGTTGCGGGCCATATCCAAGAGCTTTTAATGAATTGCCGCTCCTATCAATCAAAGCACGGATTGATGGCAGCTCCTTGATCAAAAGCTGGGGCTCATAAAATTTCTAAAACTTTGTAAAACAAATTTGCTGATGTCCATTGTGCACGAATGGCAGGATAGTAAGTGTCTCTCAGCAAAGCGCTGGCGATTTGTTGCGACGCTTGTAGAGGGGTACATACTTGTGTTTATTGGCTCTAAAGCAATCATGCATGAATGAAAAAAATCGCAATATTATCGAAAATCACGATATATATGTTTGACAATATATAGGGCCAATGATTTTCTGTTTCAGAAAAGTGCAAATTCCGTTTTCAAAAATCTTAAATTCCGTTTCAGGCTGAAAAATTCCGTTTCACATTTTTTCAATACATAAAAGTGCATTTAAACATACACCCTGTATACAGACAGTACATCAAATTGTAAATGTGAAAGGATAATACATTGTTTAATAATTAACTAGCAAAGGGTCACAGTTGTTTTATGATAGAAATGTGTCTTATTGCCAGTTGTTTATCAACGGCCGATCTATTTACAGACGTAGTATTTAACTTCCTCAGTCATTAATACTGCACCGCCACCACACACACATAAGAAACATGCAACAGCCGTATACGCCACGACGTCACACACACATCACATGATTGTTGTAGCCGAAGCGAAATTTATGTCCGCCATTTTTTTTCATGTTAACTAGTGTCAAATATAGGATAGTTTACGGAAGGTTTTTGGACCTGTATAAGTGAATAAGCACAACATACATTTCACTAGAGCCAAAGTTAGATATAAAAGAATGGTTGATGATTGAACGGAGAAAAATAAACCTGCCGATGTTGCAAAAGACACCTGCGAGAGCGGGACCGTACTCAAGTTCCCTCAGCCCTATGTTCCCTCATCCCAAAATAGACCCTATGTTCCCTCAGCCCTATGTTCTCCCATCCCAAAATAGACCCTATGTTCCCTCAGCCTATGTTAGGCATTGAGGGAACATAGGGCTGAGGGAACATAGGGCTGAGGGAACATAGGCATGACCCCGCGAGAGCGTACCATACAAATAAGTGTGATGATTTTCACCCGTGCACTGACTGAAAGCTACGGCGTACATGTTGGGTCTCCCCCATGTCTGTCACGCTCGCTAACGGTGATTCGTAACATGATTTGTTGCTCTAATCTTGCCAACGCGCATTTGTTATGTGGCTCATCTGTTGAATCTAGTTGAATTAATCATCAATAAATTTTACAAAATTATATTTTTATCAATAAAATTGCAGATGTTATTTCCTTCAGATTCAAATCCCGTTTTCCGTTTCGAGGAGCAAATTCCGCGAATTCCGTCCGTTTTCCGCGATCGCGGAAAATCATTGGCCCTAAATATATCATGGATGAAAAAAAATCAATATTGCCCAAGCTTAATAAAAAATAGACATTTTGCCAAAAGTGTACAACATTGTATAATGGCTTTCAATGACTGGTCAACAGCCCAAAGATATCTGGAAAGAACTCCCTCTTAAAATGTTATATAGTTGCACTGAGTTTACAAACCTCTAACCGTTGTGCAATGACCACTCCTTCCAATTCCCTTATTTTCCCCTCTGCGATCTTCAGTTCAGTGCCTTGATCTGAAATTCAACAAACATGCACATTAAATGTAATCAAAAGAAAACTTTATCAACAGCTGCAGTGAAAAGGTTACGCACAAACACTCATACAAGATAGAAATAGAGGAGCACAAATTAAATACAAAATAAATGAATAAAATGGATACCTGTGCATTACTTTATTGTTCAATAGAGCATATTCCAGTAAGACTAATTGCGGTGACACCATGTGGAATCTCAATTGAGTAGTAATTAGTTCTGAAAAGAACTGGAGGTACAACTCGACGTTTCGATCAGTATGCTCTGATCGTCCTCAGGAGAATCCTGAGGTTCTTTTCAGAACTAATTACTACTCAATTGAGATTCCACATGGTGTCACCGCAATTAGTCTTACTTATCATCCTCACCATGCAAAGCTACAAGTTTTACCTATATTCCAGTAACCCTAACCATGCACGCTCAACAAGATGCAACAAATGTAAAAAGTTGTTGCATCTTGATGCATTCAGCAGAGAACAAAAGGGTGTCATATCTAACTGCCACTTTTTTCATTATTAATATAACCAATAATGTAATCTTACCTACCTAGTAAGGTGGAGAACATATGGATAATGATGGACATATACTTCAAATTATTCCTGGGTATTTATTTCATGAAAAATCAGATGACTTCCTCAGTCATGTCAGTCTGGTCTTGTCAACTCCCACATTAGCGACCAACACGGTCATTGTACACGTGCACAGTGGCAACTACATGTATAATAGGATTCTTTTATTTTCTGAAGGGGAAGATTTTTTTAGAAGGGAAATAAAGTCCGAAAACCATCATAAAAGTGGATTTTTAAAGATAGTTTTCGCTTTCTGTACCACAAAAAATCAATTGAATCATTTTTTGGTTAGTGGTTGCAAAACAAAAAAAAATTCCCTAAAATCCCTTAAAAAGTGGCGGTTGGATATGACATTCTTTCCCAAAAGAACCATTTGTATGTTGTATCTTGTTGCATTCATCAGTCGGCACACTTTTCTGTTGTTGCATTATGTTGCATTTAGCAGAGTGCCGAAAAAAAAAAAAGCGCGTCACCGCACCAATTTTGAAGCCGACCGATGACCAGAAACTGGAGAGTTTTTTTGGGGGGCCTACCTGTACCTTGTACTACAGAGAACGGCTGTGAGATCAACGGGTAAGTGATATTCATTATAAAAATATTGCTAGACACTGGAAAACAGGGCTATTTGATTTTGATCTGCAAAAGATGTCTAACATTGAGAAAGCAGCTCAGGCAATGAATATTTAAACTCTGCTGTATGGTGAGCTGCCCTCTAGCAAGAGAGAGCAAGGGCGTCCCCACCTCCACTTCAAAGATGTGTGTAAGCGCGACATGAAAGCGTTGGACATAAACGTTGTGAGGTGGGAGGAGCTCGCCAGTAATCAAGACCAGTGGAGGCAGGAGCTTGGCAGAGGTCTTGGCAGTGGAGAGGCCAAGCTGAGGCAAGCTGCAGAGAAAAATGCACTACAAATACAAGTGCAGTCACTGCAACAGAGACTGTCACTCCTGTGTCGGCCTCTACAGCCACAGCAGGCGCTGTTCTACATGTACCAGTACCAACTGAAACTGAAGAGACTTTTCAGCGGTGCTGACTGACAGATGCCCACAGACAGCAGGGTGCCTGCGAAATGCCTGTAGGGGGGTTAGGGTTCACCGTTCAACCACACCCTTTAGTTAGGGATGTAAGACTCAAAATTCAAATTCCTTGTTTCCGTACAAAACTCATATTGATTAAAAGGGCAAAAATATCAAACAGAATTTTTAAAAATTAAACAAATTGATAAAACAGTTCAAAAGTTACAGATTATTAAGTAATTAATATTCGGGGTCCTTCCTGAAAAAATGCAATGGAACTTTACTGTATAAGCGTGGCACTGCGAGTGAAAATGTACAAATTGATTCTTGTGTACTTTGTGTCTAAATGTATTTTAATGTTTTATCTCCAAATCCATTCATATTAATACAACACTGAAATTTTAAAGGCTGAACATATTTTTCAAATGAGTTTACATACAATTGTGTGTGTAAAATATTGTTCTTCGGTGATTTCAAAATTTTTTTTTTTACATTCTTATTTCACGAGCCCGTCTCAGTTGGAGTAAGTTCAATAGGTGGAACAGCCAAAAGGACCAAGAATAGGGGTGTAACGATTCACCGATGCATTGATTATCGCGATACAAAAATGCCGTGATATGCATCACGATATAACCGCGTTTTGCGATACTGATGATTTTTGGGTTCCCACAAAATTTCATTAGAATATAAAAAAAAATACTTAATTTTATCCAAACCAAATTTTGTTTACAAATATTAGCACTTCATACCTAACATTTAGACCTGACAAAAGTGTCCCCTGACAGAAATGCCTGAGCACTGTCTTAAAAAAATGCTGACGATACATAGTTTTTTAAAATCACAAAGCAGTACTATGACCGTGAAACCGGATGTTACAGTGTGTATAAATTACATTCATGAACACATCGTGCGGACAGAATCGAACTGTAGGGAAGACCAAAACAAGGCAAGAATTGGTCAAAAACAGTGTAAGTTTGAATATTTTTATTATCAAAGGCATAAATGTAATAACAATACAGTATAGATACATAGTTAGCGATGCCAAAGCAATTTTTATTTTCCATAATAGTGTTGACATGTTACCACTGATTTGAAAGAGCAGTCTCCTCTACAACATACTGTGCCTGGATTTCACGTAAAGCACTGTATATGCAAATTAGCTCTTTATGAAAATTTACATCAACATATTTTTTCTGCCAAGAAAATGAATCTTTTCTGAAATGTCCGTAATTTATTTAAGCATACTGATTTTTTTGTTTTCTTTCATCTCTCCAGAGTCTACAAGTTAACATAACAACTCATATTGGGCCCTTTTAAGTATTCCAAAAATATTTATTAATAATTTAATTGTTCATTCAATACGCACTTCATACGCAACAAAAGTAATGGCTGTTTTGTGATATACATGTACATGTACATGTATCTTGCTTTACATGGCCAGTTTAATAGTTTTTAGTACAATAAGCAATACATTTACATGTATATAATCAGATAATACTTCAGTCTTAATAAAATAATATTGTAAGAATGAAAATTTGTACTGGTTATTGAAATATTAAGTATTTATTAATTGGTCTTTTAATTAACAGTGAAATAAATAGGTCAAATATGTGTATTGTGTATGCATTTGAATTCCTGGCTTGACTTGACTGGAGAATTTTATGCTGAACTGTCTTTCATCTGCAAAAAGGTAAAACAAAGATCTTCAGTTAATTTAAAATATACTGTTTACTAAACAGTTAATTAGAAAACACATGTTTAATTAATTGAATAACACAAGTCTGTCTTTTTTTCCAGACACTTTTTTAAGGAAACTTCAAATGGATTATGTTAAGTGCTTTAACAGACTGATGATAACTCAAGGATCCATGAGGCGGTATCTCTGTAGGCTGACTGGAGATTTTTGAATACTGTTTCATTCGAAAGACTATTATCTGGGGAAAGGGGGTGAAATATGTACATATTTATATAAAACTTTTATGCAATGAAATATAAACATTTATATTGAGAAATACAAATTTAAAATATTTTTGTATTGACAGGAATTTAAGTGAAACCCAGTCAAATTAGAATGTAAACTAATAAATAACCAGCAAAGAAATAAAGTAATAAAAATAATATATTTAATATGTTACATGTATGAAAACAAATGAATTAATTAATGCATTCAAAAGTGAAATAGGCCCTATGTATATAACTGTTTTTAATGTATTTTTACTTTTAAACTTAACTGCACTCAGTGAATTGTTGCATAAGGAACAATTTTTGATTAAAAAAAAACAATAATAAATCAAAAATCTCCCAAACTAATTATTATACAGTGTGTATCAAAATAAAGGAAACCCAAATTTAATCATCAATTATAGGAAAACTGCAGAATTATTGATAAAGCGTGATATGTCTTAATAAAGAACTGGATGTCCTCTTTCCAATGACACCCTGACCATGAATCCATTGTCACGGCTGAATGAGTAACAACGCATTGTTTACATGATATGAAAATCCTTGCTGTGACAAGTTCTCAAGGGATGGAGAAAAGCTGTTTTTGACGATGGGAAAGTGATTCCATTGACAAAAAAGACTGCTTACTGGTTTTAGTCAACAGCTTACCAGTGTGTAATTATGGCACTGGTCCCTCCACATGACCACCATTTCTGTCAATGCAAAGCCGGCATCGTCTCTCCATGTCTCTCACAGCACGTCTTACCATTTGTTGATCATGCCGCAAGTTTCTCCACAGCCTCAGTGATTCTTGCTCTTAACTCATGCAAGTCAGTTGGTGGCGTGGTGAAAACGTTTCCTTTCAAGTAACCCCACAGGAAAAGAAAAAAAAAATCGCAAGGTGTGAGATCGGGGGACCTTGCGGGCCACTCCACTGGATGGTGCAAAGCAATGACTCGTTCACCAAACAGTTCTGCTAACTGATTTCTCACTGCTCTCAGTCTGTGTGCAGGAGCTCCATCCTGCGCCCACCAAGCCCGCCGGAAGACACCATTCTGTTGCATAGGAAATACCTGCTGCAACTGTGGGACCACAAAGTCGTTTATCATATCGAGATATCCCTGTCCGTTAATGTTTCCATTGAAGAAAAAAGGACCAAACAAATGTCCGTTGCCACATAGCCCAATCCAAACATTTAACTTCTCCTTACTCATGTTCTTATCGAAGGTAAAGTTCGGTGGATGATGCAGTTGAGCATATTCATGAATGTTACAGTATGAGAGTTCACTCGCCCATCGAGAGAAAATGTTGCCTCATCACCAATGTTGAAGGATTGAAGGAACTGTGCATCTCGTTCACACTTATCAACGAACCAGTGACTGAAAGCCAGTCTTTGGCCAAAGCCATTGGGGAGAAGTTGGTGTCTGGTGTGCACATGGTATGGGTGGAGATGGAGGTCTAGCCTCGTGATGCGGTTAAATGTGGCAGATGGTAATCCAGTCGTGTTCCTTCTTGCACTGATTCTTGGGTTTTCTTGAATGGCATTTTGAACAATTTGGATATTTTCTTGTGACCTTCCACTACGCCGCCGTCTGGAGCCCTTGTTTAAATTCAAACTTGTGCCATGCTCTTCGTACTTGCGCACTTTCTTCCAGATTGTCTTTTTGGTTGGTGGCTCACGATCTGGGAATTGTGCCCGAAATGCTTCCTGGACTGCAATGAAACTCCTTGTCTCATGATAAGTGGTGACAACAAATGTCCTCTGCTATTTTGTGAGTTGAACCATTTTGACCACTGATTTGACGATTTAATGCACAAGGCCTATGCCCAGGGCTAGGGTTTTTTATGGAGTCTTAGATAAGTTACGTAACACACCCATGGTTCCAAATTTGAATGGGAATAGGCCAACACAAAAGAATGATTGAATGACTGGATTTGCTAACTTGTCACAGTGCGAATTTCACCTGCTGCTCACCTGCTGCTCAACAATGCATTGTTACTCATTCAACCGTGACAATGGATTCATGGTCAGGGTGTCATTGGAAAGAGGACATCCAGTTCTTTCTTAAGACATATCACGCTTTATCTAAAATTCTGCAGTTTTCCTATAATTGATTATTAAATTTGGGTTTCCTTTATTTTGATACACACTGTATAGATTGTTGCATTACCCTGATCAAAAGATATACTTACTATTCATTATTGCTAGCATATACAAATTTTGCCATCACTGTACAATTGGGCGCACCTGCACTGGGTGAAATCTATAGTTCTGAGCATCAAGACACTTGGTATGGTTTTGAATTTCCCGCTCTAGGCTCTAGGCATATTTTTAAACAAGTTAGGTACATTGTATGTCTGGATAGCTGACAATCTAAGCTTTCCAATAAACGTCGTCATCATATTGTCATAATCCCTAGTTTTTTTTGTTATTTACCAAAAGATTTCATTTTTGGGGGGAAAATATTTAAAAAATAAAAATGGACTTTTCACACTTAAAAACATTTATTAATTTGGATTTTGAACCCATATTCTAATTTATCATAATTTCTTCTTCATTTTGGTACCTTATTTGCCTCCGTAGCTTATTGCAATAAAGTACAGACAACATTTTACATTGAGTGGTGCTAGCGCTCCTCAAAAAAAAAAGTTGGAAATTTTGTGTCAGATTTGAGATTTGTTCAAACACACATAAAACATTTTGGATCAAAATGTCACTTTATGTAGGGTTTTCAGTTCGTACGTGCTTGACCGAAGCCCTTCACACGCACAGCGCATCGCGCGCAACAAAAAACATCAAAATTTTAAATCAAAAAATTATACTACTTTTACCTGTCGAAATCTTACATGTAATAGCTCATTGGAAAGCTATAGTTTCAGCTATCCAACAATGTACATAAAATAGCAATCGGAAGTACGTGCGAAAGCCTAGGTTTTTATGAATGAACCACTCGTCCGCCCAGCCTTCGAAGTGTTCCGAGATCGGGCGCATTCGGCCCATAAAATTTGCCGCGCTCTGCTGAGGGCATCCACTTCGGAGCTGTCTCCACGCCCGAGTACATTGTGATTGACATGAAAACGGGTTTCCCTATTGAGTCAAAGGGCTCCTTTACATACCCATGTTTGCTCGATCTCCATAACTACTCTACAACCGAAGTTACGAAGAGATAAAAAGTAAACACCGTTTTTCGAGGTGAAATCTTCAAGTTGAAAGGTAAGAGTGGTGTCTGAATGAATTTTACACCTCTTTTCTATCATATGTGAAAGTTTTGATAATAATAATAATGTGTGGACTTATATAGCGCACGTATCCACCAACTAAGTGGTGCTCAAGGCGCATTATATCATTACCCCTGCTCATAAGGCTCATAAATCATTCCTGAAACCATCTCAGCTCCCTGGGGAGTATACAGCTCAATTGCTGCCATTACAGCGCACAGGCCTGGAATTACACGGCGGCCACGGCCGTCGATGCCCTTGTAACTGGCCGTGGTGCCCCTCAAGAAAATACCATCTTCACGGCCATAATTGCCGTGCCCTTTTCCCCCCTTGGCCGTCGTGCCCTTTTAATATAATTTCAATTTTTACATACATTTCTATTTTCGGGCGACGATGTATCTTATAATATCCAGCGCAATCCATTCACGAGTCAGAGTCTCGCAACACACGCTGTTCTCCTATCGTGATTTCCCTTCCGCAAACACTGCACACACGAACAGAGGGCGCTGTTACTGTACAAGCGCCCTCTATCGGTGGAGTTTTCACGCCGTGTATAAATCACGTGGTATACGACGTGTGCAGCTGGTTTGTGAATGGAAAACTTTTAACGTATGAAAAAGCTATCGTTGCTCGAAAAACTTTTCGAGAAAATTAATAAGGCCTAAACAAACAACAATGCCGCGAAAAGATATGCAGTCAGGGCTCTGAGCCTGAGGTTTTCAACCCAACACCAGCAGTAGCAAGATGGTGGTCAAGTGGCTTCAAGCGACCTCAAACCAAGCCATATGGCCCCAGGTCTACAAAGGAAGTTGCTCCAAGCACTGATGATCCATATTCATCAGATTCCCAGAGTGAGACTGATGATGCTAGCATCTACACCTCAGCATCGCCATCCGAGTCAGAAGAGGATTCTCCCCCTTAATCATTCCTGCATGTTGTATAGGCTAAGCCGCTCATTGTAATGCTTTATTCACAGGTTACATTTTCCCTCATTTATATTTCATTGACAGTGATATTCTTTTGTTAGAATTTCTCAAAGGTATTTAAAACAAGGAACAGATTTAGATTATCATCTTGGACAGTACACATATTCAATAAAGAGGCCTTTAAAAAATTAATTAAAAACCAACAGAAAACCAAACAACTTCGTGCATATCGTTAGTTGTAATTTGTTTTACAACTCTCGTATTAAACTAATAACTTAATGGCCTTCGTGCCTTTTCTATTTTTCATAATTTGGCCTTGGTGCCCTATCAACTGGCCTTGGTGCCCTCCAAAATTTGGCTTGCTCCAAGGCCAAAGTGGCCTTGCCCTAAAAAAATTGTAATTCCAGGCCTGAGCGCATATAGGGCTAATCAACCAACTCTGCCCTCACAGGTACCCATTTAACCCCTGGGTGGAGAGAAGCAATTATGGTTAAGTGTCTTGCTCAAGGACACAAGTGTCACGGCCTGGATTCGAACCCACATTCTGCTGCTAACACCAGAACTTGAGTCCGGTAAGCTAGACCGCTCAGCCACCACACTCCATTTGAGCCGTAATTGTGTTTAGTTTTGAGCGGAGAGTGTATTTTTTACACCCTTTCAAAAGTTCTTATGAGGGAAACGAGCACAAACGCTGTGCGAGTGTATCACGGTGTGTGTAGGCTGATTCAACGGTTTTGGTGCCATATAGGGATGTACACAGTGTATGGACAGTCGGGCTTCATCGAATGCTGTATACTTGATTAAATAAAACAGGATTCCTCAAAAACTACTCCTCCGATTTTCTTGATTTAAAAACCATTGTATTTCTTTCATCAAGACCTTTAATTTGATATAAATATTGAGCATATTGGTTTAGGAATAATTTTTCACCTGAAAACCCTACTTTATGACAGAAGGATAACATAAATAACGTCATTAAGGTTAACCCTAACTCCCTAAGCATTGTTACTGAACAATAAAAATCCTTCAAAATCCTCCAACTGCTTTTGTTGTCTAGGGAGTTAGGGTTAAGGTGTTGAAAATGAATATTAAATTATATTTTTGTGGAATAATGTTCACAAGTTGTGGAAAAATATGATTTTGTGACGCATTATTTAGTGCAGTATGGAATAGACAGCGTGAAAATCTGGTCCGGTTTGGCATCACGAAAGAATGTCGTATCCGACCGCCACTTTTTAAGGGTTTTTGGTTAATTTTGTTGCAACCACTAACCAGTTAAAAAATGATTCTATCGATTTTTGGGGGTACAGAAAGCGAAAACTATCTTTAAAATCCACTTTTATGGTGGCTAAATTTGGACTTTATTTCCCTTCTAAAAAAATACTCCCCTTCAGAAAATAGAAGGATCCTATTATAGTTGCCACTGCGCATGTACAATGACCGTGTTAGTCACTAACAGGGGAGTTGACAAGATCAAACTGACATGACTGAGGAAGTCATCATACACCAAAAATGCCTGATTTTTCATGAAATAAATATCCTGGAATAATTTGAAGTACATGTATATGTCCATCATCATTCATATGTTCTCCACCTTACTACTACTAGGTAGGTAAGATTACATTATTGGTTATATTGAATGAGAAAAAGTGGCGGTCGGATACGACATTCTACCCGGCATCGCTAACATTAAGGTGTTACACTTACAGTGCAATGTGTTTATTTTTCGCGAAACATGTAGTGTTATTGGGATGTTTGTACAGGCCTCCGAGTGCCACTGTTAAATTTTTTGAGGATTATCAATCTGTTCTTGAAAATATATTGGCATTTTCCCAACAGTACGTTGCCATTGCTATACTTGGTGATTTCAACATAGATTTTAAGGTGTCAACAAATAACTCCCACAATCATCCTCAGTACAACGTCTCCATAATATTTCCGATATTCTCAATTTACAGCAATTAGTTACATTCACCACTCGTGATGGAAATTCACCTACCAATTCTGGCTCAGTTATAGATTTGTTATTTACCAACAGACGTGACTTACTTTCAATCGTTACCCAACATTCTGGTCTTGGTAACAGTGATCATAATGGTGTTTATTTTAACTTGTTAACCTCTCATGATCAAAAAACTATGAATAGGTCTTTTTACCAATATAATAAAGCTGATATCAATACTTTATGTGACACTCTTTGCATGGTGCCTTGGGACACCTGTTTTTCTTCAGACAACATTGATGTGGTATGGGATTATTTTAAAGACCTATTGTTTGCTGCTGTGAAAGATATTGTTCCTATTGCCAAATGTAAAGGTAGAAAGAAACATCCTTGGATTTCTGCAGATATCATTATTTTGTCTAAAAAGAAAAACAAAGCTTACAAAGCAGCTATCCGTAACAAGGATAATCATAATTTATGGAACAAATACAAAAAGCTTCGGAATGAGGTCAAATATTTAGTTAGACAATCATATTGTAGTTATATCAAGGACATGGCCATGAATTCTCCATCTAATCCTAAAAGGTTCTGGTCGTTTGTTAGTACCCAGCGTCGAAAGAGTACAATTACAAGTTTTCAAACTGAAAATGGCATTATTAATGATCCGGTCAATATTGCTCAGAATTTCAACCTTATTTTCCAGAGAAACTTTAGTAGTGACTCTAACAATATCATTGATATCTCATGTGATCACACTTTTACTGATTTTCGTCTTTGTAACATTTCAACTACTCCAGCTGAAGTTAAACAACTCCTTTCTTAACTTAACATGCATAAATCTTGTGGTCCTGATGACATATCTCCAATGTTGCTTAAACTAACTTGTGATAGTTTAGCCCAGCCATTAGCTAAACTTTTTAACTTTTCGCTTGCCTCTGGTGTAGTTCCTCATGAATGGAAGCTAGCAAATGTTGTTCCATTATTTAAAACTGGTGATGCTCATGTTACATGTATGTCAAACTATAGACCCATCTCACTCTGTTCTGTTGTTGGTAAGATTCTTGAAAGGGTTGTATGTAAACATCTCATTAATCATATGTATAGAGGGGGGATAATCTGACCTACTCAACATGGGTTTTTGCCAAAGCGCTCCTGTGTTACTCAATTGACAACTCTTTATCATACATGTACATGTAGCTGGGCCAATGCACTTGATGTTCCGAAACCCTCCCGCATTGATGCCATATTTTTAGATTGGTCTAAAGCATTTGATCGTGTGAGTCATCAAGTTCTTTTGAACAAATTACATAAATATGGCGTTTGTGGTTCAATGTTGGACTGGTTTAAGTCTTATCTTACAAATAGGTCTCAACGGGTTCAGTTTATGGGATCATCATCTGACTGGGCTGCAGTTCATTCTGGTGTGCCACAGGGATCTGTTCTTGGACCTTTACTTTTCAACATTTTTGCTTTTGATCTGCCATTTTGTGTTCAGTCGAATCTTCGTCAATATGCAGATGACACTGTTTTGTATAGAGTTATTAAAACTCCAGATGATGAAGTGACACTCGGAATGATCTGCAGCACATAAACACCTGGTGTAATTTAAACTGTATGGCTTTAAACCCAAATAAATGTAAGCTAATGACTGTGACCCGTTCTAGAAATCCTGCTAAACCACTGTATAATATTGGTGATTACACTTTGGAAAATGTTGATAACTACAAATACCTTGGTGTTATTATTTCTAGGGACTTAAGCTGGAAAACCCATATTAGCAATGTTGCTTCAAAAGCCACAAGGCTAAATGGATTTATTGGTAGAGTAGTTAAAACTAGGGACCCTAAAATTCTTATTTCACTTTATCGCTCAATTAGCAGACCCATACTTGAGTATGCAGCCCCCGTCTGGTGCCCTGTCCTCACTACCCAGCAAGAAACGCTTGAGAAGGTACAAAGACGTTTCACCGTTTTTGTTTAGGCCTGCCGAGAAAGGCTTTAATTAATTCCAATAGTGAAATTGTGTATTCTGACAGGTGTGTCAAGTTGGGTCTTCCCTTTTTAAACAATATAATTCATTTCCTTTCAATTGTGTTTGCTATTAAATGTTTATATAATAAATTTGACATTCCTATTGATCTAATCCATGTTAATCGTAGACATACTGAAGTTATTAAGTTTTCTCATCAAATGGCAAGATCCAATGCTGCTCATCATTCTCTTTTTTATAGATTCCCTAGATTATGGGAGGTGCTACCAACAGATGTTAAAGAAACAGTTATTTATAGTTTATCTTTATTTGTTAATTCACTTAGAAAACATTTATTAGTCCCTGGCCTAGCAGATGCCCTAACTCAAACTGTGTAGTATTTAAGTTTTTATATTTTTATTATAATATTATTTTTATATCTCAAAGTGTGCCTAAAGCCATTTATCGTTCTTTGTGTGATTCAATGTTTGTTTACTTCCTATTAAAGTGGTAGTATCAGGAGATCAACTCGACAGTAATTTAGTTTACTTTTTTGTAATCCTACAGGGGTGCTACCTTTGTTTCTGTTTCTGTTAATCTAATGTAAATTTGTGTTTATTTGTTTTTTCTACCTGTGAAATCAATAAATGAAATGAAATGAAATGAAATGAAATTACTAATAGAATACACATTTGTTTGTAGGCCTACACTCTGTATCCTAGCATTATGTCAATAACAATAAGATCATCCTAGCTGAGGCGAAGTGCGCAGAGACCAGAAACAGGACACTTTTTGTTTTGGGCCGAGGGTTTTGACAACGTCAACACCAAAGGGATGGGGTCACACTGTCAAAACAAAAAAGGGGAGGGGATCGATGGACACAAAGACTAAAACATAGGCATGGCAAATCAAGGGAGAAGAACAATGACTGGGTGAACTGCCTGCTTTGCCCAACCCCTGGATCCAAAAATAACTGCAATCTACCATTATTTGTTACCACAGTGGCCAGCTAGCGTAGGCAGGCCGGCTAGCAATATTAACGTTCACTTCATGTTTTACTTTAGTGCACAGATTTTAATTGACTCACCGCCGACTTCCTCCGTTCCCTCTGCCAACACATCACGGGTGAAGTTTGCAGCTGTGTTTGCAACGTTCGATAACTGGCCAGTAAAATTTCCTGTTAAATTCCGAATTTCTCCGAACCAAGCCATATCTAATATTCTCCGTTACTGCCTAATTCTTAATTACAGGTCAATGATTTCTACATGATTTGGGAGAAATTATCGTTGTAACATATGAGTCTTATGACTCGTTCCTTGACACGTAATCCGCCTCCACGTAAAATCCACGTATTTTTGCTTGAAGAGCAATTAATTGTTGCCAACACGGAGCTCTGGCTCCTTGACCCCACAATAAGCTTTGGCATACTACTTAGCTTACATGTAGGTATCTGACTATTGAATAATTCATAACCCGGCCAAGCAATGCATTTTTAAATATATTTTTTAGTATAATTATTTGTGTTGGCTTTTGTGCATTATTTTGAGTGAGACTGAATAATTTGTTCATCAATGCAAAACAGTGTTATTTCAAATTGCTATAAACAGGCAAAACACTAAACAGTCTCAATGCAAAACTGTGACCCGTACCGTAAGGTCATGGATGGTCATAGTTAATTAAGGCTGGTACTCAAGGCAGGTCTGATGCCGGTCCCGGCCACTCGGCCGGCCGGAGCACGCAACATACATGTACATATACATGTACATGTACAATGTACATGTACATACGCCGGTCGCGGTGGTACAGACGGCCGACCGGCCCCGGGGAGCGAGCTAGCTACATGTACAATGTACAGTGTACAGTGTACATGTACATGTACATGTACATGTACTGTACATATGTAAGCTCTAGCGCGCGGCGCTAGCTGTCTGATCGATCGATCGATCTGAGCTGATCATAGAGCAGCTATTGAGAGTGAGACCGACTCGTGCATATTAAAAGGCACATCAGCACAGTTCAAATATATAATATCAATATGGACTTGGATGACAATGTTAGAAGTATTTTAACATGTTTACAGAACTTTTTAACAGAGGTAAGTCATGCTTCTAAAAAAATGTGAAATTGACTGAAATGACGTACGTATACTAATTTGTATCTTGTACTGTCAAGTGTCAGAATACTGTACTGTATATAGCTTAGTCTTAGAAAGAATGCTGCCCTCTGTTGACCATTGTGAGAAATTGCAAGTATGTTTTCACTTTTTCAGAAATTTGTCTACCAGTTCAGCAGGAAATCCACAATTACTTATTGATTTAAATAAACATTATAAAATACATGTCAGATGGGAAAGAATGTCGAATCCAACCGCCACTTGTGCACAATGTATCCTCAATTTACCCTAAATGACGCACCTAAGGTCATATAATCAACTGGACGGTAACTTACAAATGAAATTAGCAGTTTGGTGTTTCAGTTTGTTTCAGTGAAGGATTCTCTTGTAAAATGCAGAATTTCAATGCATGATCATACGCGTGGACGTCTTGAGCGCCGTTTTTTGAGACGCACAGAATTGTAGTCATCAGAAAATTGATGTTGGTATAATGACTCACCCCCAAACTGTTAAAGTTTATGGGGGCACAGAAAATGTACCCAAGAAGAAAAACAGTTGAATCATGCTTCATCTTATTCCAGATGGTTGTAAAATTGTTTTTAATCTTGAAAATAAAAATATTGTTTTCGATTTTTTTAAATAAAATGGTATAATTTGGAGAAGCTCTCAAAACTTTTAATCAATATTCTTGAAAGACCGATAAAATGGAAGGTGGTTAAAATTTTTGCAAAAAGTAGGCCTACTTTAAAACTTTGAAATGTGTAAAAATGCTGTTAACATTTTGTCAAATAAAAGATTTCTTTTCATAACCATGATATTAATGTTTCATTTTCTCAATAATTTTCCACTACCGTCGAAATAAACACCAACGAATTAAGTAGTCTTCGTTCGCTTCTTCTATAAGGAATGTGTCCATTTTGAGGATCAGTATTTCTTTAAAAAATCATTGCAAATGCAAAGCATTCATATATTTTTGTTTCCACAGACAACAGCTTGTTGACAGCATAGAACAATAAAATCACAGATGTTCGTGAACAAAAAATTGAGGTCATGTAAATCTCTTACTATTTGTATCTAGTAAAATCAGTGGTTAAACAACTTTTTCCATTTTCACAAGCACTAACTTTCCAGTAAATCATACAATTTCACTATAATTTTTATTTCTGTAACAAGCACGACTTAGCTAAGTTTATGCAACCAGTAATACGCCATAATTTTGTAAGTTTTCCGAGAAATGCTAAACCAAAAATAGGTGCGTCATTTCACGAGTGCGGCGAATTATGTACATGGACGATATCTAAGCATGTGTTTTTAGCAGATGACGGAATGGCATAACATATATTCATTGCTCAAAATCTCCCAAAATATTGGTTCCAATCCTCAGTTGACTACACTTTTCCTCTCCTTAAATGTGTCCTCTATCATCTTTTAAAGGAAAAAGTATATTTGTCATAATTTGGATAGATACATGTGTAAGTGGCGGTTGTATTCTACATTGGTAAAACTTGTAGCTTTGCATGGTGAGGATGATAAGTAAGACTAATTGCGGTGACACCATGTGGAATCTCAATTGAGTAGTAATTAGTTCTGAAAAGAACTGGAGGTACAACTCGACGTTTCGATCAGTATGCTCTGATCGTAGTATTCTACATTCTTTCCGTCAGATCATGGAGGAAGGAAATGTATTTCCTTCCTCCATGGTCAGATGTACCATACATTTAATGCACATTTCTTGATCCTCATTGAAAGAAAAGGACTCAAAAGTCAACATGGTTAAGCCATGGAGGAAAGCTTTTAAAAGTTGAATCAAGGTACATGTGCTGCCAATATTGGTGATGACGTCAGCAAACAATGACAAAACTACATTATTTAGTTACATGTATTTACCAGCCTGGCCTTATTGGCCTGGCTAATAAAGCATGTGATCATAGTCAAATCCTTTATTAAAACATGATAAGATGTCAACATGGTAAACGGGGGAGTCGGGGCGACTCAATATGATTAATTAGCCAGAAACATCTAGGATTAACCCAGTCAGTAATGATCGGGTAGGGACTGGCCTTGGTAGGGGCCCGGTGTGGCCACTGTGAATGCAGACACGCCCCTATCCAGTCATTATTGATTGGTAAAGTCCACCTGGGGCATTACACTTTTTTTACCATAAATAAATGCCTGTATTGGTTTTTAACCTTTCAAAATTAAGTTATCCTAATCCTGCAGGAAAGACCAAGTGGCAAATTTTTATTCCCTTAGTTACAAGTGCCTATCTTCGATTTCGTTTTCAAAATTGCCGTGTTTAGTCATTTGTAATTACAAATCCTGCGTGCCGGTAGTGCATCTAGGAAGTGCACCCCTAGGTGATCACATTTCATCTAATCAGATTGTCTTAACCGTCTTGGGTATTTGTGAATAATTAATCGGGTCTATTATTTTCAATCGGCAGACTTTGTCTACGTGCAGGCCACAGACAGTCAATCAACGTTAAAAAATAATAAACCGGCAGATTTACTTTGAACTCTTTGATTGTAATGTATCCCCAGACTAACCTCTCCTGCAGTGTATCTCTGACTGTTGATCCTTCTGCCATCTGTACTATAAATGCATCACAACTCAACACCCACTTGAAAAAGCTCATATCTTCATTGCAGGTTGGTTTGAAAAAAAAAATCTGTTTTTACACTGGTACTTCTAATGTTGTTTTCTGTCTTTAACCCTAACCATATGCTCAATGCAACTAGATGCAACAAATGTAAAAACTTGTTGCCCTCAGCAGAGAACAAAAGAACTATTGTTCTAGCTGTTGTATCTTGTTGCATTAAAAGCAGCCTGCACACACTGTTTTGTTGCATTGTGTTGCATTCAGCAGAGAACAAAAGAACTATTGTTCTAGCTGTTGTATCTTGTTGCATTAAAAGCAGCCTGCACACAATGTTTTGTTGCATTGTGTTGCATTCAGCAGAGAACAAAAGAACTATTGTTCTAGCTGTTGTATCTTGTTGCATTAAAAGCAGCCTGCACACACTGTTTTGTTGCATTGTGTTGCATTCAGCAGAGAACAAAAGAACTATTGTTCTAGCTGTTGTATCTTGTTGCATTAAAGCAGCCTGCACACAATGTTTTGTTGCATTGTGTTGCATTCAGCAGAGAACAAAAGAACTATTGTTCTAGCTGTTGTATCTTGTTGCATTAAAAGCAGCCTGCACACACTGTTTTGTTGCATTGTGTTGCATTCAGCAGAGAACAAAAGAACTATTGTTCTAGCTGTTGTATCTTGTTGCATTAAAAGCAGCCTGCACACAATGTTTTGTTGCATTGTGTTGCATTCAGCAGAGAACAAAAGAACTATTGTTCTAGCTGTTGTATCTTGTTGCATTAAAAGCAGCCTGCACACACTGTTTTGTTGCATTGTGTTGCATTCAGCAGAGAACAAAAGAACTATTGTTCTAGCTGTTGTATCTTGTTGCATTAAAAGCAGCCTGCACACACTGTTTTGTTGCATTGTGTTGCATTCAGCAGAGAACAAAAGAACTATTGTTCTAGCTGTTGTATCTTGTTGCATTAAAAGCAGCCTGCACACACTGTTTTGTTGCATTGTGTTGCATTCAGCAGAGAACAAAAGAACTATTGTTCTAGCTGTTGTATCTTGTTGCATTAAAAGCAGCCTGCACACACTGTTTTGTTGCATTGTGTTGCATTCAGCAGCCTGTGAAATGCCTGTAGAGTGTAGAATTCCACAATAGAAACTCATTTCTCCTAATTTATTATTAAATTGGTTTCCAGCGAAAAATTTAGTTCTAAACCTGCAATTTTCACCGAATTATTCAGTTATTATGATTGACGAAGTCACAAAAATAACAGGTGGAAAATCCTGCATTTTAACTGCAGAGAATCTCTTCATTTGTGCAATTCCATTGGATTGATGCCTCTCCGTTTTGTTGTGTGCGTAATAGCTTTGTGCATAGTATTTGCACACAGGTGTTGGTTCTGAAGTTAACTATGTTGTACATACTGATGACAGCATTTACTGTAAACTAAGACTGTCTGAATCTCTTTTGTTATGGACAAAAGGTCATAAACTTCACAATGGGGATTAAGTTTCAGAAATGTCTGAAATTTGGTTCACCTATTCCAAGTTTTCAGACATAAAATGCTAGGATTCGTGCACTTTATGTCTGAATTCTTATTTCTGTTAAGTTTCAGGAATATTATTTTTGTTCTTTAACAAAAGAGATTCAGACATTTCCAGTTTATCAGTGTGATCATATTATTTTTACTTTTGCAGTACAATATATATATATATATGTATTTGTGTCCTGTTTGGTCAAGATTCAAATTATCTAATTAAAGTTGCAGAACAGGACTTGAACCACATTTAAACTAAAGGGAAGGTTCAACATCGATTATTACCAAATTATCAAGTTAACAAATTATTATCTGAAATATTACTTGGTGTAAAATTGTTGCACAATATCAATCATCTTGAGCAATAGTTTCATCTGTAGTGCTTTCATCTTAGACCACACAGGAATTGTTACGTTTTATGATACATATGATACATGTAAAGTTTTATGATACATGTCTTGAAAACAAGAGGGTTGTTTCCAAATATCAATGTTCCCTCTAAGCTACCAGAGCCTCAGAGGAAGCCTACCTTTGTTGAAAAAAAAACATTTAGCAAAAATGATTATACAAAATATGAGCGCTACTAATAATCTTTAAATGAGCAGTATCATCACAATCAGAGCAGACTTTCAACAGGGCATGGAATCGGCATCCTAGTTTAAGATGAGCACAGTGACTGAAAATTACTGGCTCATGTATGCAGCAGCAACGGTAATATGACCTAAATCATGTGTGGTATTATTTCCATTCTAGTAAATTTATCTTTGTTCACTCAAAAATATATCTAATTTTCTGTGATGAGCAGAGTTTGGTTCATGACCAGATGACGGACGAGGAGGAAGAGACTATCCCAGGTCCCATGGATTCTACAACATCTCAAACGATCAAGGATGAAGATAAGAAGCCATCCATCACAGTGGATTCATCATTTGTTCAAATAAGTGCATCGAATGCTGAGGTATGAACTAATTTCTAGGCACTTTCTGTTCTTGGCTTCATGCACAAGACAAATATGTAGCGCCATTTTATTTTCCTTATAAAACGTACCAATGTATACAGTGATATTGCTGCAGGACAATTACCTGAATGATAAATAAAGTCATGTCAAACACAAACCAGAAATGCTTCTGGCTGCATTCCATCCTCTTGCCCTTCTTATTTTCAAAGATTGAGAGACGGATCCGTGCTTTCATGGAGAAGAAGCAGCTGGAAGTAGATGATATCAACAGACGTGAGTTCTACACAGTGCCGGTAACACCCAAGCATCATCATCATCATCAACTCAACAGCTGTGCACGCACTGATGCCATATTCAAGCCAAGAGCTGGCTGCAAGAGCCATGTCAAGGGTAAGTATGCTCATTTGTAGGGTTGCTCAATGGATAAACCTTTATCACGATGCAGCCATCGTGTCTTTTTTTCCATACAAATCCATATATGACCAAACCGAGGCTGGAAGGAAACATAGTCTGGCCCTTGTTTTGCTTAAACCCTAACCCCCTAGCTGTTTTAGCTAAGAACCTCCCTGAATCCGCCAAAATCCAACAACATGCAGTAACACTACCAACTGTGGGACTTAGCTGGAAGTGCGATACATGACCCCATGTAAAGTATCCCTGTCAGGGCTATACACCGAGTCCAACAAAATACAACAAACCCAGCTGTTTTAGTTTGAATGGTTTGGGGGTGGTTATAATTAGGGTTAATTTTTGAGGATTTAGTACTATACATGTGCATGTAGAGCCCAGCAAACTGAACATAATAGCATGTTTACCAAATCCATCTACCTCCGCCATCTGGTTTTGTTGGATTCAGGACTGTGTTAAAGCACAGCCAATGATTACACATGTATATGTGTATTGGTCACTGTACCAATTCCGTCAAAATCTGCTTGTTGATGGATGTTGGCAGATTGAGGAAGGTTCCTAGCCCAAAAGCCTAGGTATGAGTCAGGACTTAGCGACACATCTGAAAGCCAGTAGACACTTTGTGTTGATTGTCCGTAACATCCCTACGTATAAGAATCAAGAGATACGTATAGAAACCAACATGTGAAAGGTTTAGCTTTTTTTGTTATGCATGATACTATTGATAGGGAAATGTGCGTTAATATTTGTTCACATGCATTCTAATAGGGAAAATGGATCACGATTTCTCAAAATTGACAGCATGTCAGATAGAATCATTTCCATAACCTGAGTATGGTGGCTAAGAGAGGCTGCACAAATTGGGCAAACATTCATACCCTTATGTGAAAAGTCGTTTGAAACACAGCACGGCAGAATTCCAATTGATCCAGCAATTTTGGCTGCAATTGGACATTGTTTCATAGCACAAAAAAGGAAAAGTAAAAATGATGCGTGGGTCTGAGACAACGCTCGTGGAGACCAGAAATGGGAGACATATTTTTGTTCAGTAATTTTGTATAGGGTAATTACCAAAGTCATCATCATCCAGCGAGTTTTCCATTTTTTTCTTGTCAAACATTTCTCCAGTATCCAGGGTGGTTAATGTGCACGGACCACAGACAAGACCAACAATGGTATCCTATCGTCCCATCACTGGACGGTCACCGAGCACCAAGGCTAGACGATGTTTAACACGAATGAGCACTCAACAGGGCATAGAGGAGAGATTACATAATATGGAATCACATCTCAAACTCACAGCAGGTAAAAATTATTTACCATCTTCTTGGAATTGTGGAAATAATCCACAGGCATGCAACTCTTCAGCGGATCTGCAGATTTCTGCATTCGTTTTAACCCCCCCCCCCAAAAAAAAAATGTTAATATTTTTGTTGTGTTTTCCATACATGGATGGTACAACATTGGTTTTTGAAAATGCAAATTCATTTCTACCCTCTAGTATGAAAGGAATATAAGAAAAACCAAAATGTTTCACAAAAGTTTGCCAGATTTTCCTTTTTTCTCAAAGATGAGAGAAAATATTTGTGTACTTTGATAATCTTGTAATTCCCAATGTTGTACCTTCCGTTCAACACATGCTCAGAATGCACCATGGATCATGTAGAATGCAAACATTTCTGGGACCATTCCACACAGTATGCAGTATGGGCTTCATGCTTGCAGTCTGAATTCAAACATTTTCCTCTTTTTTTTTTAAGAAGTAAACAATAAGATTCTTTATAAACGTAGGCGAGATTCCTCGATCAAGTGTTTATCAAAGATTGAAAGAGCTGGAGAGTAGGATACTTGACCTTGAGGGCTTGTCACCGGAGTACTTTGACGCTGCTACGGTATGTATTCAAGATTTCATTTTCATTAACCCTAACCACCCCAAATCCATCAAAATCCTCCAAGTGGCACTTTTTTGGAAAAATTCAGCGCTGTTGAAAACTGGTAATTTCATCTCTTCAAATGGGACAAAATTACTACCTGGCAAGAAGCAACAAGCCATAAGCGCTGAATGTGAAAGATCAACGAAAATGCATGGTGCATTTTGAAGATAAGGGCATGTTTCCAAAAGTGCACTGGAGGATTTTGGAGGATTCAGGAAGGTACCTAGCCAGAATAACTAGGGGGTTACGGTTAAGAAGGGAATTAAGGTACAGTGCTCCTCTGGTGTTAATGGGAAGGTACAATATTGGTTATTACTAGATTATCAAATTGACAAAATATTATCTAGAATGTTATTAGGTATAAAGTTGGTACACATATCAATTATTCTGTAAAAATAATTCCATCTGACGTGCCTTCATCTTAGAGAAAACAGTAATTGTTGTCTAATTGCCATCTGGCAAACTTTTTTGTTTGTTTTCTCAAAAACGTGAGCACTTATTCTGATGAAATTTCACCTGTAATGGGGGAATAAATGTCAATATATTCCCTCTTGATTTTGTTATCAATTAACCCTCTCAGTACCGAATTGTTTTGACATAAACAACCGCTGGTGACCGCATTGTTTGACCACCCAAGCGTGAAGCACACATTCTTACACAACAGAAAGCTTGTGTTCAAAGGCCAATTTTACAAACTCTATTAAATCACCTTGAAGATATCGTTTTACAGCAAAATAAATAATAAAACATATCTTACTTATTGATTTCCCTTTCATAAAATCCCAAAAACTTTAAGATCGGTCAATAAATGTCCAAGTTCTCGGTCTTTATTTCCTCAGTGTGATCTGTAAACTCAAACACTTTTTTGTATACAAACACATGGCGCTCCGTAGGTGTTTGGCATTTCGGATCTTTCCACTCCAGTTTGAAGGGATTGCATAATAGCAACCTTATTTTATTTCACCATCAATGCAAAGATCCGATCTTGCTCTTTCCAACCATTGCAAGCTTGGGTATGGAGGGTGAACATGGTCAAAACTACAGCTTTATAACAAATGGCCTTTGTGCTCAGGCTTGAGTGCTTTTTTGTGTGAAAGCTTGGTCGACTAAAGTCGCCTATGGTAAGGAAGAGGGGGTATGAGTGCAGTCGACTAAAGTCGCCTATGGTAAGGAAAGGGTTAAAGTTTTGTTTGTTGCGTAACAACACTGATTGAACTACATGTATATAGAATTCTAGCCGGCCAATCATCATCGGGCAAGTTCGGTGGTCAAGAGGTTAAGACATCTGCACTAGTAAGCAGGAGGTCGTGGGTTCGAATCCCCCTGAGTCGCTTGTGAAGTTTTTCCAGAGAGTTTTTTAGCACTTGGTATACAGTGCTATACACACGTCGGTGTAGGCCAAAATCAAATCAACTGATTAAACAATTTGCCCAACAACGACATTTATGAAGCACTGTATATACACAGTGCTTTCTGAGTGTCAGCAGGAAAAGAAGAAACAAAAAAACAGGCAACTTGGGCAGGACTCAATTTATTTCATCTGAAGTGATTCCATCTTAGAAATTGATGTAAAATAAAAAAATAAAAATGCAGACAGAAATTGTTTGTAAAACATCAAAACAGAAAAAAAAATACCTAACAGTTGTTCATTGTTTAAAAAAAAAAACGTGAGCATCTATTGTTTGATGATATATTTCTTGAAACTATTAAATGTTGTGTCCTCCCTTTAAGATTCTTCCTCATTGTATCCCTACATTCTGTCTTGTTTATTTCACCAGCAATCCATGCTCAAACGTCAGCGAGTTGACAGCCATGGCTCGGATAGTTCAGATATCAGTATTCATGAGATAGACAGTCGGATTAAGCAGCTACAAGAATCTCTCATCAGGAAGAGCTCTCAGGCCAGTAAATTGCCGGGTACCAGTGGAGCCACCCTGTTGCAAAGAACGTGAATGTTGCCGAGTGTTGTCAGTTTATTTATTTATTTACGTCATCTTTAATGAGGGTAAACTCCGATCAGTGCACAGCACTGCTTTCCATGGAGGCCCTCAGTACAAATACAGTAATAATAAAAACAAAACGTACATCATACAAGCTAAAAACATCAAAAGCACATGTACAGAAATTATCAAAAAGTTGTAGACAATTCACCCATCTGGCCACACTTGACCTGACAACTGTTGCTATCCACCATTAACCCCGGTCAGGCTTTCCAGGGTTGTGTGGTCGTATGGTTTATACTTTGCCAGTATATCGTGAAACCCATCCTCAGTGGTCTAAAAAAGCTGCTCTATATATCTATCAAGATTGGATGAAGATATTTTGATCCTTCATCATCGCCAGTGTGGTAACATTAAGATTGAAGTTTAACTTGGCTGCACATTAAGGCATAATCTTGAGCCCGCGTTTTGTGAATGTGTTCACATCTCACTGTACCCGCACACTGTGCTGTGCAAATTGATTATTTATAAATGTCTTGTTGCAAGAGTAAACATGTCTAAGACAAGGATTGCCAAATTGGTGTTTCCCTTGCTTGTAATTTTGAGTGTTGGACACCATTGTGGAATTATTATTATTATTAATCATTTCTGGTAATGAAACCAAGGGATGCCTCAGAAAAGCGCACTTAAGCACGAAAGCCTGAGGAAACCTGTAAACAAGGGCGCTTGCAATGTGAACCAGAAACACCGGGGTAAACCCCTTACACGATAAGTGTTCTGGGTTCTTTTACGTGCATTACTTAATGGCCGAGTCGTCAGAATGTGTGTTCAAACCCTAGCTATGCCGGATGCGGCACTTGTGTCCTTGACACTTAACCATGAATTGCTTCTCTTCACCCAGGAGTATAAATGGGGACCTGTGAGGGCAGAGATGATAATTGTGTTTGATTAGCTGATGAGCGCCTAACAGGCTGCCAGGGCTGTATACTTCCCAGGAAGTTGAGAATGATCCAGGAATGATTTTGTTTTCTTTTTAAAAGTAGCCCGATGACAGGGATGATAGTGTATAAAGCATCTTGAGCATATATAAATATTCACTATTGTTATTATTGGATCTAACTGCACAAATGGCCATGTTGTTGACTGTCTTGGTGACATGTATTGATTACTGTCATATTATTTATTTTACCACACTTGGTCATATCTTATAGTTCATATCTACTCTGTGTTAGAGCCCAGGTAAAGTTTCAGCTTGTTTAGTTATTTAAAGGGAAGTTACAACATTGGTTATATGACCTGTGTGTATCTTGATTCAAAGTGAGTAAGCATACCCATACAAGCAGTTTTGACAGCATAGCCAATGGTGTACGTTCCCATTAATATGACAATTAGTACAAAATGCAATCAGATTGTTTGTATTCATTCTAACATGGAATTTCTGTTTCATATGGGAAATAATTTGATTAATTGTACTAAAACTAAAGCACCTCAGACAAAAATATTTCAAGGGATGCTTGATACCATCATAAACTTCACACAAAGTACATGCAAGTTTCATGTAAATCTTTTAGCATTTGTTTTAAGAATACCAATAGTGTATTGGGGATTTACAGTAGCATTGTGGACATGAATAAATAAGGATTCATGAACAATTGTCAAAATATTTTGCCCACGACCTTTTCCCATTTATTGAATTAAATAAAACAAATATTTTCTGGTATGTTCCATTTTATATTTAATTGTATTGTACACATCGCAAATCCATAATTTAAAACATCTCATTTTGCCAGATAAACAGATTTAAAACTTAAATATGTATTTTTATTACACACAAAGCACTGAATACTTTCAGAAGAATATAAGAGCACTAGAAAACATTTCTAGTATATTTTCCCCTGATACATGTAGTAATGTAGACTTACGTATCCACCAAATTGGTGCTCAATGCGCATTATATTATTACTCCTGCTCATCAGGCGCATAAATCATTCATGAAACCATCTCAGCTCCCTGGGGAGTATACAGCTCAATTGCTGCCATTACAGTGCATATAGGGCTAATCAAACACAACAACCAACTCTGCCCTCACAGGTACCCCTGGGTGGAGAGAAGCAATTATGGTAAAGTGTCTTGCTCAAGGACACAAGCACCATGGTCGCGGTTGGGATTCAAACCCACATTCAGACGACTCAGCCATCAGAACACAAATCTGACGCACTAAACCGCAGCACTCCATGTAGTTTGATATATATGACAATAAATATTCTTTGGGGTTATGTTATTTTATCACAAATTTTCCAAGAACTCATGAACAAAAACATTTCGAAAAGCAAAGTAAAATCTTCAAACTGTTCAAGTGAAAGTATGATTATATGAGCTATATCACCATTTATATAACACCCAAGTAGATCCTTGTCATTTGATTGGAGGATTGTAGGTCACGCGGCATTCATTAATCAAACCATTACATGGCCAACGTCATAAACCGTGCATTTTGGTTCCATCCCATCTGATCTATTGCACGCTAGACCACATCATACGTTATATACAAAACGCCCTCTTTTGACAAGACACAACCATTCGAGCAAACCGCGCATCATAAGCTGAAAAAGAAAGCAGTGGATGCCAAAATACAATCTTGTATATTTTGTTTATTCTTATAGTTTTATCCTCCAATCAAATGACAAAGATCTACTTGGATGTTATATAAAACAAATAATGAATGTTTTGCATTCGTGCAACGGAGAGAATATTTTGATTCGTTGAAAGATGGAATGTTCCATCTTTCAACTCATGATATTCTCAGCATTGCACTCATAAACATTCATTATTTGTATACAATCACATGACAAACAAAGGGGTGCCATGGTCGAGCGCATTGGACTTGGGTTCTGGTGGCTGAGTTGCCAGAATGTGGGTTCGAATCCTCACCGCGACCGTGGTGCTTGTGTCCTTGAGCAAGGCACTTTACCGTAATTGCTTCTCTTCACCCAGGAGTATAAATGGGTACCTGGCAATAGCTGGGGAAGTAACCTGCGATGGACTGGCATCCTATCCAGGGGGAATGGAAATATTCTCAGTCGTTTCATGCCAATGTGGCTCGGGACAGACTTTACTTTACTTACATGACAAACAAAGGAAAATGCCCAAGCATTTGTGTTTGGTGGTATATGTATGTTTCATGGCATTCAAAACACGACACATGTTTGTTAATAATTATTGTCATTGATAAAGATGCTAGTAGAAATATTAAGTTCAAGAGATACCGTCAATGAAAACTAACATTTGAAAGTAGGAGAAAGCTTTACAGTATGTTAACTTTTATAAAGACATGATTTTCCACAAACGAAAAAACAACCATTCCAGTTACGATTCTTTTGTCAGCATTTACTATCATTTTGAGAAGAGGCAGGGCAGTATTTGGACAGGAAAACAGAATAGGGCATATTCTTGGCACTTTAATTAATTCTGGTTCTTTTGAATACACATGCATATATAGAACATCTCTGTGTTAATCCTAACCACCCCAAATCCATCATAATCCTCCAAGGGGCACTTCTTGGGGAAAATTCAGCACATTCAGATACTTGTACTTTCACCTCTTCAAATGGGATAAAATTACTAACCTGGCAAGAAGTACAGGCCGTAAGTGCTGAATATGAAAGATCAACGAAAATGCATGGTGCATATTGAAGATAAGGGCATGTTTCCAAAAGTGCACCGATGGATTTTTTGAGGATTCAGGAAGGTTGCCAGCAAGAATACCTAGGGGGTTAGGATTAATGTGAGGCTGCATAATGACACTTATCGCTCACTCCACAATCGCCCAATCTTAAAGGCAAGGTACAACATTGGTAACGTACGTTCATTTCAACCCTCGAGTTTTCAAGAAATATATCATAAAACTAACCTGTGAAAGTTTCATCACAACAGGCATTCATGTTTTTGAGATGGATGGGGGGGGGGGGGGGGAATAAAAAAATGTTTTAAAGGCAATTTTTCTGTAAATTCCACATTACCTGTTTTCTCTAAGATAAAGGCACTTCAAATGAAATCATTTCTCAGGATGATCGATACGTGTCCCAACTTTATACAAGTTTTAGATATTAATTTATTAACTCAATAATCTGAAAATTACCAGTGTTGTACCCTTCTCTTTAATATAATTCAGAAGCTAAGCCGGAAGTGCGTATCAATCATAGAAATCAAAGTCGTCTTTTAAGTCATCCGATTTCATTGTTCCCATGGGAACACTCATTTCCGATTCCTCCATGTCGGATTCTTCGCCCCAGAAGGCAGCTGACCTCTGCATGGGGTCACTCCGTCCAGTGGATTTCAAACTGCAAGCAAGAGTAAGACAAAACAATGAGTAAAAGACTGAATCTCCCCAAAAATGGACATGACCTCATTGACATTTTAAAGTTTGCTCCTTTCTTTAACCAGTTTGCGTCGGAGGCCGTGTATACACGAAAAATGTTTTTGCACCACGGATCGGAGAGCGTCTAAACACGCCATAGGAAACTCCGGAATATTTGTATGCATGCACGCGTGTACGGTGACATGCTCGGAAGTGCCGGCCACCCGCTGTGGAAGCTTCCATTAACGTGTATGTGGGAAAAAGAAACCCGCCACAAGGGCCCAGAAAAACTTTTTTATTCCCGACGCGAACTGGTTAACCCTCCTGCTACTACAAGGGTCAAAATCAGTCAAAATATTGATGTACTTGCCAAGGTATATCTAGTGCACTTAAAAGTCAAACACTGTCAAACCTTACGTGTAGTAAGTACATTTACAGGTCAAAATGAATCAACTGTTTTTGACTGGTAAAAGCATTGTTAGGGTGGTCAAAATGACAGTAAAAACCAGTAAAAAATGCCCCTGTGTGCACATTTGGGTCAACAGTCAGTTGACTGATTTTGACCTCTATAGCTACTTGCCACTAAAGTGCAGCTATAGTAGGAGGGTTAAATAGAAGGTACATGCACACAATTGGTAATGTTGGCAAGATGCTTTGATATACACAGGCCTCCCAGTAAAACCTGTATTTCAAAATGGGAACCTTTATTTCCCCCTAAAAACCTATATTTTTCATCTCCTGCAACACATTTTCAACTTCCTCATGTCTTTGAAGAAAAATTACTTCTTTAGTATACAGAGATAAAGCTAAAACAGTAGCCAAACTGTAACATGTGTACCGCTCTTAGATTTTCTGCCGGACAGGGTATGGGGTTTGTTGCAAAAAGCACTGAGAAGGTAGACAATTTACTAAAAACTTGTTAATTAAGACTGCATAATCACAGGAAATAACCTATAAATGCCTATATTTTGCTTAAAAACCCTATTTAAAAAAACCTATATTTGGTAGATTAGGCACTGGGAGGCCTGTATACAACATCACATTTAAAAGTGTTTGATTAAGATGCTTGCGCTACACATGCGGCAGATGGTTCTAGGAATGATGTAACTGGCCCGATGACGGGTAATAATATTCATGCGCCACGAGCATTATACTTGGCAGATACTTGTGCGATATAACTGTCCATTGTTATTAGGTAAAACTTGTAGCTTTGCATGGTGAGGATGATAAGTAAGACTAATTGCGGTGACACCATGTGGAATCTCAATTGAGTAGTAATTAGTTCTGAAAAGAACTGGAGGTACAACTCGACGTTTCGATCAGTATGCTCTGATCGTCCTCAGGAGAATGCCGGACTCTGGGAAATGCTGCTGCTTAAGTAGACTGCTGGAGGATTAGCTCGTTGAGGCGCGCAGGCGGGAACTGTTGAGACTAGGATCCTAGGGGTTGGGGGAGAGGAGTGTGTGCTCACTGAACTGAATCAGTTGTTAACAAGCACAGGGGGATGGAGGGTGGTTGACTTAGGATATATAATTGTTATTATTGTTATTATTATAATTGACCCTTCAAGTGGCAAACTATAGCTGACCTTTGTTCCATGGCTGACGGGACGTACGCCGATCCTTTAGGACTAGGAGAGGGCGACGGTGAGCTGATTAGATCTGACATATGCTCTGAACGCATGGTCTCTCCTCCCTCGTCCTTATCTCTGCCTCCTCTCTCATCATCATCACCATAGCTGAGACCCAAGCTGTTGTTGCCTCCAAATGAGGACAGGACGTTCCTCCTCTTCCTGTTGAATGAACATTGTCAAATTTCCTTGTTACTTAAAGGAACTGACACTTTTGGTAATTACCCGATTCAAAAAATTACTGAATTACAATAAAACGAAACTTTGATGTGAAGTTGGAGATGGTATGGTACCAAACATCCTGAGAAATTATTTCGTCTGACATGCTGTCATTTATGATTTAAAAGCGTGAAATGTAATCCATTTTTTTCATATTAGAATGAACGCAAACAAAGCTGAATGCATATTCACTATTTTCTCAACAAATTTGGTGGGTCATCACGGCCATGATCCATTTTCCACATGAGAATGAACGCAAGAATATCTAAATGCATTTTCACTATTTTCTCATAAATGTCCCAAAGAAATAACGAAAATCTTTCACAGGTTGGTGTCTCAGGCAAAAAAAACAAAAAACGTCTTCAGTTTCTGGTCTCCGTGCGCGTCGTCTCAGACATATGGGAAATTTGGTCCCCGCGTATACAATGTATCATGTATTTCCCTATTGGCAAAAAAAAAAAGATGGCCGAAAAAAACAAACGTCACTGCACCGATTTTAAAGCCAACTGATAACCAGAAACTGGAGACTTTTTTTTTGGCCTTAATACATCTCTCTTGTTTAGTATCAAGTATGGATACATTTACAGTCATTTTACCAATGGTGTATACTCGGTGTCAGTGTAAACTGACACTGTTCCCTTCAGCATGTTCTGCTAAAATGTGTGTAAATGCACCAGCACTTCTTAAGAATCAAAAAAACATTGTATAAAAACTAACCTTATTTCATCTAGTCTAGAAAATGCATTTTTGATGGTTCGTATGGAATTTCTGTCTTCTGATAACAGGAATTCATTTTGGAAATACCATTTCACCATGATAGCACCTGAGATATAAATATTTCAAGGGATGTTAAATAACATCATCAACTTTACACTAGGATCATTTATATATATATATATATTTTTTTAGAGATTATCAATAGTATATAGTGGCTTTCAAGAGTTTGATCAAGGCTGTATCTAGGGTGTAAGAATGGACGTACTTGTTCCTTGATGACGACGGTGTATCGGGAGTCAGCCTTGTTGCTCTCTCGATCTCATCATCGTCTTCATCATCGGATGATCCATACTCATCATCGTCCTTGCCGTCTCCTTTGCCATCATGGTCTGTGAGTTTGGCAGTACCCTGAGAGTTTTGCATCATCTGTTGATAAGCTTTTGTCTCTGCAGTAGAAATCAATCATAATGATAATAATAATATGTTCTTATAGCTCTTTTCACATACACTTATGTCTCAAAGCACTTTTATTACCCCCTGGTCAATGGGCTGTAATCTTTACAGCCCAATGGGCTGTAATCTTTACAGCCCATGCATGCAACCTTTTGGCGCTACAGGGCTAATAAAACACAATAACCATCTCTACCCTCACAGGTACCCAATTATAGTGCCTTGCTCAAGGACACAAGCACTACAGGATTCAAACCTAGTAAAATAATTGCTATTGAGCGATATTTGGCGACCACTACTATGGACAGAAGGGTCTCCTATATCCAAAGTCCACAACCCACCCCAGACTGAGGAATCTCCTATATCCCAAGTCAACCACCCTCCCTCCCACTGTGCTTGTTAACTGATTCAGTTCAGTGAGCACACACTCCTCTCCCCCACCTCCTAGGATCCCAGTCCCAACAGTTCCCGCCTGCATGCTTCAACACACTAATCCTCCAGCATCCAGCCATCGCATGATCCTCCAGCAGCCTACTTCAGCAGCAGCTTTTCCCCAGAGTCCAGCATTCTCCTGAGGATGATCAGAGCATACTGATCGAAACGTCGGGTTGTAACCTCCAGTTCTTTTCAGAACTAATTACTACTCAATTGAGATTTTCACATGGTGTCACCGCAATTAGTCTTGCTTAAGCAAAATTAGCAGCTCCATGAAATTTGACCATGGTGCAATGGCTTGCTTAGTTTTTTTCAGTGAGACATTCTCATACCTGTTAGAGGAACCACAGGGTCATCAAAGAAGCTGTCATGACTCACACGGTCAGTCTCAAGCTCTGGAGTATCATGGTCAGCAGTATCACCAAGATCCAGAGGTGGCACTGCAAACAAATATCAGGAATATCACTTTAACCCTCCTATAGGTTTAACAATCAAAGACACTCAAAATTTGTATGTAACTCCCAACCCATTGACTTTGTGCAGTGCACTCAAATAAATGCAAGGACATGTGGCTGTGGTAGGAGGTCAAACCAAAACCACTCGACTGTAACTTATGCAGTACATACACAGCTCTGTGTGACTCTGCATATAACTTATGTAGGACATACACAAGTGTGTTTGACTTTGCCACTAACTCCAGCACTCTTAGAGAAAAATACACACGTGTGAACAATTGGCAATGCAACCAAAAATACTCAAGTGACTGTCTGTGGGTGCGGTGCTTACTGGGCCAAATTTCAGCCTGGGCATAGGAGGGTTAAAGGGAAGGTACAATATTGGTAATCGGTAACTTTTATACATTTTTTAAAAATTCATAAAATTAACCTGTGAAAGTTTCATCACATAAGACAAAAAAACTTGAACATATTTTCTATGTTTTACAGAAATTTCCAAGATGAAAATACCAACTTTACACCAAGTAAATTTCATTTTGAAATGATTTTGTTTAACCCTTCTGTGACTGCAAGGGTCAAAATCAATCAAAATGTTCATATACTTGCCAGGGTATATCTAGTGCAAACACTGCCAAACCTTAGGTTAAAATGAGTCGACCGTTTTTGACTGGTAAAAGCATTGTCTTGTATTATTCAGGGTGGTCAAAAATGCCCCTGTGTGGAGTGTCGTGGCCGAGCGGTCTAGCGCACCGAACTCAAGTTCTGGTGTTGCCAGCAGCAGGGTGTGGGTTCGAGCCCCGGTCGTGACACTTGTGTCCTTGAGCAAGGTACTTAACCATAATTGCTTCGTCTTCGGATGGGACGAAGTCAGAGGGTCCCGTGTGTTGTATAATGCACGTAAAGTGGATTGTCGTGCGGTCTAGCGCACTGAACTCAAGTTCTGGTGTTGCCAGCAGCAGAGTGTGGGTTCGAGCCCCGGCCGTGACACCTGTGTCCTTGAGCAAGACACTTAACCATAATTGCTTCTCTCCACCCAGGGGTTAAATGGGTACCTGTGAAGGCAGAGATGGTTTGCTCTATATGCGCTAGAAATGGCAGCAATTGAGCTGTATACTCCCCAGGGAGCTGAGATGGTTTCAGGAATGATTTATGAGCCTTATGAGCCTTATGAGCAGGGATAATAATATAATGCGCCTTGAGCGCCACTTAGTTGGTGGATACGTGCGCTATATAAATCTATACATTATTATTATTATTATTAACAGTCAAAACGGGCAGTTGACTGGTTTTGACCACTGTAGCTACTTGCCACTAAAGTGCAGCTAAAGTAGGACGGTTAAAGTTGATAATTTGGTAATTACCAATGTTGAATCTTCTCTTTGAAGGCTTTGCTGAATTTTTTTAATCTAAAACCAAAGTTTTTGAGGGCTTTCCTAAAAGGAGAGTGCCCTCAATCGCTGGTGTTTTTTTTTCATTACCCGCCCAACTTCGGGAGAAAAAAATCCGTAATCCAAGCAGCATTCCATCTTTCAACTCATGAAGATATTCTCTCCATTGCACAAAATGCAAAACATTCATTATTTGTTTTATATAACATCCAAGTAGATCTTTGTCACTTGATTAGAGGATAAAACTATAAGAATAAACAAAATATACAAGATTGTATTCTGGCATCCACTACTTTATTTTTCGGCTTATGGCGCACGGTTTGCTCGAATGGTTGTGTCTTGTCAAAAGAGGGCGTTTTTACTGAACGCATAATGTGATCTTGCGTGCAATAGATCAAATGGGATGGAACCAAAATGCACGGTGAATGGAACAAAAATGCACGGTGAATGGAACAAAAATGCACGGTTTATGACGTAGGCCATGTAATGGTTTGATTAATGAATGCCGCGTGACCTACAATCCTCCAATCAAATGACAAGGATCTACTTGGGTGTTATATAAACATGTATAATATGGCAACAAAAATGTGTGCAACATCATGACATGTGCAACATCATGACATGTGCAACATCATGACATGTGCAACATCATGACATGTGCAACATCATGACATGTGCAACATCATGACATGTGCAACATCATGACATGTGCAACATCATGACATGTGCAACATCATGACATGTGCAACATCATGACATGTGCAACATCATGACATGTGCAACATCATGACATGTGCAACATCATGACATGTGCAACATCATGACATGTGCAACATCGTGACATGTGCAACATCATGACATGTGCAACATCATGACATGTGCAACATCATGACATGTGCAACATCATGACATGTGCAACATCATGACATGTGCAACATCAAGACATGTGCAACATCATGACATGTGCAACATCATGACATGTGCAACATCAAGACATGTGCAACATCATGACATGTGCAACATCATGACATGTGCAACATCATGACATGTGCAACATCATGACATGTACAACATCATGACATGTGCAACATCATGACACGTGCAACATCATGACATGTGCAACATCGTGACATGTGCAACATCATGACATGTGCAACATCATGACATGTGCAACATCATGACATGTACAACATCATGACATGTGCAACATCATGACATGTGCAACATCATGACATGTGCAACATCATGACATGTGCAACATCATGACATGTGCAACATCATGACATGTACAACATCATGACATGTGCAACATCATGACATGTGCAACATCATGACATGTGCAACATCATGACATGTGCAACATCATGACAAGTGCAACATCATGACATGTGCAACATCATGACATGTGCAACATCATGACATGTGCAACATCATGACATGTGCAACATCATGACATGTGCAACATCATGACATGTACAACATCATGACATGTACAACATCATGACATGTACAACATCATGACATGTACAACATCATGACATGTACAACATCATTTCCCAAATGAGTTGTCGGCTTCATGAGACAAAATTTCCTTATTTAAAATAAATATGATCAATTTGAATGCATTTTTCACTATTTTCTTGTTAAGGACAAATTGAATAATAAGCGGAAAGTTTTATAGGTTATTTTTTATGCACATCCTTGGATTCTTAAAAAAAAAAATGTATTTACAGATATTTTGCTAAAAGAGAATATTGGTTTACCTTCGGGTGGTACGCGATGCTGGTTGGCATCAACCATCGGCTGGGAGCTAATGTGAGAGGGGGTGGCCGAGGCAGAGGGCAGGGTGGAGTTGGTGTCATCTAACTGACTATCCTCAAGCTGCTCCAGGTCTTGTAAGATGGTCGTCAGGACATCAGTTGCCTAAAGAAGGTTAGCAAAACTGCTTCTATGGGTATGCTTACATTCACTGAATTATGATGAACATTAGGTAAAACTTGTAGCTTTGCATGGTGAGGATGATAAGTAAGACTAATTGCGGTGACACCATGTGGAATCTCAATTGAGTAGTAATTAGTTCTGAAAAGAACTGGAGGTACAACTCGACGTTTCGATCAGTGTGCTCTGATCGTCCTCAGGAGAATGCCGGACTCTGGAAAATGCTGCTGCTTAAGTAGACTGCTGGAGGATCATCCCATGAATGGATGCTGGAGGATTAGTTCGTTGAGGCGCGCAGTTCAGTGAGCACACACTCCTCTCCCCCAACCCCTAGGATCCTAGTCTCAACAGTTCCCGCCTGCGTGCCTCAACGAACTAATCCTCCAGCATCCATTCATGGGATGATCCTCCAGCAGTCTACTTAAGCAGCAGCATTTTCCAGAGTTCGGCATTCTCCTGAGGACGATCAGAGCATACTGATCGAAACGTCGAGTTGTACCTCCAGTTCTTTTCAGAACTAATTACTACTCAATTGAGATTCCACATGGTGTCACCGCAATTAGTCTTACTTATGATGAACATTAAACAAACAACCTGTGAAAAGTTTAGCTCAATGCAGAATGAGAAGTGTGAAAGTTTTACAGAAAACACTTTTCAGGGTTGTGATTTGACAAAAGTAAAAAAAATCCTGAAAAATGGGCAGCGGGCCTGTGTCTCCCTTTGGTATAGAGGACAAAGCCCCCTGAACTAAGCTTGGGTGATAACACGATAATATCAAATATCGCGATACCTTTTTTTAAATTCAATTACGATATCGAGAAACTTTTCAAGTTATCGAGATATCGGCAAATCGCAATTAAAAAATATATATCGCGATTAAAAAAATATATCACGATTAAGAAGAAAATGCCATTGTGAGTCGAGTCAAGTCAGAAATTCCAGGGAAACAAAAATTAGGACAGTCTTTTCAGCTAACTATTTCAAAATAAAAATAATAATAATAATGTGAACTTATATAGCGCACGTATCCACCAAACTGGTGCTCAAGGCGCACTATATTATTACCCCTGCTCATCAGGCTCATAAATCATTCCTGAAACCATCTCAGCTCCCTGGGGAGTATACAGCTCAATTGCTGCCATTACAGCGCATATAGGGCTAATCAAACACAACAACCAACTCTGCCCTCACAGGTACCCATTTACCCCTGGGTGGAGAGAAGCAATTATGGTAAAGTGTCTTGCTCAAGGACACAAGCACCATGGTCGCAGTTGGGATTCGAACCCACATTCTGACGACTCAGCCATCAGAACACAAATCCGATGCACTAAACTGCTCGACCATGGCACTCCATCCAAACACACTATGCAAACGAATTTGTAATTTATTGTGACGCTTGTAGAAGGGTACATACCTGTGGTTATCGGCTCTAAAGTAATCATGCGTGAATGAAAAAAAATCCCGATACTATCGAAAATCATGATATATGTTTGCCGATATATACCCTGAACCTCCTGAATGTTTAATTTTGGAGGATTTACATACTTTCCACATCCCACAAATAAGAAACTAGAGGTCTGGACACATTACAGGCTACTTCTTTCCTTGATGGCTACTTCTCTTCTTTCAAGTACATTTTGCAGCTAAATCTTCCCTAGAAATAATTCTGTCTGAGTTGCTGTCATTCATAAGATTTGTTGATGTTATCACACCAGAATTGAGCTGGTGCGTATACAGGTTGCGTGCCAGCTGTTACATTTGTGACCCGCTCTATCGTAATGAGGAATGTCACCCAAGGGACCGTTTCGCGTAAACAAGCTCTGAAGTTCACATAATGTACAAAATCGCATTGAAATCGATTTTGAGGTTTTGTGTATTTAGGTACCTTAAATATCAAAGTTTGTGTGTGTTATTTTACTTTTTGAGAAAAATATCAATAAAGTAGAAAATAAAGACCTTTTCTCAAGCGTGTCTGTGTCCATTTTTGTTGCAAATTGTCCTCGTTAGCTCCAAAAAGACGAGTTTGAACTCCTTTTGTAAGTGCCGTATCGAGCCGCGCCATTATCGAGCCGCGTATCGAGCCGCGTATCGAGCCGCGCCAAACATGCATGTTTGGTACTGTTAGAAAGGTCATGATGTGACCTCTGTAATTTTAGTAATGACATCACTGTCTGAATACTGAATAATAAGATAAGCACCCAAAAACTTAATACAGAAAGTCTCCTTGTTGCTAAGTCTAAGCCCTACGTCGTAGGGTTCCAGCGACTGATTGACGGACGTGCGTCAACAGGTTACTGAGCTTGCGCAGTTTGGATGTTTACCTCGAATGGACGTAGACAAGCGCCAAAGTGGGCGGTTTAAGTGCAGCCTGCCGGCCTGATTGTACTGTGTGCTTTCGTGATTTTGCGTACCTTGTCAGCGTACATGTACATGTGCACGGCGCATGCACTGGGCATGGGATCAGAGCGACTGGTCATGCATTGTATAGTAGTATACGTCACGTTCTTCATGTACACGCATGATCGTTGTTTGACAGTGTTTGTTTATCAAACATTCAGAGACCCAGAACTTCTAAAGTAATTTGAGCATTGACGTTAAACTTTCACAGAGTATTCTTAAAGACATGGTCCATACGCCTGTTAAATTTTGTGATTCTAGCCTTTCCGAAAGATTACCGTTGCCACGCTAAGTTATTTCGTTCAAGTTCAGATACTATGTACAGAGTGCCCCCATACGTAGTACACGCAGCGCGTAGTTCAAAAAAAAATTTTTTGTTCGCAGCGCGTACTTTTTAAAAACCCATTTTTCTCGTAAAACGTTTCTGTAACAATCCCACCAGTATCTCAACTTCTTTGTTTAATAACGTTGGAACGGAAAAAGGGACACATTTATGTTTGGCTTCATTGGAAAGCCCATTAAATGCTCGTTATGATGTATGCATATCTCCATTTTTCATATTTGGGGGACATTCCTCATTACGATAGAGCGAGTCACATTTAGCTAAAGAGCATTGTGGCACTGAGCTAAACAGAGTGCATATTTTAAGTTTCTTTTGCGTCATGATGACTTATGCACTTAGTTGGTGTTCTGTGCACTGTTTCATGACCAAATACAATCAACTTTAACAAATCTTCTTCTTTTTTTAAAAACAAATTTTAAAAACGAACCCAACATGGGAGTATTTATTAATTGGAATAAAAGCTATATAACATTTGGAACTGTTGATGAAGTTGTTGCCCTGAATGTGTATTTTTTTTTTTTTTTTACTAGAATTACTAGGCTTTGATCCCACGTCGTGTGAGGCCATGGAGGGGCCGAGTCTCGTCTTGCAATGTAAATGTTTACATACATGTTTACACACATTGGTTGCTAATCTCAAGACTGCCTCGTGGCTGGCCCGCTCATGCCAGCCAGCGACACGCTTGGTTGCTTTAATGTTACATAACCACTACAGTAGTAATGTCATACAGTTAAGTGGTGCACTTTTATTATGATGGGGTGATGATCAAAACAACCACGGCTCAAGCACGCCATAAATCTGTGACTTAGTTGCCTAGGGTCTATATCATTAAAGGGGGATTCTTAGATTATCCTTAAAACCGATGGGAATCCAATGTCTCATGAATGATTTACCTTGTTGGCCATGGTCGAGTCTGGACTGATAAGAAGAGGAGCAACCATGCTGGCAACATCCTCCGCATCCATCACACCCTTCCTGATGAGGAGAACCAGATGCTGGAGCAGTTTATCCCAGAAACCAAGAGCCGAGGAATACAGGAAGGACCTGGCAAGGAAAGAAAGGAACCCGATGGGGTTGGAATTATTATAGACACAGATGGACAAATCAACTGGCTGACTGATGGACGAAGAGAAAGACAAGCAAATACTTTGTATCAAGGGTGTGATTTGACAAAAGTAAAAAATCCTGAAAAATGGGTAGCAGGCCTGGGTCTCCCTTTGGTCTAGAGGACAAAGCCCCCTGAACCTCCTGGATGTTTAAATTTGTAGGATTTACAGACTCTCCACATCCCCACAAACAAGAAACTAGAGGTTTGGACACAATACAGGCTTTCTTTCCTTGGTGGTTACTTCTCTTCTTTCAAGGAAATTTCAAGGCAAGGGCGATTTGTAAAAAATCCTGAAATCAGAAAAAATCCTGAGAAATGACAGGCCTGTTTGTATACAGAATATGTCAAGAACAAAGAAATGTATTTTGGTGTTTAGTGGCATTTCCACCCTAGCAGGTTCTCTCTCAAAGGCAAAGTGAGACCTTGCTAGGGTGGCATTGTAAAGCAACTAACTATTTTGCATTTATGCTACGGGACGCAATTTCATGGCCCTGCTTATCGTAAGTGAAAAACTCGGCGCTTACAAAAGGAGACAATTCTGTGTATAACGTAAGCGCATTTCACAGGTTAGCAAGGAATTTCCGCTTGTGCACATTAACTTACTATTGAAGGATTTGCTGCTCGCATGGATAGGGCAAATTTTGTGCCGCTAAAACCTGTAAGCAGAAACTGGTGATGGTAAGCGTGGAATTTAGTATTTAGCAAAGCCATGACATTGGGCTAAGGCTGTGCCGGGTATCCGGATACCCGACCGAAACTGTCATTACCCGGTTCCATTTTTCGGTTCCAATTACCCGTAAACGACGTTTTAAAATTTGGACTTAACATCTGAGCGGTGCCAACCGAAATCGGTGACTGAGACTCTTGAATAATGTACATGTAATGTTTAGAATTTTATTTTGACAAGAAGAGATTCGAGAGATTACACTACATGCAGATAATGCCTTTGTAGTATTTTACGAACGGTTTCCACACACTTTCCTCTAACTGATTCAGTGTGATACAATGTTTGCCTGTTGTTTGCAGTTATTGGATTAGTGCATGCTTGATGTCTGCACTGGGAGTGTGTGCCATGAGCTGTTAATAGAGGGGATATTATTATCTGGAACGTCCACATTAATTCTTGCGCCATGAATAAAAAAGTGTTATTGAAATTGAAAATTAAAACAGGTATTCGGGTATCCGAAGTTTCTTGATTTCTGGTATGAGGTTCCAAAAATATCCAAAAACGCACAGCCCTACAATGGGCCCAAGTCTATTTGGTTTGTAAGAGGTTTGCAACAGCTAATTTTTTACTGACTTGCGTGAATTTAAGACGGACTGAGAGACACAGACAGGTGGTTATATAGATGGACAGACAGACCCAGTGGGTCAAAATAATGCACAGATCATGTGATACATGACATGACGTTTACATAATAACATAAACAAATAGAGAATTAGCTGTTGCAAACTGCTTGCCAACCTAAAGGACCTGTAGTATGAATGCAAAATAGTAGTTAATGGCCTTACCTTTCAGACCTAGCAGGTAAATGTGTGGACATTTGTATATCGTCCATTTTGCCTTTGAGAAAGAACCCACTAAGTTCGAAGCGTAAGGCCAATAACTACTATTTTGCATAAAGTAAACAGATAGCTAATCTGATAACTAAAATGATGAGCAGTGATGAGCTATCAACGAGAGAAAGCAAAACTTCAATAGCCAGGATGGTCATATTGTCTCATACCTTAGGAATGCTTGGAACAATCCATTGCGAACACAGCCTGTTCCAATCAGGAAAACATGCTGTTCTATCAGGGAATGCTTTCTGTTCGCAAAAGGAACATTCCATTAACCAGTTCGCGTCGGAGGCCATGTATACACGCAATTTTTTTTTAGACAGCGGATCGGAGAGCGTCTAAACATGCCACAGGATTCTCGGGAATATTTGTATAGATTCCCGGTCGACGTGGCAACGAGCCATAAGTATACGGTGGAAGACGCAGTCTCCCCGGTCACGCTCTGGTGAGCACCATTAGTCGTGTTTGTGCGGTAAAAATAAACCCGCCACGGGGTTCGGAAAAACTTTTTTATTCCCGGTGCGAACTGGTTAATGAGTACACACGCTGGGAACGTTAGGCATTCACCTCACCGCTCCTGTTTCCTGTGGTTATCACACTGTGTTCCCAAAAGGAATGTTCCAAAATGTTGAGTCTTGAGGCGTTCCCTTACCTAACAGTGACTTCAGTGATTGGTCGGTTGGTGTTGAGCAGTTTATCAGACAGTAAACATCCTCCTGGTAAGGCTTGAATAATCTGCTGTAACTGCTGTAAGACCACCATGCTGATGGCGTTGGGGTCTAGATGGTCCAGACTGCCACTGTTATTGACAGTCCTGTAAAAAACAAAAAAACAAAAACAAGGTCAGGTCAAGTGATGAGGATCAAAATATCACAATATATTTGAAGCATCCAGGAATTTATTATGAGATTTAACTACTGTTTTTAACGTATAAATGGAAGGTACAACATTGGTAATATTACCAGATTATCAACTTAACCCAAAGCCCCTAGGCATTTCCACTGGCATGCTACCTCAACCTAACAAACTCCAACACCATGTAGTAACCCACCATAGCCTGCAGTACTCAACCCATCAAACTCAAACAGTACACTTACAGGAACAGTACTCAACCCATCAAACTCAAACAGTACTCCTACAGGAACAGTACTCAACCCATCAAACTACAACAGGCTCTATGCTGTTGGATTTTGATTGAGTGGGTACACATGGCCCAAAGTAAAGTTTGAACACTGGAGTCACACAGTACTCAACCCATCATAATCCAACAGTTGTTTTCAGGCTAAAAAAACTTAACTATACAAAAACTAAAACACCCTATGGAATAAATGATAGGTTCTAGTTGTATGATGTTAGATACAATGCCAAGCATACCTAAGTACAATACTTGCCTTTATCAGTTGTTTATTACAGCAGGTTGTCCATAATTAGAGCATAGAGCAATAAAGTGTACCAAACAAAGCACTTAACTACATACACACCCCTCCCCACCTAAACAAGACGAACATATGTTATTTATTACAAGAGGTCACAGTGTACCCAGTGAACCAAGCAATGCACTCATAACATACACACACTTTCCCCACTCAGTCAAAGTCCAACACGGTTGCATGCCAATAGTACCATACACCATGCATACATACACTTTCCCCACTCAGTCCTAGTCCAACAATGTTGCATGCCAATCATAGTACCATACACCATGCATACACACACTTTCCCCACTCAGTCAAAGTCCAACAATGTTGCATGCTAGTAGAACCACCTTCCACACTCAATCAAAATCCAACAGCATTACTGTATGCCATTGGTACTCAACCAATCATAGTCCAACAGCTTAGCTAAGTTCACAGTACTCAACCAATCAAAATCCAACAAAACTTTCTCTTGGAGTCTGATGGGTTTGGGGTGGTTAGGGTTAATGTATTAATAAAAGCTTACTAAGAAATTATTTCGTCTGAAGCGATAACATCTTTGAGAAAACTTGAATTGAAAACTTGTTGTAAATAAAAAAACAAAAAACAAACATATGCTATAGTTTTTCGCTGCTTTCTCGAAAAAAATATCATCTTGTCTTATGAAACTTTTCCAGGTTTAACCTGGTTTAATAGTTTAGTGCAAGTTTAATGATAATTTCTTGAAAACTGAAAGATTGAAATAAATTTACGTTCCTTCCAAGCCCATCCAACTTATATAGCAATTTTTGTTATATAAATGTGTAGTGGTGTGCAGTGGCTGAAGGGTTTAGTGCATCAGTATTGTGTACTGATGACAGAGTCACTAGAATGTGGGTGCTAAACCTAACTGCAACTGTGGTGCTTGTGTCCCTGAGCAACTGGGATCTTTGGTGAACAGTAACTTTTGTTACTTTTTACAATCCGCCATCTTCAAAAAACCAAGCGTAACCGATCCGTTTGGTCAGAACATTGATGTCATCGCAACACAACCGAACTCGCGAAAACGCTTAACCAATGACCGAAGCCCAAACATCTTTCTGGTTATGGTCACGAAAACGCCCCTGATATAACCCAGTCCACAGCACAGAAAACTCAAAATCCATTGCTCTTGCAGTCACTATGCCACGGACTAGGTTATTACAAGATTCAGTTTATAGACTTCTGGTAGTATGGGTAGCCAAAACCCAGAGTTTCTTGTCTTACCTGACAATCTCCATCTTGATAGCTTTGGTGCATTCAGGCAGATTGTAGATCTTCTCGATGTTGTCTGACTGGTCAATCTCCTGCTCTACCGCAGATACTAGTCGCCAGAAGCCTTGCTCCGTCACGGTTACCGTGGCAACCTTTTGTTGTGACCTGTGGGGAAGTGTAGTAAACAGAGAGCTGAATACCTACAATCAATTTTACATTCTGTTTCAGTCTTCTTTTGATTGTTGGATTAAGAAAAGAAAGGGTAATTTTGTGTCAATTCAACACACTTTTTCCCATCACTGTCACTGATTTTGACAATACTTGGCAAAGTTGTCACCCTTTCAGAGAAACCCTCTCAGCCAATTTTAGAAGGTCATGCTGAGTGAAATGGTCTATACCGTTGATTCATTTCAACGCACCAAAGGATCAGGTACAGATATAACTTTCCGTTCTACTGACCTCACATCCTGAGCCATCTGGCTAGACGGTGGCTTCTTTCCCACAGGGTTCTTGGTGTTCCCGGCACTCGGTCCCGTCTCTCCCGTGTCACTCAGCGGCAGACTCATATCACTCCCTATCTCTTCGTCCTCGTCCTCGCTATCGCTCTCCGACTCCTCCTTGTCCTTGTCTTCTTCAGCTTGTGACTTGGGTTCCTGTATTTGTCTTGGTTGCTTGGCAACTGAACACAAAAATGAGGGGGAAAAATATTTTCAGGAAACTGAAGACTTGCATCGTGGAAAAACAATAAGAGGTAAGCTTGCAGTAGCAAGCTGTTCATAGGGTGGTTCGAATTCTGAGAAGAGCTGGTCGTTTGACATTTCAACTTTTCTCAGCGTTCCTAATGGTTGAATTGTGATGTGAAGGTGATGATGTTATTAATCTTCTTTAGATATAATTTTGTCTGAGGTGCTGTCATTGTAAAGAAAAGTGGAATAATTTCCATATTCATCAGAATGAATACAACAAATCTGAATGCATTCTCGCTATTTTCTTGTTAACGACACAAAGTACAGTAAAGCTGAAACTATCACAGGCTGATTCGTTAACCCTTTCTCTACCATTGGCGACTTTAGTCAACAACACACATACCCCAAGTTGCTTACCATTGGCGACTTTAGTCGACCAAGGTCACCACACACACAGCACTTAATTGGGAGTATCATGACCAGCTTTTAAAACAGCTGTATTTTTTCCCTTCTTTGCAGTCCATACCCATGCTATATGTGATTGGAAAGACTGATTCCTTATCTTTCTAATGGTATAGCCCAACCTTCATGTTGCTATTATAGAAATTAGACATAATACAAGTCAATCCTTTCAATGGCCATTTGTGCTATGGAACGCCATACACTTGTGTACAAAATGCTCTCTGTGACTGTGAAACAAAGTCAGGGGAAGTAAAATAAATCACCCGATCATTTTATATACATGTACAATGCCAATGATTTTGGTATCATATGAAAGGGAATTTTGTAAACAACAATCATTTCATTGAATATATCTTTCTCCAACAAATTCTTCATGATGAAGGTTGAGTTTAGAAAAAGTGCCTGTAAATGGATGCATACTGTTGTGCAATAATGTGTGAATTCATGCATGACTGGACAAACAATTCAGTAACCAGTAGGACATCCTGTTGAAACAAATCTATAATGAAAGGGTTAATGTACATGAAACATCTTGCTTCAAAGCGAGTATTAAGCATACTTATAAAAGCAGTTTTCAATTTTTTTTTTTTTTCACATACCAGGTACTTCCTCCCCGTCAGCTTTCCCTCCTTTTCCAGCTTTTGGTGCTTTTTCCTCACCCTCTTCCTTTGCTCTTCTCTGACCAACATCTGTTGCCATGGTATTCCGTCTCTTCTCGTCTGCCTCATCATCTCTGACATGTAGCTGTCTCTGTAGTGCATCCCTCAGGGCGGAAGTGTCCTCCTGTGAATTGTCATCCTCATCATCATCTTCTGATGTGAACGGATCTGTGCGTGCAGTCGCTATTGCCTTTCCGCTTGTGGCCGAGTCCATACGCTCCAAAGGTTTCAACAACTCACTTGATGTACGCCGAGTATGCTCTCCTGCGGGATGGCTGGATTTGACAGCGGCAGGTGTGAGATACAGATCTTCATCATTCAGTGGGGTGACAACGCCGTCATTGTCATCGTCACTGTCATTGACTGTCTTTTTCACAGCTTGTTTGGCCAGTTCGTCATTTTGGGGCGTCTTGCCACGAGGAACCCTAGCAGGCTGAACCGCAGCTGTAGGCAGTGGGCAAGTGGAGGTTAACGCTGGTGGATTATATGTGCTGCTGTGATTCCCGGTGATAGTTGGTACGGCATTTTCATGTTTAGACAATGCAGGGGCAGTTTGTGGTGCTTCGGGACGTCTAGTGACTGCTTGGGAACCCGCTTGAGGGAATGTTTCAACCTGAGGTCTTGCTCCAGCAGCTTCCCCATACTGAATATCTGTATATACTGAGGAACCACTGGGACCTTGTGCGGGCAGCCTTGTCAATCGGCCACCTCTATGAAGCTGCGTATATTCAGCCTCTCCATTTGAATATTGTAAATGGTTATCTCTAAGAATATCCGTTGCTGGCCCAACTTGGCCATTCAGCACGGCACCCGGCCCTTCTTGGCTGTAACTCGGCGATCCGTTTTGCATTCTTGGTTGGCCAAACATACTTGCAGTACTTGGCACTTCATAGCTGCCGGCTGTGTTGACCCCTTGACGGTCTGCCGAGAACCCGGGTCCTGTGGTTGAGACACCGTATGAGAGGTTTTGTGGTTGGGTGCCAAACTGGATGGTTGCATATCGAGGATCCTGCAGTGGTGGGGTGTTCGTTTGGAATCGAATGTCGGGGATGAGTGGACTTGTGTGTTTGAAATGATTGTAGTCATCACTCAAATTTATGATCTGAAAACGACAAAAGTTTACTTTTTTGTTATCTGCCTCTGACTATATTTTGACCCCTACTTCTAAGGTTATCACCTCTTACCTGTTCATGTGTGACAACTCACGAGTGACAACCCAGGACCGATGTGGGGCGACGCAGATTGGGCAAGGGTGGGGACAGCAATTGATAGGTGCATATTATTGGTTCGGTTTGTGGTAACACCATGCAGGTTATCTCAACTATCGCTAAGTGAGATTGTGGTTCTGGTGAGAACCATACTGGTCAACTGCTCTTATCTCCTGATGATGACAAGAACAATTAGCCAAGATGTAGAGAAGATTAATACAGTTCTTATCAGTTCTTATTAAACACAATCTCACCAAGCGATAGTTGGGATAACCCACGTGGTATTACTGCAAACCGGACTGATTACGATACACCACCATGCAAAACTTCAAATCTTTCGCGCATGAGATATGCTATTTTATAATCACCTGTAAAGGTTGCTGCTGATTTGATAATGCCATCTGCTCAATGTGCTGCTGGTGCATCAATTGCTCTTGCTGCTGTTGTTGGGGCAGGTACTGCGGTTGTGTTGTCTGTCGCTGCTGCTGTCCCTGCGGTCGTTGTTGCTGTTGTAACTGTTGCACTCGTTGTGCCAGACGCTGCTGCTCCTTCTGTTGCTGCAACAGCTGTTGACGTCGCTTGATTTCAACCTGCTCCTGCCATCTTGGATACATCATCTCAATCTGTTTCTTATATTGATCCTAAAGGAACAAGGGAACTCCATCAGTAAGGCAACCATACACCTTATGAATTTACTACGATCCACCTTCAATCCTCACCAAGTCGTAGTGACTGGTTTCGTAAGATTTAGATGGATTCAGGCTACAAATAGTTCCCAATAGATGGCATCTTTTCAGACAACTTGGATTTTGCTCTGAGGTGCCAGTGATATATTACCGATTTTTGGAATGTGTAATAACCCTAACCATCCTCAATCCTCCTTGCAGTTTTGGAGGATTTTGGAGGATTGAAGATGAATGGTGATTGAAACACATGAGGATTTTGGAGGATTGAGGATGAATGGTGATTGAAGCATATGAGGATTTTGGAGGATTGAGGATGAATGGTGTTTGAAAAACATGAGGAATTTGGAGGATTGAGGATGAATGGTGTTTGAAAAACATGAGGATTTTGGAGGACTGGTGTGGTAGGAGTTGCTGGAATGTGGTACTATTTAATTTTCATTTTTCTCACTCGGCAAGGTAAGTACTGGTACTCCATCTGTTTCACAGTGCTGTACATGCAGCCAGTACTAGTAGTACTAATGCACAGTGGTAGTCTGTCTATGTACTGGTACACTAGGTCACACATGTGTGACCTAGTGTACCAGTACACAGACAGACATTACACTGTGTACCATTGTTTCAAGGACAAGTCTCCCATTGTTTATAGTTATTACTGGTCATAAACAAGGTACTCCCCTTACTACACTGTGTCCTGACCTAAGCTCATATTTCACATTGGGTAGTTGTAAAGCTTGTGGACAGTTCCATTTATTGTCAGGTAAGTATTATATTTCCTCAAGGCAATGATTATGATTGCTTGAATACGACTGCAATAACGCATAGTCAATTCAATGGTACATGTATGAGCCATTCCCTCCCCCTTCCCAGCACTGTTTTTATGGTTGCAGGATTTTGGAGGATTGAGGAGGTGAGTACCACTCATTTTGAACATAGTGCAAAATTTTGGAGGATTTTGGAGGATTGAGGATGAATGCATTTTTTGGGGTAGGGCAATCGGAGGATTTTGAAGGATTGATGAGGATGGTACCCAGCAACTAGGGTCTAGTGCGTTAGGGTTAATGTTTTCTTGAAAATTACAACATGTCAGAAGGAATAACTTTGCAAGGATGTTCTCAGAGTTTCTTTTTAGGCTAATTACCAAATGGTGTACCCTCTCTTTTAAGGTCGATTGTAAACCTGTCATTTCCTTATAAATGATAATGTAACAAGGTCTCACCTTGAGTAATCTCAATCTGTCCGTTCTGGCAGACAGAGCAGCGACATGTGCATCCACCCGATTATATTCCCGAAGCAGCTGTTCATTGCGAGCGCGACTGTGTCGCTCATCTTCACAGATTTTGGTCCAATAGCTCTGGAGCTTGCTGGCACGCACTTTGTTCCTGTTACAAAATCAAAAGTCAGATAATAATAAGGAAAGTTTGGTCTATCCACATAACAAATGTTGAGAAGTTACAGTATGATCTAAAAGGACGAACTTATGATTACAGGCAAGGTACAGCCATTGGTAATCACCAAGGCAAGGTACAGCATTGGTAATCACCAAGGTGAGTACAGCATTGTTAATTACCAAGGAGAGGTACAGCATTAGTAAGGGAAGCCGTCTTTAACTAACCCCCATATCCGCCGAAACCCACTGGATCCCGGCGGGTTTCCACTCTGTGATTATTTTCAATAGGGTTGCATAAATCATGAATATGCAAGTACATATAAGAGGTCATGCTCTGGCCAAAGGGCTCATTAAAATCTGGAGACTTGCCAGAAGGATTAACGCCTGAATAGGCCTTGCGCCAAACAAAAGAAGGCTGCCAGGCAAGTAGGTTTTCGGTATGTCTATTGTTAAGGGATTAACCCGTTATCTTCCCGACTCCCTAGAAGTCATACATGTACTTGAGTATAGTATTAGATCGGGGATGTTTACAAAATGTGAATCATTTTTATTAATCATGTGTATTTTTCTTTATATTCCCCAGATTTTGATGCTCAAACTATGTGCCAATTCAGCACACATGATTCTCCTAGTTTTATTAAGATATTTGACGGAACTGAAATACTTATGGTTAAAGTGTTCACGTCCCGGGTTATTTCTCAGTCCAGATTTTTTTCCCTGCCCCGTAATATTTCCCCGTCCCGGGTTATTTCTCAGTCCCGTTTATTTTCCCGTCCCGGGTTATTTCTCAGTCCTGTTTATTTTCCTACCCCGTAAGTTGTTCCCGTCCCGAGTTATTTCTCAGTCCCGTTTATTTTCCTGCCAGTAATATTTTCCCGTCCCGGGTTATTTCTCAGTCCTGTTTATTTTCCTGCCCCGTAATTTGTTCCCGTCCCGAGTTATTTCTCAGTCCTGTTTATTTTCCCGTCCCGGGTTATTTCTCAGTCCTGTTTATTTTCCTGCCCCGTAATTTGTTCCCGTCCCGAGTTATTTCTCAGTCCCGTTTATTTTCCTGCCAGTAATATTTCCCCGTCCCGAGTTATTTCTCAGTCCTGTTTATTTTCCTGCCAGTAATATTTCCCCGTCCCGGGTTATTTCTCAATCCTGTTTATTTTCCCGTCCCGGGTTATTTCTCAGTCCTGTTTATTTTCCTGCCCCGTAAGTTGTTCCCGTCCCGAGTTATTTCTCAGTCCCGTTTATTTTCCTGCCAGTCATATTTTCCCGTCCCGGGTTATTTCTCAGTCCTGTTTATTTTCCTGCCCCGTAATTTGTTCCCGTCCCGAGTTATTTCTCAGTCCCGTTTATTTTCCTGCCAGTAATATTTCCCCGTCCCGAGTTATTTCTCAGTCCTGTTTATTTTCCTGCCAGTAATATTTCCCCATCCCGGGTTATTTCTCAGTCCTGTTTATTTTCCCGTCCCGCATTATTTTCCCGTCCCGGTTTATTTCTCAGTCCTGTTTATTTTCCTGCCCCGTAATTTGTTCCCGTCCCGAGTTATTTCTCAGTCCCGTTTATTTTCCTGCCAGTAATATTTCCCCGTCCCGAGTTATTTCTCAGTCCTGTTTATTTTCCTGCCAGTAATATTTCCCCGTCCCGGGTTATTTCTCAGTCCTGTTTATTTTCCCGTCCCGCATTATTTTCCCGTCCCGTGTTATTTCTCAGTCCTGTTTATTTTCCTGCCCCGTAATTTGTTCCCGTCCCGAGTTATTTCTCAGTCCCGTTTATTTTCCTGCCAGTAATATTTCCCCGTCCCGAGTTATTTCTCAGTCCTGTTTATTTTCCTGCCAGTAATATTTCCCCGTCCCGGGTTATTTCTCAGTCCCGTTTATTTTCCTGCCCCGTAATTTGTCCCCGTCCCGAGTTATTTCTCAGTCCTGTTTATTTTCCCGTCCCGCATTATTTTCCCGTCCCGGGTTATTTCTCAGTCCTGTTTTTATTTTCCTGCCCCGTAATTTTTTTCCTGTCCAGAGTTATTTCTCAGTCTCGTTTATTTTCCTGACCCTCATTATTTTCACGTCTCGGGTTATTTCTCAGTCCTGTTTATTTTCATGCCCTGTATTATTATAAAGTGGTATCGTTCATGTTGATATGCTAAGCATGGCGGCATTTGTCATTGATGACGTCTCTTAGTTTGGCAAAATGTACGCCCCGCACTTCACCAGGAAACTCAAGCTCAGTATGGTCGAGCATAGACAACACCAGACGTCTGTCTAACTGATGTTTCTTTAACTGTCCATCTTTTGTCACAACAGTTGTCCTGGCAAAATTGGACTTTCTCAGGACATCCACGTATTAATTCTCCGTTTATGTTATTAGTCTTCCAAAATTACGAAGCATGACGGACTACAATATTTATGTTCTCAACTTTTCTCTGTCCCGTTAATTATTTCCCGTCTTGTTCATTATTATTTGCTATTCATTCTCGAAACCATTTGAAAGTCCAGTCAGTCTTTTTGTTTTGTCCAATTGTATCATCTGAGGATTAGCGGGTGCCCTTATAGGGGTGAGCAAAGTATCTCTCTGCCCATAATTGAACACAAATTTTCTGAAATCTGAAATGTATTCATTTTGCATTACACTATAGTCCCTCCATGTGACATCTTGATTTGGATACAAGACAATTAAACAACTTCGCTTATACTTGGTCATTTTTAGTGGTTGAAAATGCAATTTATATAAAAGTTTCGTGAAATGTACACATTCAGAAAAACGGAGATAAAAATCTAGTTATTTCAAACAATGTTTTTTCCCCTCCACAAACTAATAATAAGTAAAATGTCTTTCAGGTCATGAAACCCACTTATTCCCAAAACATTTTGAAAGTCCAGTGAGTCCTTTTGTATTGTCCGAATGTAATCAACTGAGAGCAGAACAAAGCGGAACAATCAAAGTGTAGCATTTGGATTTCTAAAGACTCGGGCAGGGTTGGGTAAACATTACGATGGTTTAATCTATTGGCAACCACTGTTGTAAAGTTATCCCCAGATTACACTGTCGATAATTGGTGCCTTTGTGAAGCCTGTCTGAGTAGAACTCATGCATATTCGTCTGACGTATTGCACTTATGTGCATTGACCCGAAAATAATGAGCTCATTAAAAAGTGGGAGACTATCCACCGGGATCCGGCCGGTTTCGGCGGATATGGGGGGTTAGTTAAAGACAGCTTCCCTAATCACCAAGGTGAGGTACAACATTAGTAATCACCAAGGTGAGGTACAACATTAGTAATCACCAAGGTGAGGTACAGCATTGGTAATCACCAAGGCAAGGTACAGCATTGGTAATTACCAAGGCAAAGTACAGCATTGCTAATCACCAAGGCAAAGTACAGCATTGCTAATCACCAAGGCAAAGTACAGCATTGCTAATCACCAGGGCAAGGTACAGCATTGGTAATTACCAAGGAGAGGTACAGCATTAGTAATCACCAAGGAGAGGTACAGCATTAGTAATCACCAAGGCAAGGTACAGCATTGCTAATCACCAGGGCAAGGTACAGCATTGGTAATTACCAAGGCAAAGTACAGCAATGGCAATCACCAAGGCAAAGTACAGCATTGCTAATCACCAGGGCAAGGTACAGCATTGGTAATCACCAAGGCAAGGTACAGCATTGGTAATCACCAAGGCAAGGTACAGCATTGGTAATTACCAAGGAGAGGTACAGCATTAGTAATCACCAAGGAGAGGTACAGCATTGGCAATCACCAAGGAGAGGTACAGCATTAGTAATCACCAAGGAGAGGTACAGCATTGGTAATCACCAAGGCAAAGTACAGCATTGCTAATCACCAGGGCAAGGTACAGCATTGGTAATCACCAAGGCAAGGTACAGCATTGGCAATCACCAAGGCAAAGTACAGCATTGCTAATCACCAGGGCAAGGTACAGCATTGGTAATTACCAAGGCAAAGTACAGCACTGGTAATTACCAAGGAGAGGTACAGCATTAGTAATCACCAAGGAGAGGTACAGCATTGGTAATCACCAAGGCAAAGTACAGCATTGCTAATCACCAGGGCAAGGTACAGCATTGGTAATTACCAAGGCAAAGTACAGCACTGGTAATTACCAAGGAGAGGTACAGCATTAGTAATCACCAAGGAGAGGTACAGCATTGGTAATCACCAAGGCAAAGTACAGCATTGCTAATCACCAGGGCAAGGTACAGCATTGGCAATCACCAGGGCAAGGTACAGCATTAGTAATCACCAAGGAGAGGTACAGCATTGGTAATCACCAAGGCAAAGTACAGCATTGGTAATCACCAAGGCAAAGTACAGCATTGCTAATCACCAAGGCAAAGTACAGCATTGGTAATCACCAAGGCAAAGTACAGCATTGCTAATCACCAGGGCAAGGTACAGCATTGGTAATTACCAAGGCAAGGTACAGCACTGGTAATTACCAAGGAGAGGTACAGCATTAGTAATCACCAAGGAGAGGTACAGCATTGGTAATCACCAAGGCAAAGTACAGCATTGCTAATCACCAGGGCAAGGTACAGCATTGGTAATCACCAAGGCAAGGTACAGCACTGGTAATTACCAAGGAGAGGTACAGCATTAGTCATCACCAAGGAGAGGTACAGCATTGGTAATCACCAAGGCAAAGTACAGCATTGCTAATCACCAGGGCAAGGTACAGCTTTGGTAATCACCAAGGCAAGGTACAGCACTGGTAATTACCAAGGAGAGGTACAGCATTAGTAATCACCAAGGCAAGGTACAGCATTGCTAATCACCAGGGCAAGGTACAGCATTGGTAATCACCAAGGCAAGGTACAGCACTGGTAATTACCAAGGAGAGGTACAGCATTAGTCATCACCAAGGAGAGGTACAGCATTGGTAATCACCAAGGCAAAGTACAGCATTGCTAATCACCAGGGCAAGGTACAGCTTTGGTAATCACCAAGGCAAGGTACAGCACTGGTAATTACCAAGGAGAGGTACAGCATTAGTAATCACCAAGGAGAGGTACAGCATTAGTAATCACCAAGGCAAGGTACAGCATTGCTAATCACCAAGGCAAGGTACAGCATTGGTAATTACCAAGGAGAGGTACAGCATTAGTAATCACCAAGGCAAGGTACAGCATTGCTAATCACCAGGGCAAGGTACAGCATTGGTAATTACCAAGGCAAAGTACAGCATTGGCAATCACCAAGGCAAAGTACAGCATTGCTAATCACCAGGGCAAGGTACAGCATTGGTAATCACCAAGGCAAGGTACAGCATTGGTAATCACCAAGGCAAGGTACAGCATTGGTAATTACCAAGGAGAGGTACAGCATTAGTAATCACCAAGGAGAGGTACAGCATTGGCAATCACCAAGGAGAGGTACAGCATTAGTAATCACCAAGGAGAGGTACAGCATTGGTAATCACCAAGGCAAAGTACAGCATTGCTAATCACCAGGGCAAGGTACAGCATTGGTAATCACCAAGGCAAGGTACAGCATTGGTAATCACCAAGGCAAGGTCCAGCAGTGCTAATCACCAGGGCAGGTACAGCATTGGTAATTACCAAGGCAAAGTACAGCACTGGTAATTACCAAGGAGAGGTACAGCATTAGTAATCACCAAGGAGAGGTACAGCATTGGTAATCACCAAGGCAAAGTACAGCATTGCTAATCACCAGGGCAAGGTACAGCATTGGTAATTACCAAGGCAAAGTACAGCACTGGTAATTACCAAGGAGAGGTACAGCATTAGTAATCACCAAGGAGGTACAGCATTGGTAATCACCAAGGCAAAGTACAGCATTGCTAATCACCAGGGCAAGGTACAGCATTGGTAATTACCAAGGCAAAGTACAGCACTGGTAATTACCAAGGAGAGGTACAGCATTAGTAATCACCAAGGAGAGGTACAGCATTGGTAATCACCAAGGCAAAGTACAGCATTGCTAATCACCAGGGCAAGGTACAGCATTGGTAATTACCAAGGAGAGGTACAGCATTAGTAATCACCAAGGAGAGGTACAGCATTGGCAATCACCAAGGAGAGGTACAGCATTAGTAATCACCAAGGAGAGGTACAGCATTGGTAATCACCAAGGCAAAGTACAGCATTGCTAATCACCAGGGCAAGGTACAGCATTGGTAATTACCAAGGCAAAGTACAGCACTGGTAATTACCAAGGAGAGGTACAGCATTAGTAATCACCAAGGAGAGGTACAGCATTGGTAATCACCAAGGCAAAGTACAGCATTGCTAATCACCAGGGCAAGGTACAGCATTGGTAATTACCAAGGCAAAGTACAGCACTGGTAATTACCAAGGAGAGGTACAGCATTAGTAATCACCAAGGAGAGGTACAGCATTGGTAATCACCAAGGCAAAGTACAGCATTGCTAATCACCAGGGCAAGGTACAGCATTGGCAATCACCAGGGCAAGGTACAGCATTAGTAATCACCAAGGAGAGGTACAGCATTGGTAATCACCAAGGCAAAGTACAGCATTGGTAATCACCAAGGCAAAGTACAGCATTGCTAATCACCAAGGCAAAGTACAGCATTGGTAATCACCAAGGCAAAGTACAGCATTGCTAATCACCAGGGCAAGGTACAGCATTGGTACTTACCAAGGCAAGGTACAGCACTGGTAATTACCAAGGAGAGGTACAGCATTAGTAATCACCAAGGAGAGGTACAGCATTGGTAATCACCAAGGCAAAGTACAGCATTGCTAATCACCAGGGTACAGCATTGGTAATCACCAAGGCAAGGTACAGCACTGGTAATTACCAAGGAGAGGTACAGCATTAGTCATCACCAAGGAGAGGTACAGCATTGGTAATCACCAAGGCAAAGTACAGCATTGCTAATCACCAGGGCAAGGTACAGCTTTGGTAATCACCAAGGCAAGGTACAGCACTGGTAATTACCAAGGAGAGGTACAGCATTAGTAATCACCAAGGAGAGGTACAGCATTAGTAATCACCAAGGCAAGGTACAGCATTGCTAATCACCAAGGCAAGGTACAGCATTGGTAATTACCCAGTTACAAAGTTAACTTCCAGGGACATATTTTTACAACCCTAACCAGAAACATGTCTGGGCTTCGGTCATTGGTTAAGCATTTTCGCGAGTTCGGTTGTACTGCGATGATGTCATTGTTCTGACCAAACGTCAACCGAAGTTTGTGATCGGTTACACTTGGTTTCTAGATGGTGAATTTGTAAAACATAACAAAAGTTTTGTTAATTATTTGTTAGAACATGATGGAATGATCGTTATTACTAGCACTGATGAGTAAGTTCTATTTTGCACAAATTTGAATTAAATCGTATATTTTGAGAAACATTGATGATTGAACACGTTGCAAAATGAAAACAATTTTCTGGTCACGTTCGCGTTTTTGCATAGCCATGCCATCTTGTTTTTGGTCAAGAATATGACGTCAGAAACAAGTGATGTGGAGTAGGTCAAGGTACGTGCACCAATCATCCAGATAAACGTTCTGTTGGAAGTGCTCTCATTTAACCCTAACCAAGCTCAATGCAACAGGAGGCAACAATGTAAAAATTGTTGCATCTTGTTGCCCTCAGCAGAGAACAAAAGAACCATTGTTCTAACTGGTGGATCTTGTTGCATTGAGCAGCCTGCACACTTTTCTGTTGTTGCATTCTGTTGCATTTAGCAGGGTGTCTGTGAAATGCCTGTGAGGGGGGGGGGGGGGGGGGGTTAGGGTTAAAAGAAAATATATATAACAAATATGCACATTTTCAAAAAGTAGCTAAACAACTTTCTAGTGCTGGGCGAGTAGTGTGATTACTTGAGTAATTGCGAGTAATAATCGTTAATTGTACTCGTGTCTTTTTACTACTCAATTACCTCAAAAGTACTCGCGAGAAGTAACACATTTATGAGTAACGACTGATTCTTTAGTCAATGTTTATTTATTAAACACATAAAATCTTAAATAATATCCAATGTTTTCTGTATAATTATCATAAAATATAATGTAATGTTAAAAGTGCGGTCAATACTCGTGATTAATCGAGTACTCGCGAGTAACTGCTGTGCGATTACTCGAGTAGTGAATTTTACTAATTGCCCAACACTACAACTTTCACAGTTTTTTTTTTAACCCTAACCCCCTAGGAATTCTGGCTAGGAACCTTCCTGAATCCTCCAAAATTCATCGGTGCACTTTTGGAAACATGTCCTTATCTTCAAAATGCACCATGCATTTTCGTTAATCTTTCATATTCAGCACTTTATGGCCTGTACTTCTTGCCAGGTAGTAATTTTGTCCCATTTGAAGAGGTAAAAGTACCATTTTACAATAGTGCTGAATTTTTCACAAAAAGTGCCCCTTGGAGGATTTTGCAGGATTTGGGGTGGTTAGGGTTAATGTACATATTGATTCAGAGAAAGTAAACACTCCTAGAAGCAGTTGTACAGTACCTTCCCATTATAAAACAGGGCATGCATTTCATTATGCTAATTACTTACAGCCGTTTGTCTGACTTGAGGTATGTGTTGAACTCTTGTTCAAGGGTAACTCTTTGCTTCTCTCTGGTAAACACAAACAGTAACAATAAACAAAGATGTTATACTATTTTCTAGGGCTGTGCGTTTTCGGATATTTTTGGAACCGGATACCCGAAATCAAGAAACTTTCAATTTTCAATTTCATTTTCAATTTCAACTTTTTTATTAATAGCGCAACGATTAATGTGGACGTTTCCTACAATAATATCCCCTTTATTAACAGCTCATGGCACACACTCCCAGTGCAGACATAAAGCATGCACTAATCCACTAACTGCAAACAACAGGCAAACATTGTATCACACTGAATCAGTTAGAGGAAAGTGTGTGGAAACTGTCCGTAAAATACTACAAAGGTGTTATCTAGTGTAATCTCTTGAATCTCTTCTTGATAAAATAAAATTGTAAAAGTGTAAACATTACACTATTCAAGAGTCACAGATTTCTGTTGGCACCACTCAAATGTTAAGTCCGAATTTTAAAAAGTCGTTTACGGGTAATTGGAACCGAAAAATGGAACCGGGTAATGACAGTTTTGGTCGGGTATCCGGGTACCCGGCACAGCCTTACTATTTTCAATGCTGTGTGTGTTGCTGACCTACATGTATGATGTGGATTTGAACCGAGATATTAACAGAAGTCTATTACCTACACAAAGTACGCCAGCCAGCTTTAACCGGAAAGAATGTGCATGTGGTTTAAGTACTTCCGAAATAACCACTTTGCTTCTGCAAAATACCGTCAAGAGGGTCGAAATTGTCTGGTGATGCCCCAAGATGTTCGATGGAATACCATGTCAGACTGTTTGGATTCATATATCACAAACTGGTCCCGATAGGATAGGATCATCCAGGGTTAAGACATCTCAACACGGACAACTCGACCCACGAGACAACTCGACCTTGTGACAACTCTACCCACGAGACAACTCGACCCTTGTGACAACTCGACCTACATGTACGTGACAAGTCAACACGGACAACTCGACCCAATCGTTTTCCCTCAAAAAACGATTGATCACTAGGCTTATTCTAGCACCAAGAATGGCTAAAGTTCTAGCACAAATTAAATAATTTCCCCCGTAATACACACGCTGGCGAAATTAGGATTTAGGACTTGAAGTTTAATGTTAATTCATGTGATGGTGCGTTGCTTTACTGACCCGTTGTGCATGTAACATATAGTACTAGTAGTCATCGGCATTTACTATTTACTTATTTTAATTGATATGATTTTTTGTTTTAGTTATAAAGATGCATTTTCCATTCTAGACCGCACCACAACTAATTATATACGTGCCCATTGCCGGTGCTGGCTTTTCTCTCCCCTGTGGACGAATGCGAGATATAAAATTATAGAAAATTATAGAAAATTATTTGAAAAATTATTACAAAATGTGTTTTACCGATAACATCCTTGATTTCATTATAGAAAGGAAAACAAATTCTTTGAAAAGTGAATATAATTGTGTCATAGGCTTGGTTTAACGTTAACAGTAAAACTATGCTTCTTATTTTGAAAAATTATCCGATGAAAAAAAAGAAATTGCGTTGTCAATTCAGTCTACACTCAATCCTTCCTGCCAAAAAGGGGTCGAGTTGTCACAAAAAGGGGTCGAGTTGTCACAAAAAGGGGTCGAGTTGTCACAAAGTCGAGTTGTCTCATGGGTCGAGTTGTCACAAGGGTCGAGTTGTCTCATGGGTTGAGTTGTCACAAGGTCGAGTTGTCTCATGGGTCGAGTTGTCACAAGGGTCGAGTTGTCTCGTGGGTCGAGTTGTCACAAGGTCGAGTAGTCTCGTGGGTCGAGTTGTCACAAGGTCGAGTAGTCTCGTGGGTCGAGTTGTCCGTGTCGAGTTGTCACATGGGTCGAGTTGTCTTTCGACTGGATCATCCTAGGCCTAGCTAATGGAGCTATTGCTCTTTGACTGTTGTCATGGGCGGTTGTTTAATAATAAGGTTTATCGCAAATAGCACTGACTGAAGCAACTACCGCAATTTGGGGCATCTGTTTGCCAGTTTGGTGCAGCTTTTGTGACGTCAATAATATTTTGTTTGTCCGCGCGGCACACAGTGGCGCTGTTGCGCCCACAGACATCCCACAATTCCTTGCAGCTGCTATTTGCGATAAGCCTTAGTTAACGTTAAGTTACTCTAGTCTTAACTTGGTCGTACCATGGACTCAGGTAGAATGGTCGTAGTCAGTCGTAGTGGTGGTAGTCGTACTCGTAGTCGTAATGTCGTACGGTATAGTCATGATGTTAATTTTTCTTTATGGGGAAAAGTTCAAAAAGTTGTCTCCTATATATTACTCACCGGTTTTGTTGCATCTCTTGAAGTTTTTGCATGCGTGCATAAAATTCTACATTATCTGTAGCCATACTCAATTAAAGATAGGATCTCAACCATCAACTAAAATTAAATTGTTTTAGAAATCACTAGGGTGGTACTCTAACATATACAAAAGCAACCCCCTATATTATACTCTCTAAAAGGGTACCAGATCAATATTTACTATCCTGCCGCTGACTAAAGAGGGCGTTTTCGGTTTTGCCAAGCAAATTTAAATAAAAATTTGCTGATGTGTTTATCCGCGGCTTTTTTTCCTCTAAGAATCAGGAATTAAAATGCGCATCCAATAAAAAAAAACGTGTCGGTCTAACCTGATAATTTATTAGATAATGAAATAATTAATTATAAAAAAAATCCATTATTTTGCTATATATTAGTGGATTTAGGCCTATGTCAATGAAGAACTTCTCCAATAAGCGTTCGTGACACCGATGATCTTGCCATCTTGCAGGGGCGCCCTCAGGCATACAGAGTGTACGCACGTGCGTACCATTACAGTTAGAAAAATGTTATTTATTTATTTATACTATTTTACTTAACAATGTTTGCACATCATGAAATCCCGCTTTAAAAAACACAGACTTGCCGGGGGCTTCACAACCTCCATCCCCACCGTTGGTCCTGCCGTAACATCATGCGTCAGTAACCGTGGGTGAAAGTGTTAAAAACAAACAAACAAATCAGCAAAAAAGAGTCGCGAATCTATAAGAAAATCATGACAAATAACTTTCAACGTCCGAACTAAAGTCACTTACCGATAACAGTTATTGGAGTGTTATCCGAAAGCTAACTTGATGCTGATAAAGATATTGAACAATTATAATTATATTATATTCTAAATAATTAAATTGTAAATAATTAAAGTTAATGTTGATGCAAATTTTGCCAGGCGGCAACATTTTGGCTCAAGTATTTACGGCTTGTTTATCCTTTTTATCATGACTTTTAGATTCCGTTGGTTATAGAATGGTTGTTTAAAGCCAGTTTGGTAAAGTGGCTGCATTCTGTGAAAATAGTGCTTTCAGATAATGATTTTTAACTGTTATAAGCATGACACTTGGCATGAGTGGGGGTTCAGAATGGACCACAATGTCATTTATCCCAAGTTGGACCCATCTTGGGTCTCAATCCTCAAGACCTCGCACATGAACTCGCTTCGCTTGCGCGTCCAGTAATAGAATAAGCGAGCTAGTTACCAATGGCAGCAATTACGTCAATTGATAAACAGACGTCCTTACAATAAATAAGACGTCAAGGTTGAATTATAACAGTATCCATCATAAGGCCAAACAAAAAAAGTCTCCGGTTACTGGTCTACGCGCACGTCGCCTCAGACCTGCTCGTCGGCATTATTATTATTATTTTTTTATTATTTTGTATTTATTTTTTTGTTGCTATGAAATGTTGTCCAATTGCAGCCAAAATTGCTGGATCGGTTGTCATTCTGCCGTGCTGTGTTTTAAACGACTTTTCACATAGTGCTATGACTGTTAGCCATCGCACTGTATGGGAAATTTGGTCTGGATCCAATATCCGCGTATAAGTCATGTATCAAGTATTTCACTGGTTGGCAAAAAAAAATTAAAAATTAAAAATTAAAATAAAACGCGTCACTGCACTGATTTTGAAACCTAGCACCAGAAATAGGACACTTTTTGGCCTAATGATAGGGCCTATACAACAAAACACTATGGTAAGTCTTGTTAAGACATCATTCATTCAGTCTTTTTTGCAATACAAATTGGTTGAGTGTGATATACAAAATGTGCACAAATATTCCAATTCACAAAATACCATGCCATTCTTCCATGTGATAACCACCTGAACACACCCAATTTGTATTGCATCATAAGGGCATCTACAACAGCTCAAAGACAATGTAAAATAAATACTAATTGGTATCAAACAAGTTTGAACTAGAATGAACTATAGACACTGAATAAGAATAGTGGTGTATATACCGGTACCCAGTATAATCAGCCTGATACTCTTATAATTATGCATTCACAGTACAGAACATCATGGGTGATATACACACGTGTAGTCGTGTACAGTATGTGATCAACCTAAATAACTTCAAACATGCTAAAGCAAATTTCTACAAAAACTGAAGCTAAATTAATTTCAGAATTTAATCCTCCCAAACTATCATAGTCTGTCTATTTAGAATAAACCCTTCATAACCTTATTTGGTTTTTAGATCAATCTGCAACTAGAAGTAAGAATTCACTTTATGTAAATGATACCAACCTGTGAACATTTTCCCATAATATTTCTGATCAGAGAGTAAAAGGTCAAACAATCAAGCTGGTTGTAAATAAAAATTCATTTGCGGTTCTTATTATAAAAATGACAGAACCTCAGAGAGAATCATTTATTTCTCATTATGTTTCATCAGGACTGAAACATTTTTTTCCTTTGCCAATAGTGTACAAGTGCGAGGCATTTTCCATGTTAAATTCTTTCATGCAGCATCTGATCCTTGTCATCACACTCATAAGCTACCGTATAACCTGTGCCTCTCAAAGTCAAATTTATTATGTTAATAATGATTATGGTCGTCAATCATAATCAACGTATTATAGCTCACGGGTAGATGGCAACTATTCTATCCCAATTGAGAGATTCCTTTATCCTGATTAAAACCCTATTCTCCCAATGAGGATACAATTGCCATAATCATGACTTAACCCTTGCGTGACTCTTGCTGTGTATAATGTATCCTCACCGTTCATGCGTTAACTAGTGGCTCTTCTAAAATGAAGCAGAGATGGCGTCGGGCACTTTAGGGGGAGGGTAAGGGAGAATTGGCCATATTTGGAATCAGGGGTAGAGGTGAAACAGAATTTGGGTGATTAGCACCGCGGCGGAAGCGGATGGGGTGGCAAGGGCCAACGGGGAACTTTCCCCCACTTTATAAGAGGTCATGATTTTCCTTTTTAACAAAATTTTTACATGTAGCCTTTAGTATTTTTGTTTATAATCAGCGAAGTTTAATTTTCTAAAACTTATTAAAACTTTCGTAATAATAATGTTTAAAAATTTTCCCCGAATTAATGTTTCAAACCCAAAGTATTGTTTTATTTTTAAAGTGGGAAAAATAGAGTGACTTGAACTCATTAGTTGTCTGTTGAATTTTTTTAAACTAAAACAATATCGTGAACGTAATGGAATTAAGAATTTTTACATTAACTTTGTACATTTTGATGCCACTAGCTTAAAATGTGCGAGACTAGAACAACTGAGTTGCATAACAAGGTAGACTTGTTGGAGTCAAACCTCCAAATACTTAATACAACAATCTCATCCAAAACAAATAAAACAATTAAGCAAACACGTGTATCTGTCTATCTCGAATGAGCGCTAAATATGATAACTATACAATACTTTTTTAGTTTTACACAAGTCTAAATAATTTGTAAATACTTTCTTATGTTTATATTTATTGTATTGGTTTAATAATGATGTTTTAGTTTATGACTGCATGCCTCTTCGATATAGACACACTTTTGATAATGACAGGTTTATCAATAAAAGCTGAATCAGCAGTCAGTTTAAAGACGTTGCTGCTAGCATAGCCCTAACACACTGACCTCTGCTCAATCATAATGGGTCACAATCTGTAGCGTGTGGCCAATATCGAATCAATCAGCAACATTATCTCATTTGAGCAATGAAGAATGAAGAATAAAGTATTAAATAAATACTGCAAATGTGTAGTTTCGCAAATTTATATTCACATTATTATTCAAATAGTTTTAAATCAAAATGAGTATAGTGCAAAATATACGTACCCTGCACAAACCGGGGATGTTAAAATGAAATAAAAATGTTTTTTTTGCCATGAAAACCTCTGAAGCAATTCAGTGCATAAAGCCAATGGCCGATACAATTAACGACAGATATTTATTCATTCTCGTTTTGTGATTGTTATATTTTATACATTCATTTACGACGATGTTTTCAATTTGTTTTAATCAAAACATTTCTCATATTGACATTTAAATTGAAAGTAGAAAGAGTTGAAACGCAAATTCTCATTTGCAGCCAAGCAGCTCAAAACGTAAAGCGATGAAATCGTTCCACTCAAGAGGAACGATGCGAACCTTGACAGCCAAGACTGGTTCAGCGAAGAGGCTCTCGACAATGTCTTGAGAATTCATGTTGCCATCACATACCTATACGGAATAAAAATGAAAAGAAAACTAATACATGGATGATCAAACCAATTTCAAATCACGTCAAGTAATCAAGGCTGATGGATGATGTCTAAAGGCTGATTATCATCGAATTAATTTTTAATTTACATTGTTACATATTCCAAACAACTTGGTGAAACAAATTATATAATTAGAGATTTCTTACAAAAAGACACACTCTAATTACATAATTACAGCTCTAATTACATAGAAACGGGGGGAGGGGTGGGGTGGGGTGGGGTTGGGTCGGTACCTTCAACAAAAACAAACTCGTTTGACGCTTTGAAAATTCCAGCTACACCACTGGTAGAAAGAAGAAGGGTTAACATTCCTTACCTGTGTTTCACCAAGTTGGTTCTGTACATCAACAAGGGATGTTTGTGAGGGTGGCTCGTACTGGACTTTGTACTTGGTCACCCATTGGTTGGTATGATCTTGACGTCCTTGCATGAGTACGCCATAGACATAGGTGGGTTTGCCTAAATCCACCTGTATCCATTGGTTGGTATCTGCTACACTGGGCTGCCATGCTCCTATGGTAATATCATCCGGGGCGATTTTGTTGAGACGGCCATCTGCTGGTGTGCTTATATCTGCGTATCCTCCCTGGGCTTCAAAGTTACTTGATGTGGTGATGCTGGCATCAGGGATGGAACCATCTTCAAGTCCAAGTCTCACTGGACTGTCACAGGGAGCTGTGATTAGAAAAAGTGGTGGAAAATATACGGTATAGTATGTGGAACTTGTTTTTATTCCGAGGGATAGGCTACTCAGTCATTGTTCACCGATAACAAAAGAAAACAACATTAAAGTAAAAAAAATCAGTATAGGAAATCCATAAATAATTATTGATAATTACTCATTGGCACACAGTACAGAAAAATGTCCCATCTATGGTAGAATTTAGAAATATTATAATACTCCGTCGAGTAGTACTTCATAAGATCGTTTTTATAAGTAGTATAGTGACGGACCTTCTCGTTCATTTTCCTTTCGTACACCACATGAAATCGCCAAATTAAAATATTAATGACTTTCTACTTAACAACTATTTTACCAAATAAAAAGACCTAACTATAAAAAAAAAATGTTTGAACGATTCTAAAGAATAGTTTGCAACAATTGTTGCAAATGGATGGTTCACCAACAATTCCTGTATCTTGTGTTAAACACTGCAGACCTTTACGGAAATGTAATATATTAAACAATATAGTATAGTATTTTACTAAAACTATAAGTGCCACAATTCTGACTCACCGATAGTGGTCCTGGCCTTTGGAGTAGTGGTTTCTTCAAGCTCTGTTACGTCATTGTTCTGTTGGATATTATTAGAGATGAAAATTGTCAATGTAAACCATCATTCACGCTTAAATGAGGTTACGCCTTTATCTTAAAAAAACATAGTGTACACTGGCTTTCAGAAGTCCTTTAAACATGTCTGGAAACCTCCCCCTCATATTCAGATGTGATTAGATTGAACACAGTGAACTCAAAGAGTCGTACAATTTTTGCGCATTATTTTATTATTTTTACATGTTTCCTTTCATAGTTAGCCGTTGCACTCACTGGTGCTGTGCTGTGGGTGGCAATTCCGGGGGTGGGGGGCGGAAGCGAGGGGACATATCCCCCAATATTTATGGTGGAGGAGACGCAAATGTTAATTTTCTTCCTTCACACAATATTTTTGCATTGTGCATATTTATTTGTGCACAATTTGCTACTATGTAATGTGTTAAATATGATTAAGATGCACCAGAATGCTTTTGAGAGTACCCATAATCTAAGATAGTAGTATATGATGCGCATTATGCACCCGGTTTGTGGAGGGATTAAGGAGGGATTAAGGAGGGATTGAGGTGAATTCCGAATTCCACTTAATCCCTCCTTAATCCCTCCACAAACCGGGTGCATAATGCGCATCATATAAATTGGGTACGTAATGCTGCGCGCACACAAAATACATGGGCGCGCGCGCGCCGGGCGCGCGCGTGTTGACTCCCTCCACACAAAACATATACGCAGCATGCATATTGATGATTTCGGGTGGATGTGTGCAGTTTGTGTGGTGGAGAATACATAATACATATATATATACATATACATATATATATACATATATATATATCCTCCTCAATGCAAGATTCCCTGGCGCGCGCGTGACTCCCTCCACACAAACGGCACACAAAATCGTACCACTTCTGTCAATCCCTCCTCCTCCTTTTTGGTTTCCATCAAAATCACAAGGGGTAAGCCTTGTATTTATATATTTTTGGTTTCCATCAAAATCACAAAAGTGCAATCTCCACCACAAAGTGCAAAATCGTCGCCCATTGCTCCATTTCACTGAGGAGGGATGAGGAGGATTGCCATTACAAACTGCACAAAATCACTGCAGACAAAATATGAGCCGATGTTGTTGCTTAGATTTAAAATGAAGCTATTCAAGTATGATTTGTTAAATATAATTTTAACACCAACAACAATCTTTGACATCAATATATTTACAGATGGTTTTTTATATTGGTTTTAAATTAGAAAACATTTGATAAACTGAAAAAAGCGCATGAGTCTACTCATTGACTCATTGAGTCTACTCATTGAGTCTTTACTCATTGAATCTTTACTCATTGAGTCATTGAGTTCTACTCAATGACTCAATGAGTCTACTCATTGAGTCTTTACTCATTGAATCTTTACTCATTGAGTCATTGAGTCTACTCAATGACTCATTGAGTCTACTCATTGAGTCTTTACTCATTGAATCTTTACTCATTGAGTCATTGAGTCTACTCAATGACTCAATGAGTCTACTCATCTTTACTCATTGAGTCATTGAGTCTACTCATTGACTCATTGAGTCTACTCATTGAGTCTTTACTCATTGAATCTTTACTCATTGAGTCATTGACAGACAAAAGAACGACTGTACATGAAGCTATTCAAGTATGATTTGTTAAATTTAATTTTAACACCAACAGCAATCTTTGACATCAATATATTTACAGATGGTTTTTATATTGGTTTTAAATTGGAAAACATTTGATAAACTGAAAACATTAAGTATTATTATTATTATTATTATTATTATTATTGTTATTTTAAATTCTAACAAATTCGGGGCCTTTAGAACATTGAGTCTTTACCCATTGAGTCTTTACTCATTCAGTCTCTACTCATTGAGTCTCTACTCATTGAGTCTCTACTCATTGAGTCTCTACTCATTGAGTCTTTACCCATTGAGTCTTTACCCATTGAGTCTTTCTCATTTACTCATTTCGCTACTCATTTGCTCATTTCGCTGCTCATTACCCATTGAGTCTTTGCCCATTGAGTCTTTACCCATTGAGTCTTTCTCATTTACTCATTTCGCTACTCATTTACTCATTTCGCTACTCATTTGCTCATTTCGCTGCTCATTTACTCATTTCGCTACTCATTTGCTCATTTCGCTGCTCATTACCCATTGAGTCTTTACCCATTGAGTCTTTACCCATTGAGTCTTTACCCATTGAGTCTTTCTCATTTACTCATTTCGCTACTCATTTGCTCATTTCGCTGCTCATTACCCATTGAGTCTTTACCCATTGAGTCTTTACCCATTGAGTCTTTACCCATTGAGTCTTTACCCATTGAGTCGTTCTGAGTTACTACATTTTGTACTCATTTGCTCATTTCGGTGCTCATTTACTCATTTCGCTACTCATTTGCTCATTTCGCTGCTCATTACCCATTGAGTCTTTACCCATTGAGTCTTTACCCATTGAGTCTTTACCCATTGAGTCTTTCTCATTTACTCATTTCGCTACTCATTTGCTCATTTCGCTGCTCATTACCCATTGAGTCTTTACCCATTGAGTCTTTACCCATTGAGTCTTTACCCATTGAGTCTTTCTCATTTACTCATTTCGCTACTCATTTGCTCATTTCGCTGCTCATTACCCATTGAGTCTTTACCCATTGAGTCTTTACCCATTGAGTCTTTACCCATTGAGTCTTTCTCATTAACTCATTTTGCTACTCATTTACTCATTTCGCTACTCATTTGCTCATTTCGCTGCTCATTTACTCATTTCGCTACTCATTTGGTCATTTCGCTGCTCATTACCCATTGAGTCTTTACCCATTGAGTCTTTACCCATTGAGTCTTTACCCATTGAGTCTTTACCCATTGAGTCTTTACCCATTGAGTCTTTACCCATTGAGTCTTTACCCATTGAATCTTTACTCATTCAGTCTTTACTCATTCCGAAATGGATAGTTATAGGCCTATATATAAACTATTTCTTCCGTTTCTTGTCAATCGGAGATTAAGCATCAGAGATTCAACATGAATGCTATTTCTGCTGTCAAACCCCATGCTTGTCACCAGTGCGGCAAAAGCTTTGGACGGAGATATAACCTACGGAGGCATGCAGAACATGTACATAATGAAGAGAAATCTAAAATGGATGAAGTTGACGATGATTCTGAAATTAAAGCTATCCAATCTGACAATTCAGACATCGATAATTCTGAACCCGATGTTAAAAAGCGTAGATTTGAAGATTCGGAAATAGAAACTTGTGAAACTGAATCTACGCAGGATGAAGACGAAGATTTCGAGGAAGATGATTCAGAATCCGATACGGAGGTCGATGTTAAAAAGCGTAGATTTGAAGATTCGGAAATAGAAACTTGTGAAACTGAATCTACGCAGGATGAAGACGAAGATTTCGAGGAAGATGATTCAGAATCCGATACGGAGGTGGAATATGACGAATCATCGGAAGAGGATGAGTCTAGTTCTGAACTGGAAGACAATGCTACTTTTCAAGACTGGTTGGAAGAGGCTAAAGTGGCTACTGAAGAGATGTGGTGTGAAAAATATGAAAAGTACGTCAACGGGGGTATGAGTGAAGATCAAGCCAAGGAAAAAGCCAATAGGAAAACCCTTTGGGCAGTCAAGCGAATCTTTTTCAACAAATACAAGGATTTTTTGTCAAGTTACCTACATCTGAAAGATAATGGGACTCATCAGGATATTGCGGAAGATCTCGAAGAAAAAGTAAATAAAGGCATGGAAGTAAACAAAGCTCTGAACAGAGTAATGCCTAAACACCATAGCAAATTTGACGGACTACTACTTCAACTAAATGAGGATGAAGAGAACGAGGATGGTAAAGATTCAATGAGTAAAGATTCAATGAGTAAAGACTGAATGAGTAAAGACTCAATGGGTAAAGACTCAATGGGTAAAGACTCAATGGGTAAAGACTCAATGGGTAAAGACTCAATGGGTAAAGATTCAATGGGTAATGAGCAGCGAAATGAGCAAATGAGTAGCGAAATGAGTAAATGAGCAGCGAAATGAGCAAATGAGTAGCGAAATGAGTAAATGAGTAGCAAAATGAGTAAATGAGAAAGACTCAATGGGTAAAGACTCAATGGGTAAAGACTCAATGGGTAAAGACTCAATGGGTAAAGACTCAATGGGTAATGAGCAGCGAAATGAGCAAATGAGTAGCGAAATGAGTAAATGAGAAAGACTCAATGGGTAAAGACTCAATGGGTAAAGACTCAATGGGTAATGAGCAGCGAAATGAGCAAATGAGTAGCGAAATGAGTAAATGAGCACCGAAATGAGCAAATGAGTAGCAAAATGAGTAAATGAGAAAGACTCAATGGGTAAAGACTCAATGGGTAAAGACTCAATGGGTAAAGACTCAATAGGTAAAGACTCAATGGGTAATGAGCAGCGAAATGAGCAAATGAGTAGCGAAATGAGTAAATGAGAAAGACTCAATGGGTAAAGACTCAATGGGTAAAGACTCAATGAGTAGAGACTCAATGAGTAGAGACTCAATGAGTAGAGACTCAATGAGTAGAGACTCAATGAGTAAAGACTGAATGAGTAAAGACTCAATGGGTAAAGACTCAATGTTCTAAAGGCCCCGAATTTGTTAGAATTTAAAATAACAATAATAATAATAATAATAATAATAATACTACTTAATGTTTTCAGTTTATCAAATGTTTTCCAATTTAAAACCAATATAAAAACCATCTGTAAATATATTGATGTCAAAGATTGCTGTTGGTGTTAAAATTAAATTTAACAAATCATACTTGAATAGCTTCATGTACAGTCGTTCTTTTGTCTGTCAATGACTCAATGAGTAAAGATTCAATGAGTAAAGACTCAATGAGTAGACTCAATGAGTCAATGAGTAGACTCAATGACTCAATGAGTAAAGATGAGTAGACTCATTGAGTCATTGAGTAGACTCAATGACTCAATGAGTAAAGATTCAATGAGTAAAGACTCAATGAGTAGACTCAATGAGTCATTGAGTAGACTCAATGACTCAATGAGTAAAGATTCAATGAGTAAAGACTCAATGAGTAGACTCATTGAGTCATTGAGTAGACTCAATGACTCAATGAGTAAAGATTCAATGAGTAAAGACTCAATGAGTAGACTCAATGAGTCAATGAGTAGACTCATGCGCTTTTTCAGTTTATCAAATGTTTTCTAATTTAAAACCAATATAAAAAACCATCTGTAAATATATTGATGTCAAAGATTGTTGTTGGTGTTAAAATTATATTTAACAAATCATACTTGAATAGCTTCATTTTAAATCTAAGCAACAACATCGGCTCATATTTTGTCTGCAGTGATTTTGTGCAGTTTGTAATGGCAATCCTCCTCATCCCTCCTCAGTGAAATGGAGCAATGGGCGACGATTTTGCACTTTGTGGTGGAGATTGCACTTTTGTGATTTTGATGGAAACCAAAAATATATAAATACAAGGCTTACCCCTTGTGATTTTGATGGAAACCAAAAAGGAGGAGGAGGGATTGACAGAAGTGGTACGATTTTGTGTGCCGTTTGTGTGGAGGGAGTCACGCGCGCGCCAGGGAATCTTGCATTGAGGAGGATATATATATATGTATATATATATGTATATGTATGTATTATGTATTCTCCACCACACAAACTGCACACATCCACGCGAAATCATCAATATGCATGCTGCGTATATGTTTTGTGTGAAGGGAGTCAACACGCGCGCGCCCGGCGCGCGCGCGCCCATGTATTTTGTGTGCGCGCAGCATTACGTACCCAATTTATATGATGCGCATTATGCACCCGGTTTGTGGAGGGATTAAGGAGGGATTAAGTGGAATTCGGAATTCACCTCAATCCCTCCTTAATCCCTCCTTAATCCCTCCACAAACCGGGTGCATAATGCGCATCATATACTACTTAAGATGTTCTCCCGATGAATATTTACATACAGCAATGTTTTTATTACATTTGTTTTAGCTTCATCATACTTGACAGCGATTCCACCGAGATCGACCCAGCAACTATTTCCCTTCTGTTCTGAGAAAGAATTTTATTCTATTAACCCATGATTTGTCACCCTAATAGGCGGCGATCTGGGGTGGGCAGGCGCTGATCCAGGGGGCTGCGGGGCACGTGCCCCTGCAAATTGAGTAAAAAAAAAAAGGGAAAAAAGGGGGGAAGAGGGGAGGTCAGAGAAAAGGAGGAGTAGCCTAACAAAAAATACCGGCGACAATATTAAACATCTGCTGTGTCTACTTTTGGCATAAAATAAATACTGAAAAATGCAACAAGAAAAAAAGGTTATCAATCATGCCATGGAACTGACACCCTCTTTTGAGAGAAAACCGAAGTATTTCCCGGAGCTCAGATTTCAACTCTCCATCTCAACATCTAATCCTCTTGGGGAGTTTATTACTGGTTAAATGGCCACAGCCAGCAGGAAACAATTGATCACTTGACTGAATGATTTGCTAGTTTTGCCAAAATCCTTTTTGAGTGGCCTAAACGCACACATTCTTTTCAATTAATAAAATATCCAGTGCCATCATGTCCAGTAATGAAACCATGTATTATTTTTTTGATCGTTGAAATTGGTGCCACAAACAAATAGACCTTGGCTTTTAAAAGAGAAAATCGTCTCATCATGAAAAAGTTGTATTTGTACCCAAAAACCACGAACGTTCTTTGATCAAAGTACATCACGTAGTATACTTCGTTTGAGTAGCTTAATTATCTGGGCTCCTTGCCAAAATTCCTTTGCAGTGAATATAGCCTTGAATGCAAGGCTGTGATGCATCTCAACAAAATTATGGTCGTATCATCTCTCCGTTAGTTACTAGTTAGTAAGTTTTGTTTATAGGCCTTCAGCCAAACGTCGAACTTTTGCCGTATCTAATTCAAATAATGACCAAAAATTTACATTATTTGAATTAGACACGGCAGAAAGTCGACGTTTAAAGCAACTGACTTCTGCCGTAAGTTCGACAGGCAGGTCTTGCCGCTCTGAACGCCGGCTCGTCTCTGGACTCTTTCAAGCGAAGAGATATTTTTGGTGATATGGGGTTTCCAAGCAGTGCTCCCATATCAAAGATGTGGTCTAACCAGTGTGAAGTATAATTTGTCTTCGATGGACTTTCAGGCCAGTCTCGGTTAGCCCTTAGCAATCTTCTGAGGAACTCATTTATTTATTTTAGTCAACCCATTCTTGAAGACAATTTTCCTCCACGAATTTAGTTAATGGAGATGACTTCATAAAGTTTAACACAGCCTCATTATGGCAATTAATTGATTGCAGTTTCTTTTATATTATATTTGATTTTCCACAGAAGCTTCGGTAATAAAAATATCCAAGGATGTGTCTCATAAAAGGTTGATAAAAAAGGATTAAAAATTAAGGGTGCAGAGTAAAAAATAAAGCCACCATCCAAGGTGAAATCAAGCCCTTTTCTTGAAAATTTCAACTGGACTGAATTAAAACCAAGAAAAATTCTGCAAATTAAATGCCAAAAATCGGGAAGGGAGAAACTTATATTGTTGTAGTCATGACATCGCTAAAATAATGGCTAAAAATAATGGCTAAAATAATGACATATATATATATATATATATATATATATATATATATATATATATATATATATATATATATATATATATATATATATATATATATATTCTCCATATAATCTTGAAAACTTTTGCAAAAAAAGTCACGTGAAACTGGCCAGGAATCACCTCAGATTTCACCACAGTGCATCCAGAATCCAAAAATTTCCGGGGCCCTTAAGCGGGCCCCGGACCCAACGCCGTAAGGGCTTCGCGCTCGCATTTAATAATAATAATAATAATAATAATAATAATAATAATAATAATAATAATAATAATAATAATAATAATAATAATAATAATAATAATAATAATAATAATAATAATAATAATAATAATAATAATAATAATAATAATAATAATAATAATAATAATAATAATAATAATAATAATAATAATAATAATAATAATAATAATAATAATAATAATAATAATAATAATAATAATAATAATAAAGATTTGTAGCGCGCACATATCCACCCTGCTGGGCGCTTAAGGCGCGAAAACTTAGGGAAAAAACATGATTACAAACAATATACAATGTTAGCATAGGAAAAAAAATGTTCGTGTTGGGTGTGCCCCCCGTCTAAAAAATTCCTGGATCCGCGCCTGGTGGGGGTACATGTCCCTCACACTTTGTGACGGGGACGGTTATGGCAATGTCCCCCTGTAATCATCACCCCTAAAAGAAAGAGTTCTTTTGAGCGCACATAATTATTACATAATTATATTTTATTTTGATGACAGACAACCCCCAATTAACCTTTCTATTTTTTATTTTAAAAATATGTTGTTGCCCCATACACACCCCAATAATATTGTGCGTTTTCAAAACACATTATAATAAACCATCTGGTTTTTGGCATCAGAAAGTAGCTGAATATACCTTTCATTTTATATCTTGCACATAAACCTCCAATTGGCGACGTGTCCCTCCAATAGTACTGAATAGTATATTAACTTGGTCAGTCTTTAAAGGAATGTACAGCACTGGTAATGTTGGAAAAACTGCCACTACGAGCACGCTTAGTCACTTTGAACCAATTTCATATTCCTACTCTTTCAAATAAACTTGTTGTCGTTGACAAATAGGATTTCACTTTCTTAAAATGAACAGCACCACAGCCAAAAGTAATTATAGGGAAGATATTGATTTTACATTTAAAAAAAGTATATACCGGTAACAAATCAAAGGGAACAAGTGTTCAGTTTATGAATACATTTGGTATATCGTAGGGAAGATATTGATTTTACATTTAAAAAAAGTATATACCGGTAACAAATCAAAGGGAACAAGTGTTCAGTTTATGAATACATTTGGTATATCGTTATCAAAATTACCTGCCAATGTGTTGTCTTAGCAGTTGACATTTTAGCTGATAATATGTCATAGTAAGAAAAATTTTCACTTTGGTGAAAACAATCGCCGACTTGGTCTTTTGTGGCGTTGTTCATCTGACAGACTTTATTGATGCGATCGTAGTTGAAAGAGAAACATCGTTTATGGCTGATGCAGCCAGCTGAACACCTGATGGCAGAGATACCCGATACATTCATGAAGGACTGGCCTCGCAGGGCGTGGTTCTCTATCGGCTGGTACAATGCCGCGCGGTTAAGATTGCTACCACATGAAGATGCTGAAACTTCTTGAGACATCTCAAGCAGATGAAGAATCGTACCAAGTATGATAACCACCATGTTTTTATCTAGAGTGATCGCAGATACAGCCATGTAGTAGTCAATTCGTTACCGTGTAGCTAGCATCCCAGACAGCTTCCATAGTAGTTTCCATGATTACGTTAGCTTTATCAGTCGTGTACATTATAATACCGGATCGTAGCGAGGTCAGTGTCATAACCGCATATTATTCCATAATCTCATAGATGAGTGTCTCGTTTATATCACGCGTGGGTGTGAAACACCGGCGATAAGGGGAAAAAGTCTCCGGTTTCTGGTCTCCGAGCGCGTTGCCTCAGACCTGCGCGTCTGCATTTTTTTCCTCTTTTTTTTGTGCTATGAAACGATATCTAATTGCAGCCAAAATTGCTGGATCGATTGGAATTTTGTCGTGCTGTGCTTTAAACGACTTTTTTTTTCACACAGGGGTATGAACATATGCAAATTTATTCCATGCGTATAACAATGTATAACCTATTTCCCTGATATACATGAATGGCGGGGGGGGGGGGGATTAAAACACGTGTTCTGTAATTCTAACAACATTTGGCAATGTATAAATAAACAAAGACAATCTCAGTAGAGGGTGAAGGGTGAAGGGTGAAGTGAAGGGTTTTGTCTTGATATTGTTTTCATTTTGTTGTTCATCTTAATAATAATAAGAGTCATTATTCTATTGTAGGCATATACATAATTAATAGATTTTTCATGTAAAAATAATCATCCATACCAAGGATGCACTCTCTATTATACAAATGTTCATCTAAATAACAACATATGAAACTGAAGGGTTTATTCCATCTTCTTCCAATGAAAGGAGAAATTAATATCCATTTTCTAATATCTGTAATATAATTAATTAATGGGATAATTATTTGGGCCATTTTCCATTACCGTCCCCATGCAACCCCCCCCCCCACCCCACTGTCATAAATATTGGATGTGACCCCATGGGTACAGTGTCTAACCGGGTTGTCATCAAAATGTGATTTAAATGACAGACCCGCCTACACTTTTTTACCTATTTGTTAATATCGTTGGCAAAGGGGATATGTAATTGAGGTAGGGACACCATCGGTGGACAATCGGCAATACGTTTGTTTAATGTCGTGGGTTCAAATTCCGCCCGAGTCGCCTGTGAAGTTTTTCACAGACACTCGGAAAGTACTGAGTATGCAGTGGTATACACACATCGGTGTAGGGCAAAATTAAATCAATATTGGATATTGTTGATTAAGCAATATGCCTAGTGCAGAATGTGGGTTCGAATCCCGGCCGTGACATTTGTGTCCTTGAGCAAGACACTTAACCATAATTGCTTCTCTCCACCCAGGGGTTAAATGGGTACCTGTGAGGGCAGAGTTGGTTGATTAGCCCTATATGCGCTGTAATGGCAGCAATTGAGCTGTAAGGGAGCTGAGATGGTTTCAGGAATGATTTATGAGCCTTATGAGCCTTATGAGCAGGGGTAATGATATAATGCGCCTTGAGCACCACTTAGTTGGTGGATACGTGCGCTATATAAGTCCACACATTATTATTATTATTATTATAGTGCTGGTAAACTTTTGCTCAACAGATGGGCTTTAAAAATATAACACCACTGGTGTAGATTTAACACCCAAGTTTTTGTTGGGTAAACGGCGAATCCTCAGTTGTGTACAGTTTGCATGATGGGATATAGAATTCTTAGTTTCTTACATTAACATATCTCAATCAATCATAATTTGTTTATGAAGAGTGTTTACAGGGTGCAGAAGTTCTGTGCAGCAATTCCGAATATTGCAAATGTGTAGTAACAAGCGCAGATTTATACACATAATTGTTAACATAGCTTTTAATAGAAATGAGTATAATACCAAATATTGGTATATCCTGGTGGTGTTAAAACAACACCTATGGTGTCAACTTTAATCTGCCATTCCGTCATGTCAAGTTGGTAAATATGAACACCACTGGTGCAGTATTGAACAGCTCAGTGTTTGCAGTGTACTATTATAATATAAAATGTTTACTGTCTATAGCTTATATTATCAAGGCAAATTAGTCAATTTGTTTTATGTTCACTCGATGTATAAAGCGTTCCTATTTTTGGACAGATCATATACAAAGAATGTAAAATAAATGTTCGTTTTGTTTCCATGGAAACCTGTTCATGAAAACACCTAATTCAATGCATAAAACCATTTAAAAAAATTCTCCAGTGGAGTAAGTTAAACTTCATTTATTGCATCTTTATTACTACAAAAACACAATTACAAAATATCACAAATTAAAGAAAAATACCACATTGTTGACAGGACAAAAGCACATAAACTAGCAAATTAAATCAACAAAAGGTGACAATAAACAAATGGTATTCATAAATAAATCCTTTAAGGAACCAAAAACGTAATTTTAAACAAAAACAATCGCAAATTTAAAATACAATTCGCCAAATGGAAACCCATAAAGCAAAAAAAAAAACTCACAAATCACACAACAGATGCAATTAAGTAAAAAAAATAAGGTTATTGTACACAAATACGACATTTCAAATAAACAAAAACAAATGAAAACGAGAAGTACGTTTGTTGGGTTACAAACGTAAGGTGTTTGGTTTTTGTTTTTGTTAAAAAGTTGGAAAGTAAAACATTTTAAAAGCGTTTTTCAGGAAGTTTTTTGGAACTGTATGATTACTTGTCCACGGTAAAGTTGTGTTGATGGTGGACCTCGAACTCAAAAACTCCAGATTATCAGCCAGATGAATTCACCATTGAACCATAGAACTTCCTTAATTAACTCGTGGTACTAAATCCAGTCAATTATTGTGCAATGTTACAAGTGTGTACTTCATAGCATTTAGTAAGTTTTTAGTTAGTTTAATAATAACAGCTTTTAGTAAGCTTTTCGGAACTTATTACTTGCAGCGGATGAGAGGCGTGAACGGATAACAAAAAAAGAAAATAAAGAAGAGTAGGCCTAATAAAATTAGTGCGGTTATGTTCACGGCGGATATTGAACTCAAGACATTCTGATTAACAGTCGTGCCGCAAAAGATCGATATAATTATATATCGATAATGTGATAAATTTAGGACGTCTGGAAGCAGTTTAATTAGTAATTTTGGCCAAAGAAAGCACTGAGTAGTTTAGTGGCATATTGGATATGAACAAGTGACAGTGCGGTATGTGTGCTTGTTTAAGAAGATACCGGCCGTAGAGGGCCATTGATAATATAAAAAGCATAAGCAAACGATTTATATTTTTTTCTTTGTTAATCACAAATTAATAACTTAATGCTTAATTTTTGTATATTTAGCGACAGTGAGGGCGGATATGTGTATTTGAGTTGGGAGCACGCATGCGTGCGTTGGCTGCTTTGCAGGCGGGGCCAGTGCCCACTTTGAGGTCTTGCGTGTCATGTGCTTGATCGCTATTTGTCTACTTGATTTCCATTTATTCTCTCTTGTGCTCAATTGATAAAGTAGAACCAACAAAGACTGTGTATATCTTTAACCTTTAAAGTATATATACCCAGATTATTTGTATACCGCTGCCTGCCCTGATTCCACAGGTGCAGGTTTGTCAACTCATGATAAACTCTGTGAAGCTAAGATTAGAATCAACTCGTCATGTACCGTCTTACAGCTTAGATCCATACGTGCCAGAACAGCTTCGAACCCCACATCAAGTCCCCTCTCACAAGTGTAATCATCGAAGTTTTCCCCCAGCCCCTTCTCACATGAAGATGCTGAAACGTCTTGAGACATCTCAAGTAGATGAAGAATCGTACCAAGTATATGATAACCACCATGTTTGTCCCGCAAGTAATCGCAGATACAGCTATGTAACAACTCAATACCTCACTGTGTAGTTTTAAAATGCAGACAGCTCCTTAATGCTAATTGTGACACAGTAAATCGTTCCAACATTATACAATTGCTGTTTCTATAGCCGCAAAAAATCGATAGAGAACAAGGGAGTAAATTCAGTCGAGATTTAGATAACTATGTATAGAAGGTCCACCCATTGTCCGCAGGAACAGGTTTCAAAGAATCAAAGAGAAAAAGGAAACAAATCTCGTCAAAGGTTTTTAAGCTCCCTTTATTAATGGTAACAAGCCAAAATGTCGAATAAATCACGCTACTTCTTACTTCTCATAAATATAGTAAGAAATGTAATATCTAATTAGTTAAATATTCCACTGAGAAGTTATACATTATATAGTGGGCCTAGTTTACTATACGTTCGTGTTACCCCTGGTGCGGGGTAGGTTAATTAGGTATGCATCGTTATAGGCCTATATGTTTTATTATATTTTATTTTGTATATACATGAATGTCATTGAAATAATATACATTGAAATACTATACATGGTATTGAGCCTGTCACGGTTGCCCATAATGCGTCTAATTAAAACTGGTGTGTTCTGGTTGTTTATTGCATGGATGGATGGCATGGTGTTTTGCATGTTGGAATGTTTGTACGCGTTTTACATAATAATCTCGTCGCACACCCAGTTCGGGATGCATTATGGGTAACCGTGGCAGACCGAATACAAACAAATAATCAACGTTCTGTTGTATTAATACAAATCATTTGCAGTTCTTATTTCAAAAATATTATAGAACCTCAGGCAGAATTATTTATTTCTCATTAGGTGTTCGAGCGACAGCGCGAACAGCTATTGTTTTTGTACTGTTTTTTACTTCTTCTCAGCGGCGATTGTCCGGAAACAAAAGCATCCTTGCTAAGCATATACAACCTTCGAACTTAACACATGAACAGAACATAATAAGCTGACAAAACCGTTGCTGTGACGTCATGATGACATCATCAGGTCTCGAATTACGCTAAATCAAAGAATTTCAAAAAATTACATCTCATGAACCACAAAAGATATTTTCACAATCTTTGCATCTTCTGAAAGATCTTGAATTATGTGATTTTTCGTACACAGACGTAACCCCAATCTGACCTCTCCTTCCGGTTGAAACCGGAAGTTGAATATTTAAAAAAATCATATCTCATGAACCACAAAAGACATTTTCACAATCTTTGCATCACCTTAAAGATCTTGAATTATGTCACATTTCGTACACAGACATGACCCAATTTGACCTCTCCTTCCGGTCGAACTAGTGAACAACTATTCAGAAGTACATGCACAGCCCATTTCGCACTTGAACGGCCTTAAAGGTCTCTCACACCACACACAGACAAGACGGGGTGTGTATACAAGTGTATACACTGTATACGCTGTATATGCAGTATCTAATTAGAATATAATACATTACGTTTCGTTGCCACCAGCCACTTCGTGTCCACACAGTTTACGGTAATTTCACTATCTTTGTCCTTTATTTCAAGCTGTTATTTTTTGTACACAGTTTTGGAATTGTTAACGCTTGTTCTAAATCTAAGTGAATTCTAACAGATCGTTTTTTAAGTTGGCATTCATGACTTCAATTAGGCCTAACTCATCGTGAGGATTTTTTAAAGAATTTATTTGTTTTTTCTTTGGTTTATGGGCAATCAATTTCAGGGTAACAGTTTTCCAATGCGCCCTTGACAAAAGGTTTTCAGGCACTGAGTTATTTTAAATACACAATCAATTAATTTTGATTTTGAGGCTAGAGATCTAAATCTTCTTTTTAACTTATGTATTTTATTTCTTTTCTTTTTATTATTTTATCAACTTAATTAAATTTACTTTTACAAATTGAATAATCCGTACATTTTTTAAACGAAAAGCATCAATAAATTTCCCACAATGATTGTTTAATAAACAATGTGGCAAAAAGAGTCTAGAAAATTATGAGGAAAAATTTTGTGACGTATGAATGACTTCACATGATTGAACCGGAACTTACGGTTGGAAGAATGTAAAATTATATTGGATGACTGAACCAGAAGTTAATGTATTCAGTATAGCACATTATATGTTATTTTTATTATATATTATGAAAACTCATACCTCCTGAGGTAACTGTTGTCTTTTATTTATTTTTATTTTTATATTCTATGACACACAAAAACATCCAATTTAAAATAAAAAACCATAGTGTTCCAAGTCACACTTCTTAATTTCTAATTTATTGCTTAAATCTCTCAACTTTTCCAAGTTCAACAGCCAATATCTCAAGAACTAAATGACCTATTAGAAAACAAAAAACACAGTTGAATTCCTTACATTAATAGCTTGTAATTCCTGTGAAATGAGTTAGCAGAAATGCTTTGACAATGGTCCAATTAGTGGCACACGAAGTAACGATTTTACAAATTTTAAAAGGTTATATCTCATAGCTTCAATTTGATGTATAACTTGACAAATTTGGGGAAAAATAGGGTGTTATAGCTAAATAGTGTAATCTTACCTGCTCAGTAAGGTGGAGAAAATATGGATGATGATGGACATATGTATACTTCAAATTATTCTAAGATATTTATTTCATGAACAATCAGGCATTTGTGGTATACGATGACTTCCTCAGTCATGTTAGCTAGGATCATCCTAGCTACAGTCATGTCAGTCTGATCTTGTCAACTCCCCCATGAGTGACCAACACTAATATATTATTTATTATTCATATATTATTCACAAGCCTACTGCAGCAGAAAATACCTAGTGCGTCATTTATTAATCTAAATCGTTTTTCTTTTAATAGCATAAATTGAATCTTCTTGTTGTTGGTACCAGCTGGACCAGAACTGGTTGAAATCTCATCTCGTTCGCAGAATTTGTTTTTAGCCATTATTAAAATATCCATCGCTTAACCCTGTGTTTAGTCGCCTAGGACATAATCAACTTGTCCTATTGAACCTTGAACCTCACAACACCTGTGTCATTGCTGGTAACCATCCACACCGTATTTTAAACATGTTAGAGAAATATAAATAGATATTTAAATATACATAGAACAATGACATTTTCTTCTGAGATGTCTATTAATCAGTTTCATGTTCCGCTTTTTAATTTGTTTTCCCAGGAATCATTGGACTGACGTGAAAGTCCATAGATGGACTCAAGACAACACATTATTGTTCACTCTGTACTGGTCAGTACAGAGCCATTGCAAACTCCAGCTGGTACGTTTGTATAATTTGTCTAAATTGTTTTGGTTTCATTGGAACATTGAATATTTCCATTTAAAAGATACTTAATTACTTTAAAATTATATATTTCACAAAATCGTTTTAAGTATAGTCACAAGTGTGCCATAATTACTTGCGTTTTGCAGATATTACCCAAAACTGGCCATACAAATCATTTTTAATGGATACTTTTTATATTCATTTCTACAATTTGTTTCAGTTAGTTAATGCTCTAAATATATATATTCTTTATCACCTAATTACTGATTTTTCTTAAGAAAAATGTTAGCCCTTATCCTTGACTATATTAAGTGTAAAACTGTCTTAAACTGTCCAAAAAGACTTATTTGGAAATCCTTTGGTCGATATAAAACTGCGTGTACATGTTGGATGCGGACTTGCTGTACATGAGTAATGATGGTGTCAGCTATTAACGCCAAGTTGTAGCCACAATTTAGTGGTGCTCTATTGTAGTTGACAAGACGGATATAGCAACACCTTGAAGTAAACTCAATTACCATCTACGTTTGTTTCTTAGTTTAATGGTAATGAAGGCCACAGTGCCCGAATTGGGCACGATCGGTCAATAATCAGCACTCCAAAATGTAAATGCATAAAACGATATAGGTATAACACACGTGAATTATTAAAATATCCCTGTAATAAGGGAACTCACCGCCATAAAAATTCTATTCTTTCACAGCACAAGATGTACATTTTTGAACTATAATTTTTGTCTATATTACATAATGTCACATGACTTAAAAGTCTAAATATTAATAAGTCTCGTGATAGTGTTACATTAGTCATTACAACAAAATGGTGTCCATATATTCATGAAAAACATAGCATTAAGTGATTCTATGTTCCCAATCTGGTACTCCCTCTCTACACCTACATATACACGTACATAACAAGTAGCATCCGGTAGCGTTAGCTTTTAGGGTAAGGTACATTATGGTATTAGTTCAGTGCTTGCTTTCAAGTCGCCTCTAGCATAGTGGCTCGCCTGTAGTCATACAAGACAAATATGATTCCATGTTGGACAAAATTGTAATAGATTTTTCCCATTTATATTTAGAACAGTATTATTTCCAAAGCAAAGCTGTCTGTATTCACTGATCTGTGAATATTTTCACATTTACATAATGTATTATATTGTTTTCTTTGAGAGAAGAAAGGCCTGCCTTTCTGATAATAATTCACGGCTGTGGAAGAATTTTTTTCAAGGAAAATTTTGCCATTTTTCCAAGGGCAAGTTTACAATGTAAATTCTAGTCGCCCGCTCGCTATGCGTGGCACTGATCCAGGCATACAGTCGGTACGCATGTCTTGCTATTTATGCATGACGTCATCACCGTGAGCGAACACAAAGCTACCAGCTGGACTGCGGAAATAATAATAATAATAATATAATAATGTGTGGACTTTTATAGCGCACGTATCCACCAACTAAGTGGTGCTCAAGGCGCATTATATTATTACCCCTGCTCATAAGGCTCATTATTATTATTATTACATTTCTTTACCCAGGCTATGCCCAAACAGTTTAAAACTGGTTTCCATTGGGGCCCTGCATACAAATGACTATACACATGTACAAGTACAATACATTACAAATACAATACAATCAAATAAAAGCATATGGGATTAGTGCATAATTGTTATAAATAGTGTAGAACTATTACAACTACATGTACAACATCGTTAACATATTTTGTTACATCTAAAAGTATATGTTACTGACTGAACGTTTTACGTAGTTCGGATTTGAATGAGGTTAGAGAAGTCATGGTTCTCAATTGTATATGCAAATTATTCCATATGATTGTACCGGTTACAGCAAAGCTTGAGGCATAACATTCTTTTTTCGCAAAAGGAATCTTCAGTGCCATGTCAGTGGATTGTCTCGTTTCACGATTTTGAATAAATGGTGAAAACAGATTTGTCATATACAAAGGAGTAATTTTGTTTATACATTTGTAGACAAGAATAGCCTTTTTATACTCAACTCTTTCCGAAAATGACATCCAATTAAGTCTAGCAAACATATCGGCTGAAGGAGTTAAGAATGCACATTTAAGGATTATCCGCGCAGCTCTTTTCAGACATTTATTAAGAATATTGTCGTGAGATGTGTACCGTCCTCCCTACGGAAGCCGGATAGTGCCAAGGGAAATATTTTTCATGAGTGCGTGAATATATTTTTTGTACTTAATTATCTGGCGGCCGCCACTTATTATCTGGCGGCCGCCACTTAACTATCTGGCGGCCGCCACTTATTATCTGGCGGCCGCCACATAATTATCTGGCGGCCGCCACTTATTATCTGGCGGCCGCCACTTATTATCTGGCGGCCGCCACTTAATTATCTGGCGGCCGCCACTTATTATCTGGCGGCCGCCACTTAATTATCTGGCGGCCGCCACATAATTATCTGCACTACACGTTCAATAGACGAGTGCGGCTATAAGCCAGGCACTTCGTGTATGACGTCACCAAGTGCAGGCTCATCACATGAGGCCCATTTACGAATTCTCAATTCGTCAAAAAATGTCATCATTTTGTAATATTTTCACTGGTTGTCACAGCTACAATTCAATTAGCTGAAGCGCTAATTGTCGTGCCAAAATTAAACACAATCAAAATGGAGTGGATCCCCAGCTGTTTCCAAGAGAGGAAACACAAAGGAAACTATATTTTTGGCTGGGTCCTCAACTGGGCGCCGCGCCGCCAGATCAAACACAGTGACGTCAGCCACGAAGTGCCTGGCTTATAGCCGCAGCCATCAATAGACAAGAAACACCACACGCGCGCGCGCACTCTAAACCCGCGAAATAAATAAAGAACGTGTAGTGCAGATAATTATGTGGCGGCCGCCAGATAATTAAGTGGCGGCCGCCAGATAATAAGTGGCGGCCGCCAGATAATTAAGTGGCGGCCGCCAGATAATTAAGTGGCGGCCGCCAGATAATAAGTGGCGGCCGCCAGATAATTATGTGGCGGCCGCCAGATAATAAGTGGCGGCCGCCAGATAATTAAGTACAAAAAATATATTCACGCACTCATGAAAAATATTTCCCTTGGCACTATCCGGCTTCCGTACCTCCCCATACAGTACTACAATAATCTAAAGATGGCATAACTAAACTAACAAAAAGAGAGTGGAGGCTGCTTTGAGGAACATAGTCGCGGATTCTATTTAGCATACCAAGTTTAGAGGAAACGGTTTTCTTCACGTATTCAACGTGCGGGCCCCAACTTAAAGTTTCATCAATAATAACACCCAAACATTTACAAGAGTTCACCTTTACCACTGGACTATCAGCGATACTGACATTAAGGTCAGTACTGCAGATTTTTCGTTTAGTTCCAATGAGCATGGATTTGGTTTTGCTGGCGTTTATTGTAAGTTTGTTTCTGACACACCAATCGTAAATTCTAGCTAGGGCTATATTCAAGTTATTCTCTATCACATCAACACTGGTAGAACTACACGTTAATGTCGAGTCGTCAGCATACATGAACAAATTACACTCTTTAGGGATACAAAGCGGTAGGTCACTTGTATAAATAATAAATAACAATGGACCTAAAATGTATCCCTGTGGTACGCCGGTGTTAAGCGGTAGGGCCTTAGATATGTTGCGCTCAATAGTCACAGACTGACTACGTTCACTTAGATATGACTTAAACCAGTTTATTACAGAAGTTGACATATTCACCCTTTCAAGTTTATCTAGGAGAGTTGCGTGATTAACAGAGTCAAATGCTTTACTTAGATCTATAAGAACAGTGCCTGTCATTTCCCCACGCTCCATAGCCTGAAAACATTTGTTCGTTAAATCATGTAAGGTGGTTTCAGTTGAGTGTAAGGGCCTAAACCCTGACTGACAACAGGGAATCAGATTACTTTCATCAAGATATGAATATACTGCAGAGTGTATCCATCTTTCTAGTATCTTAGAGATAATCGGCAGTATTGAAATAGGCCGATAGTTAGTTGTATTACATTTGTCTCCACCCTTGTGAATAGGTGTAACCAAGGCGTGTTTCCACTCTAGGGTATTGCTCGCATTTTATCGAGAGGTTGAAGATGTGTGTTAAGGATTTAGTTATGTACGGAGAAGCTATTTTAATCATTTTCACACTTATTCCATCTGGACCTGTTGCTTTTCCGACCGACATTGATGATATTTGCTTATGAACATATTCTTCTGTAATATCAGGCAGTAAGAATTTTACATCAAGTGAATCTGTAACAAAAGTGTGGATATTGTCCACTTCAAGTTCACATGGAAGGACATTACTGGGCATACGTGTTCCGATTGTAGAAAAATGTTCGTTAAATGTATTAGCAATGTCGGTGGGATCATCAACGAATTCCCCATTCTGGGAAAGAATAGACTTTGGAATAATTTTCTGTTTGTTTGGGAGAACCTCTTTTAGTTTTTTCCACAGAATGGATGAGTTGCCTTTATTTTCCTCGATGGTTGATTTAAAGTATTCGCTTTTCTTGCTGCGGATTATTCCAGTAGTCATGTTCCGCAGTTTTTTGTAGGCATTCCAGTCATTTTGTGAGCCTGAATGTTTAGCGATTTTATTTGCACGATCTCGCTGTCGCATAATTTTTTGAATTTCCCCATCGAGCCAAGGCAACGATGCACCACGAATACGTTTTGATTTCATTGGTGCATGATGGTTAATAATACTCATAAACAGAGAGTGCCAGATGGACCATGCTTCATTAACATCATGACAATTAAGGACATGTTCCCATGGGGCATTAAGGAGGTCGTCTTGAAAGGCGTCGTTGTCTATATCTTTAAAACATCTGAAGTTAATCGAACGACCTTCTTTTTGGGGGGCTTTCCATCTATGAAGACCGTAAACAAGATAGTGGTCACTAATCAGGACAGGTAGGACACCACTTTCACTTACAAGTTCAGCATGAGAGCTAAAAATTAGATCAATGGTTGTTTCAGTAAATTCAGTAACGCGGGTAGGATAATGTATAAGTTGCGTCATTTGAAACATATTAAAACATGAAGTTATAGGGTTTGATGAAATACCATTATCATCTTCGGAAACATCACAATTAGAGTCACCAACTACAATAACTTCTTTACATTCACATGAGGCTCTATCTATAATACCACTCAGTTTGTCTATAAACTCAACAGAACTTGAAGGTGGCCTGTAAATAGAACTTATAAGCACCGGCTGCCTTTGCTTACATTTGAGTTCAACCCGTAAACACTCGACATCATCTGTTTCTAGGTCATCACGGCGGATGAAAGTTAAATTATTCCGGATGTACATTGCCACCCCACCTCCGTGACGATTTCTATCTCTTCTGACAAAAGAGTATTCAGGGAGGTTAAGCTCTTCGTCGGAGATTGAGGAGTCACAAAATGTTTCGTTTAAACAGATGATATCAAATGGATTTGTAGACATCAATATCTTAAAATGGTCGAATTTATTCATAATACTTCTTACATTGAGGTGGGCGAATGAAAAACCACCCGCACTTTGGTTGTGAATGATGCCATCTATTAAGTTTACTTTGGAATCATGCTCTGTGGGTTGAGTAGTTCTCTGACCTTCTCCAGGTATTGGTTCCATTCTTGGTCTGGGAGTTGATGATGGGTGTTGTGGGTCTCGGATTGAGTTAGTTTGGGTCGTGGTTGGTAGTGGAGGAGTTGACGTCGCTTCGGCTGCCGGTGAGGGTAGTACTGATTGGATAGCCGGAAAACCGTCGAAACATCTGGGCCAGCTCCAGTCGGTTTCTTAAGGGCATCAGAGTACGAGATTGCACCAAAGGAGGTTCTCTGCGGCGTGAATTCAGTCGATGGTGTGCGTCGATATGTGTTCTCTGATGGTCCGGCTATGTGCTGTATAATGTTTTTGGCGAATAGGCGTACTCCTGTGGTATTGAGATGCACGCCGTCCGAGACAAGATGGTCCGAATTTATGTTTCCGTTGTCGATAAAGTCCCAGTTATTGCGCTGTGCGATAGATTTCAGCAGTTCATTTGAATCATCGACCTTCTTCTATTGGAACACTGTCTGATTTTTGCGATGGATGATTGATGAAATCGTCACTGACTTTGGTTGCAGTGTTTCGCCAAGTGAGGTGATCTTTGCAGCAATGGTTTCCGCATTGTCGGAGGTGTTGTTGGTTCCAACATGAAGAATTATGCCAGAAACATTGTGCTTGGTTGACACGTATTTGGCGTTCATAGCGATGTCCTCAATCTTCGCACCGCGCATGGTATGGCAAATGACTTTCTTTTTCCTACTCAGTTTTCTGGGTTGTAGTCGCTTGATCATGGAGTCACCGATGACCAGGATATCTGCTGTGGGGGCTGGGTTGGGAGTAGGTGGTTTGGTCTTTGCAGTGTTCAGTTCCTTGTGTTTTTTGCGATACTGGTCCAGCTGCTCATGAAAAGAGGTCTTGGTTATTGAGGGGTCGGGCTGGTTGGGGAGTGTGGAACATCCCTGTTTCTTGCCAGGTTGGACACTGGGCGTCAAGGCCTTGTAGTATGAGTCGATCAGCAACTCGGCCTCAGTCCGTGGGTCATCAATGCTGTCGTCGATGATGACGGGATCGACATCCTCCTCCGTCGCTAATGCAGCAAAGCGGTTGGTTGTTGGCAACGCTGGACTGGCTTGGCCCATGGACTCACATGGGTGGTTCCGGGTCAGAGCACAGGGCTGGGGATTTGAATGGACATCAGCACCGCCCGAAGAATGGCTCATCAGCATATCAATGGTAGAGCGGAGAGCGTCGCATTCGTTCTTCAGCCCATCCATTGTTTCCCTTTCAGAAATCTGGTCAGAAAGTGTCGAAATTTGGTCTGAAAATTTGCTATCAAGTAACTTAATATCAATTTGAACCTGAGATATAGCCTGAAGGATGACATTTAGGGTGATGGGTTCTGATGGGACGGGTTCGGGGGTCATGGCGTCTGTGGTGATGATACCCGTAATGGTACCCGTTTGCTTCGGCTGTTTGGGTTTGGGCTGGCTAAGGCAAGACTTGGGGAAACTACTACGGTGGCCGAACGTGTAGAGGCACAGTTCCTTGATGTCATCTGCCGCTGTGTTCAGAGACCTACGGGATTTTAGGGTGAAATTACAAGCGGAAAGGGCACTTAGCCTATGCACTGTGGAGTCACTCGTCGTCTCGGCGCCATGTTGCTGGATCCCGTCACAGTACATCTCTTTCGCAGACTCGAATATCACATTCCTAACTGCTAACAGTTCATCAATGGTAAAATCACTACTGAGAAGTGTCTCTACAGGGACAGACGGCGAACTCTTAAGTTTTAGGACGATTTCCTGTATCCTAGGGTCAATTTCTGACAGAAAAATCAGAGAGCCGAAGTCACACACGTCTTGTCCGTTCGATGCCATTATATATCATTCCTGAAACCATCTCAGCTCCCTGGGGAGTATACAGCTCAATTGCTGCCATGACAGCGCATATAGGGCTAATCAACCAACTCTGCCCTCACAGGTACCCATTTAACCCCTGGGTGGAGAAAAGCAATTATGGTTAAGTGTCTTGCTCAAGGACACAAGTGTCACGGCCGGGATTCGAACCCACATTCTGCTGCTAACACCAGAACTTGAGTCCGGTAAGCTAGACCGCTCGGCCACGACACTCCATGTCGATGAAACACGGAATTTTACCATCGTGTATCTCGAACAGACAACGTTTATTACCTGACATAATTATACATGCCACGTGCTTCTAATGTGTTTCCGTGTTCCAACAGAAATAATACTTTCAAAACTCACTGGCATAATATACACGTTGGTCTATATAGGAACTACATCAAATAACTTCTGTGAATAAAGAATAAAGTGATAAGTGACATGTGACATCTTATCATTAAAAAAAAGTTTGGTGACGTCATAAAAGTTCAGATTGCCCCAAGTAGCGGCATTTTAAAAAAGGAATTGTTTTCCAATATTGAACCAAATCAGGTACTAACGTTATTTTTTATGATCACGAGGAAGTTTTATTGTGTCATATTATATGACCTTCAAATCACCTGATCTGACCTTTACATCCGGTCTCAACAGGAAGTTCAAATTCAACACATTGTCACGCAAAATTGACAGGTCTTTTGAATCTGAAATTTATATTGTTATTTCAAAAGATGATACACCTTTGCAAAATATGATATTGACATCATCGATTATAATTTGATTGAACCAGAAAATCATACGAACACCGTGTGTTTGTTCCAACAAACACTTGAGTTCTAGTTATATTTGATACCGTCATTAACATTAAACCAAATATGCTTTCAAAAATGAAACATTTTCTTTCCTTTGCCAATAGTGTACAAGTGCATTGCATTTTCCATCATAAATTCTTTCATACAACATGTGATCCATGTCATCACATTCATAAGCTACCGTAAATCCTGCGCCTCTCAAAGGTAATAATGATTATGGTCCTCCAGCATAATCAACGTATTATAGCTCACGGGTAGATGGCAACTATTCTATCCCGATTGGGAGATTCCTTTATCCTGATTGAAACCCTATTCTCCCAATGAGGATACAATTGCCACAGTCGTGACTTAACCCTTGAGTCACACCTTCTGCTGTTTATAATGTATCCTCACCGTTCATGTGTCAAGTAGTGGCTCTTCTAAAATGAAGCAGAGATGGTCGACGTCGGGCACTTTAGGGGAGGGTAAGGGACAATTGGCCATATTTGGAATCAAGACTATTTGGGTGAATAGCACCGCGGGTGAAGCGGCGGGGGGGGGGGGCAAGGGGCAACTTTCCCCAACTTTAGAAAAGGTCATGATTTTCCCCTCACTTTTAAATAAAATGTATACATATGGCCTTTAGTATTCTTTTTTGTAACCAGTGGAGTTTTCTGAAACTCAAAAATTCTCCCAAAATGGCTTGAAATTTCTCAGAATTTTTGTAATGATAATGTTTGAATTTTTCCCCCAATTAATGTTTTAAACCTAAATTATTGTTTTATTTTCAAAGAGGGAAAAAATGACTTGAACTCATTAGTTGTATGTTGAAGTTTTCTAACTAAAACAAATATCGTGAACGTAATGGAATTAAGAATTCTTGCATTAACTTTGTACATTTTGCACTAGCTTAAAATGTGCGAGACTAGAACAACTGAGTTGCACAACAAGGTAGACTTGTTGGAGTCAAACCTCTAAATAGGCCTACTTGATACAATTATCCTATCTCATTGAAATCAAATTAAACGATTCCTGAATATGAAACAAACATGTGTATCTATGTCAAATAAGCGCTAAATATGATTATACAATACTTTTTAGTTTTACACAAGTCTAAATAATTTGTAAATACTTTCTTATGTTTATATTTATTATATTCGTTTAATAATGATATTTTAGTTTATGATTGCATACCTCTTCGATATAGACACACTTTTGATAACGACAGGTTTAACCTATAAATAAAAACTGAATCAGCAGCCAGTTTAAAGACGGCCTATCCCACTGACATCTGCTCAATCATAATGGATCACAATCTGTAGCGACTAGCCAATTTCGAATCAATCAGCAAATTTATTTGATTTGAGCAATGAATAGTGAATAATGAAGTATTAAACAGTCTAGAAGTTCTTTGCACTAATTACAAATACTGATAATGTGCAGTTTCGCAAATTTATCTTCACATTATTATTCACATAGTTTTTAATTAAACGGAGTATAATACAAAATATAAGAACCCTGCACAAACTGGGGTGTTAAAATGAAATAAAAATGTTCGCTTTTTGCAATAACATACTATACAGCAATTCAGTGCATACAGTTAGCGATTTTCGTTTTGTGACAGTTATATTTTATACACTCATTTACGACGATGTTTTCAATTTGTTTTAAAGATAATATCTCCTGTGTTTGGGCCGATTTGACGGTAAAAATAAATTTAAATGTTGAAATACTGTTTTTCTGGGGTTAAGGAAGTTATAAGCTTTCATTTGAGACATTGAATGAAAAAAAGGATTAGTACTGATCCACTTTATTAATCCTAAGTTTGCACGAGGGCGCGTGCAGTCTTCCAATTGCCTAGCGCGGCTGTCAATCAGAATCAATCGCGTTATAAATATCGCTTTCATACTGTTTCCGACATCAGGATTTTGGTTTTGGTTCATTTAATAACGATATTATATTTCTATTATTATTCATTTTTTAGGTCTCTTGAGCCAAACACGGGCAGTGTATCTTTAATCAAAACATTTCTCATAATTATGGGCGGCCATTGGGGCAAAAAAGACAACTACAAACATACAAATATAAAAACAAATATAAAACAAACATTGGCGAATATTTGAGTAATATAAACCAATTAAAAAAATATAACAGTTGCAAACATTATATTAAAGTAATTATACGAGTTGCGCGCCATATATACACGGTGCGGGATGTAAAGAACATTGCCAGAATTATATCAAACGCCAGAAATGTATCAAATGCCAGAAATATATCAAATGCCAGAAATATATCAATCCCCAGAAATATATCAATCCCACAAATATATCAATCGCCAGAAATATATCAATCCCCAGAAATATATCAGTCCCCAGAAATATATCAAACGCCAGAAATATATCAATCCCCAGAAATATATCAAGCGCAAGCGCCAGTAGAGGGCGCTGTGTAATAATAATAATAATAATGTGTGGACTTATATAGCGCACGTATCCACCAACTGAGTGGTGCTCAAGGCGCATTATATTATTACCCCTGCTCATAAGGCTCATAAGGCTCATAAATCATTCCTGAAACCATCTCAGCTCTCTGGGGAGTATACAGCTCAATTGCTGCCATTACAGCGTATATAGGGCTAATCAACCAACTCTGCCCTCACAGGTACCCATTTAACCCCTGGGTGGAGAGAAGCAATTATGGTTAAGTGTCTTGCTCAAGGACACAAGTGTCACGGCCGGGATTCGAACCCACATTCTGCTGCTCACACCAGAACTTGAGTCCGGTAAGCTAGACCGCTCGGCCACTCGATTTCTACTCGAGATTTCGCTTCGCAGCTGCACTGTGGATATATCGGATCAGTGTTTCGCAACCGGTTACCGGCGCTCTTGCTCCCCGTTGAAGGCATCATACAATGTTGATCATATTTTCAAGTTCAGCACAATAAGACCATTATTCTTAATAATATTATGGTTTTTTCCCGATGCAATTATTAGTCATCCTCATAATAACCATTATTCTTTGATTTGTTTGGGTTTTGATCGGTAGGCCTCGCCATGCTCATTCTCAGGATTAATGGGCTTTGTAAGTTTGTATTACGTGGAGTACATGTAGGCCTAGTACTACTACTACTACAAGTAGGCAAGTAGCCTAGCCCCTTAAATAGTGTCAAAAAACAGAGACATAAAAAATAGAGCAATTAAGGGTCCTTGCTTGCAAGAAGATTGTAGCTGCGATAATTGTAGCTCTTGGTCCTGTCCCATAGACCATCCTGAGCTACGACGACAAAATTGTCAACATGTTTTCAACTAATTAAAATTTGGATATTCACATTAGATCAGTGGCGTAAATCCACATCGAAAACTGGGGGGGATGATGCAGAAATGTTCATGTGACCATTGGTGCACGTATTACGCGCGCGAGAATTCCACCAATAGAGAGTGTTTTGTATCGTTATCGTTTATCGCTGTCGGCCCTTAATGCAAAGGGTGTATTAAAATGATTCGAGTTTTAATATTGGTTGTATTATTATTGTTTAAAGTTAGGACAATTAATTTGCAAATTTTGTTGCTTCTATTTTTTTCAAATCATGGAAAATTCTGGGGGGATGATTATATGGACCATCCCTCCGGGCCAAAAAGTGGGGGATATATACCCCCATCCCCCCCGGGATTTACGCCCGTGCATTAGATTTGGTGTGAATTGAAATTGAAAGATGAAAGACACCAATTGTAATATTAACGACTGTGCAATTTGGTACATTTATGTTAATTTGGGGGCATCATTTTGAATTGGCTTATGCGATGTCTAAAAGTAGAGTAGGTAATGATTTATATGATTTCATCACATACTTGCTTTGGCATATCATCTCATTTATGATAATTTATTCACCGCCTCCCCTCCTAAAAAGGGCTCTGTGCCGATTAATAACATTAGTGTGCGAAGACCCTGCAGTCATGGCAGTAGGCCTACATGTACTACTATACTACTAGGCCTAGTAGTAGTAGTAGGCCTAGTAGTACTACTACTAGTAGTACTACATGTACTAGGCCTAGTTGTAGTAACGTTAGTACTGACGGTAGGCCTAGATCTTGGAGCCTCAGGCACAGCTTGCTGTTGTTGAAGGACACTTTCGAGGAGTAGGTTTGCCCTTCGGAGGAGGCTTGTCGCCTCATCCAATCCGCAAGGGGGTACGTGGCGTTGCTGCGAGATTACTTTTAGATCTTACGTAGGCCTACGTTCAGACGACAGAAGATATAGATCTAGACTGCTGACTGGTGTAGTCTAGTCTGATCTTTCGCACTTTTGCATGCACATGTGCAAAAGAAGCGCGAAAGACTACACAGCGCCCTCTACTGGCGCTGGCGCTTGATGTATTTGTGGGATTGATATATTTCTGCTGGCGTTTGATATATTTCTGGGGAATGATATATTTCTGTCGTTTGATATATTTTTGGCATTTGATATATTTCTGGGGATTGATATATTTCTGGGGATTGATATATTTCTGACGATTGATATATTTCTGGCGTTTGATATATTTCTGGGGATTGATATATTTCTGACGATTGATATATTTCTGGCGTTTGATATATTTCTGGCATTTGATATATTTCTGGGGATTGATATATTTCTGGGGATTGATATATTTCTGGCAATCGTCTTTACATCCCTTTATATTGTTGTATTTTACTCAAATATTTGCCAATGTTTGTTTTATATTTGTTTTTATATTGTTATTTTTTATTTTTGTAGTTGTCTTTTTTGCCCCAATGGCCGCCCATACATATTGACATTTCAATTAAAACTAAGAATTTGAAAGAGTTAAAACGCCAATTTTTCTGTTGGTTGGTTGTTTATTTTTAGGGGCAACCTTATTTACATCCAAGCAGCTCAAAACGTAAAGCGATGAAATCGTTCCACTCAAGTGGTACGATGCGAACCTTGACAGCCAAGACGGGTTCAGCGAAGAGGCTCTCCACAATGTCTTGAGCATTGACGTTGCCATCACATACCTATGGAGAAAGAAATTAAAAGAAAACTAATACGTGTATGATCAAATCAATTTAAATCCAAATCATTTCAAATCACGTCCAGTAATCAAGGCTGATTGATGATGTCTCGAAACAAATTATATAATTACATATTTAAAAAAAAACAAGAAACGTTAGCCACAATTACATGAAAACGCGGGTTGGGTGGGGTGATGGAGGTTCGGTACCTTCTACAACAACAAACTCGTTTGACGCTTTGAAAATTCCGGCTACGCCACTAGTAAAAAGAAGAAGGGTTAGTATTCCTTACCTGTGTTCCACCAAGTTGGTTCTGTACATCACAACAAGGGATGTTTGTGAGGGTTGCTCGTACTGGACTTTGTACTTGGTCACCCATTGGTTGGTATGATCTTGACGTCCTTGCATGAGTACGCCATAGACATAGGTGAGTTTGCCTAAATCCACCTGTATCCATTGGATGGTATCTGCTACACTGGGCTGCCATGCTCCTATGGTAATATCATCCGGGGGGATTTTGTTGAGACGGCCACCTGCTGGTGTGCTTACATCTGGGTATTCTGTCTGGGGTATCCAGTTACTTGATGCAGTGATGTTGGCATCAGGGATGGAACCATCTTCAAGGCCAAGTCTCACTGGACTGACACATGGAGCTATGATTAGAAAAAAGTGGTGGAAAATGTATAGTATATGGAACTTTGTTTATTCCGAGGGATAGGCTACTCTTTCATTGATCACCGATAACAAAAGAAAACAACATTAAAGTAAACACAAAATCAGTATAGGAAATCCATAAATAACTATTGATAATTACTCATTGGGCACACAGTACAAAAAATGTCCCATTTATGGTAGAATTTAGAAACATTTGAGGTATATAAATATACTCCGTCAAGAAGTACTCATAAGATCTTCTTTAGAAGTAGTATACTAATTTTTTAATATATTAAACAATATGGTATCGGGTTTTACTAAAACAATAAGTGCCACAACTGACTCACCGATAGTGGTCCTGGCCTTTGGAGTAGTGGTTTCTTCAAGCTGTGTTACGTCGTTGTTCTGTTGGATATTATTAGAGATGAAAATTGTCAATGTAAACCATTATTCACACTTAAAAGAGTGTGCGTAACCTTTATCTGAAAAAACATAATTTATTATTGAACACAGTGAACTCAAAGAGTCGTACAATTTTTGCGCATTATTTTATTATTTTTATATGTTTCCTTTAGCCGTTGAACACAGTTAACTCAAGACTTTGGGCATTATTTTCTTCTTTTTATATGGTTCCTTTCATAGTTAGTCGTTGCACTCATTGGCGATTTTATATCATTTATATTATGGGCGGCAATTCCGGGGGGCGGGAGCAGGGGGACATGTCCCCCAATATTTATGGTGGAGGAGACGCTAATGTCAATGTCCTCCCTCCCACAATATTTTTGCATTGTGCATTTGGATTTGTGCACAATTTGCTACTGCAAAGCGTTAAATATATGATTAAAATGCACCAGAATGCTTTTGAGAGTACCCATAATCTAAGATGTTCTCCCGGTGAATATTTACATACAGCAATGTTTTTATATGGTGTTTGGGTACAACACAAACACCTCTTGTTTTTGTTCGAGTTTTCATTATTATTTTTCCTCCCTTACGTTCTCGGGGAATTTACTCATTGAACGGATTAATGTATCAACTTGAAAATTGGCACAAACATTGGTCTTAATATGTAGATGGAATCTAAAACCTTAAAAATCATAAAACCATCATCAGTTCCGGCTCTATGGGCTAAAACAATGGAAAATTTAAAAAGCCCTATAACTCCCTAACGAAATGATGTTCAGACTTATAACTTGGTACAAACATTTTTATGATATGTAGATGTACCCAAAATTCATAAAAAATCAATCCGTTCAGGTTTAATGGGCTAAAACAATGGTAATGTAAAAACCATAACATCCAAATGGAATGACGTAGAGACTTGTAATTTTGCACAAACATTTGTCCCGATATGTAAATATATGTAAAATTATAAAATCCGTACAAACTTAATCAGTTCCGCTCTCATGGGCAAAAACAAAAAGCTCAAAAGCTCTATGACTCCCTAACGAAATGATGTGCAGACTTGTAACTTGCTATAAACATTTATTCATATGCAGATGTAACCAAAATTCATACAATCCATCCGTTTCGGTTCAATGGGCTAAAACAATGGAAATGTAAAAACCATAATAACATCCAAATGGAATGGCGTAGAGACTTGCAATTTTGCACAAATATTTGTCTTGATATGTAGAAATATATAAAATTATAAAATCCATACAAACTTAACCAATTTCGCTATTATGGGATAAAACTTGTAACTTGATAAGACTTGTAACTTGGTAAAAACATTAATTACGATATGTATATGTACCTTAAATTGAAATAAAACCCATCGGTTCCGGTTTAATGGGCTAAAACAATGGCAAAATTCAAAGCCCAATAACTCCCAAACGAATGGATTTACAGACTTGCACTATGGAGCAAAAACATGATGATGTATCTTAAGTCATAAAAAAATCATTGAAGTGTGACCGGTTCCGTTATCATGGGCTAAAACAATGGAAAAAATTAAAAAGCCCTATAACTCCCGAACAAAATGATTTAGAGACTTGTACTTTTGCATAAATATTTGTCCCGATTTGTAGATAATTATATCTAAAAAAAATCATAAAATCTATACAAACATCATCGGTTCCGTTATTATGGACAAAAACAATGAAAATGAAACAGCCCTACTCCCCAACGAAATGAGTTTCAGACTTGTAACTTGGTAGAAAAGTTTATTATGATAGGTAGATGCACCTAAAATTCATAAAAAAGTCCGTCCGTTTCTTTCTAATGGGCTAAAACAATGGAAACGTAAAAGCACTATAACTCATTGACGTTCAGAGTTGTAACTTGGCACAATAATCGACTGGATTTATAAGTTTTAAGTAAGGAACCTTTGTGGTCCAGTGGCTAATGTGTCTGATAGATAATTAAAATGTGATGAGATCGCGGCATGTAATACCTTTCGAAAAGCTATATTTATTACACTTACTGACGTACAGACATGACACAATAATCGACTGAATTTACTGTTACACGTTATGGAAGCTCAGTGCTTTAGCGGTGAAATCTTCAGACAGTTAAAAGTAATGTCCTTAATTCGAGATCTGCCATGAACATGACCGTAGCAATTTTGTTGCTCTTCTTGTAATATTGCACAATTATCGACTGGATTTACTAAGGCACATAATGGAAGCTCCATGGTCCAGTGGTGAATTCCTCTCACTACTAATCCGAAGGTTCTGAGTTCGAGATACGGCATGAATATGATAGCATTAATTTGATTAATTTGTTTTATTTCCTTCTTTATCCCTTCCGTGGATAATGAAATCAGTTCCACAAAAATGCCTGAAAATTTTACACCAAGAACTTTAAAATGTTTTACTTTCCGACTTTGTACCAAAACCAAACCCAAACACCTTACGTTTGTAACCCAACAAACGTACTCCTCGTTACATTTGTTTTAGCTTCATCATACTTGACAGCGATTGCCCGAGATCGACCCAGCAACTATTTCCCTTCTGTTCTGAGAAAGAATTTTATTCTATTAACCCATCATTTGTGACCCTAATAAGCATAAGCGGCGATCTGGGGTGGGGGTACATGTCCCTCACAATTTGTGACGGGGACGGTTATGGCAATGTCCCCCAGTAATTATCATCCCTAAAAGAAATAGATATTCCGAGCGCACTTAATTATTACATGATTATATTTTTATTTTGATGACAGATACCCCAATTAGCCTTTAAGTTCTATTTTTTCTTTTAAAAGTCTGCTTGTGCCCATATACCTTCAATCGCCGACGTGTCCCTCCAATAATTACAAGAAATCACCGCCGCTAAAGGAAATGTACATCAGTGCTAATGTTGGCAAAAATGATCAGTTTATGTGGTCACTTTATGAATACATTTGGTATATCGTTGTCAAAATTACCTGGCAATGTGTTGTCTTAGCAGTTGACATTTCAGCTGATGGTATGTCATAGTAAGAAAAATTTTCACTTTGGTGAAAACAATCGCCGACTTGGTCTTTTGTGGCGTTGTTCATCTGACAGACTTTATTGACGCGATCGTAGTTGAAAGAGAAACATCGTTTATGGCTGATGCAGCCAGCTGAACACCTGATGGCAGAGATACCCGATACATTCATGAAGGACTGGCCTCGCAGGGCGTGGTTCTCTATCGGCTGGTACAATGCCGCGCGGTTAAGATTGCTACCACATGAAGATGCTGAAACTTCTTGAGACATCTCAAGCAGATGAAGAATCATACCAAGTATGATAACTACCATGTTTTTATCTTGAGTGATCGCAGATACAGCCATGTAGTAGTCAATTCGTTACCGTGGAGCTAGCATCCGAGACAGCTTCCATAGCAGTTTCCATGGTTACGTCAGCTTTATCAGTCGTGTACATTATATACCGGATCGTAGCGAGCGATAAATCTGATAGGTCAGTGTCATAACCGCATATTATTCCATAATCTCATAAATGAGTGTCTCGTTTATATCACGCGGGGGTGTGAAACACCGGCGATAAGGGAAAAAAGTCTCCGGTTAAACGACTTTTTTTTCACACAGGGGTATGAACATATGCCCGATTTGTGAGGCCTATCTTAGCCACCATACTTTGGCAAATTTATTCCATGCGTATACAATGTATCACCTATTTCCCTGATATACATGAATGGGGGGGGGGGAGGAGGATTAAAACACGTGTTCTGTAATTCTAACAACATTTGGCAATGTATAAATAAACAAAGACAATCTAAGTAAAGAGGGTGAAGGGTGAAGTGAAGGGTTTTGTCTTGATATTGTTTTCATTTTGTTGTTCATCGTAATAATAATAAGAGTCTTTATTCTATTGTAGGCCTATACATAATTATTAGATTTTTTCATGTAAAAATAATCATCCATACCATGGATGCACTCTCTATTATACAAATGTTCATCTAAATAACAACATATGAAACTGAAGGTTTTATTCCATCTTCTTCCAATGAAAGGAGAAATTAATATCCATTTTCTAATATCTGTAATATAATTAATTAATGGGATAATTATTTGGGCCATTTGCCATTACCGTCCCCATGCAACCACCCCCCCCCCCACCCACCCCACTGTCATAAATATTGGATGGGACCCCATGGGTACAGTGTCTAACCGGGTTGTCATCAAAATGTGATTTAAATGATAGACACGCCTACACTTTTGTACCTATTTGTTAATGTCGTTGGCAAAGGGGATATGTAATTGAGGTAGGGACACCATTGGTGGACAATCGGCAATACGTTTGTTTAATGTCGTGGGTTCGAATTCCGCCCGAGTCGCCTGTGAAGTTTTTCACAGACACTCGGAAAGCACTGAGTATGCAGTGGTATACACACATCGGTGTAGGGCAAAATTAAATCAATATTGGATCTTGTTGATTAAGCAACAGGCCTAGTGCTGGTAAACTTTTGCTCTCCAATATAAACCCCACTGGTGTAGATTTAACACCCAAGTTTTTGTTGGGTAAACGGTGAATCCTCAGTTGTGTACAATTTACATGATGGGATATAGAATTCTTAGTTTCTTACATTAACATATCTCAATCAATCATAATTATTTTGTTTATGAAGAGTGTTTACAGGGTGCAGAAGTTCTGTGCAGCAATTCCGAATATTGCAAATGTGTAGTAACTAGCGCAGATTTATACACATAATTGTTAACATAGCTTTTAATAGAAATGAGTATAATACCAAATATTGGTATATCCTGGTGGTGTTAAAACAACACCTATGGTGTCAACTTTAATCTGCCATTCCGTCATGTCGAGTTGGTCAATATGAACACCACTGGTGCAGTATTGAACAGCTCAGTGTTTGCAGTGTACTATTATAATATAAAATGTTTACTGTCTATAGCTTAAATTATCAAGGCAAATTAGTCAATTTGTTTTATGTTCACTCGATGTATAAAGCGTTCCTATTTTTGGACAGATCATATACAAAGAATGTAAAATAAATACTAATGTTCGTTTTGTTTCCATGGAAACCTATTCATGGAAACACCTAATTCAATGCATAAAACCATTAAAAAAATTATCCAGTGGAGTAAGTTAATCTTCATTTATTGCATCTTTATTATTACAAAAACACAATTACAAAATATCACAAATTAAAGAAAAATACCACATTGTTGACAGGACAAAAGCACATCAACTAGCAAATTAAATCAACAAAAGGTGACAATAAACAAATGGTATTCATAAATAAAGCCTTTAAGGAAATTCAACCAAAAACGTAATTGTAAACAAAAACAACCGCAAATTTCAAATACAATTCGCCAAATGGAAACCCATGAAGCAAAATAAAATCACAAATCACACAACAGATGCAATTAAGTAAACGAAAAAAGGTTATTGTACACAAATACGACATTTCAAATAAACAAAAACAAATGTAAACGAGAAGTACGTTTGTTGGGTTACAAACGTAAGGTGTTTGGGTTTGGTTTTTGGTAAAAAGTTGGAAAGTAAAACAAGCGTTTATGTAAACATTTCAGGAAGTTTTTTGGAACTGTATGATTACTTGTCCACGGATGATATCCGTGAACGGATAAAGAAGAAAACAAAGAAAAGTAATAAAATTGGTACAGTCATGTCGATGGTGGAATTCGAGCTCAGGAACTCCAGATTATCAGCCAGATGATTTCATCACTGTACCATCGAGCTTCCTTAACCCGTGGTACTAAATCCAGTCAATTATTGTGCAACGTTACTAGTGTGTACTTCATAGCATTTAGTAAGTTTTTAGTTAGTTTAATAATAACAGCTTTTAGTAAGTTTTTCGGAACTTATTACTTGCAGCGGATGAGAGGTGTGAACGGATAAAAAAAATAAAAATAAAGAAGCGTAATAAAATTATTGCGGTTATGTTCACGGCGGATATTGAACTCAAGGCATTCTGATAAACAGTCGTGCCGCAAAAGATCGATATATTTATATATCGATAATGTGATAATTTTAGGACGTCTGGAAGCAGTTTAATTAGTAATTTTGGTCAAAGAAAGCACTGAGTAGTTTAGTGGCATATTATATATGAACAAGTGACAGTGCGGTATGTGTGCTTGTTTAATAGAGCATGCTGTGGTAAGGAGGGGTACCGCCTTACAGAAATGGCTGGAACTGAAAAGGGTTAATAAATAGCTGATTTAGCTACTGTATTCTTCTGTGATAATTATGTGCATTGTTCTGTGATAATTATTATTCATTATTTTTACATACTTGACTCATTGAAGTTCAGACAAATATTGTTTGCGTTAACCCCCCCAAAAAAAAAAAATCTTTAGGAAATGTTTTCATAGTGGCACAATGCGACTATTATCTCTTTCTTGAGTTTTGTAGGTTCTTAAAAGAACCATTTGGTTTCCAACCAAGGTGTTCTTTTAAGAACCTACACAACTTGTGAAAGATATTACAGTCACATGGTGCCACCGCAAACTTTATCGTATCTCATTCCACTATGCATAGCCTGAAGTCTTATTTATCACTAAATTACTAAGTTAGGTTATTCCTAGCAAAAGAGTGCCAAAAAAGGCTTGGTGACTTAGTCAAAATTATGTCTAAATTGTAATACTTTGTGTTTTGTGCTAAGAAATAAACACTGCATGAATAAAACGCAAATCACACCACAGTTTTTGGTGCACATTAAAGAAATTTTATTTGTTTTGACTTCTGTTTTACATTTCCACATTTGTGACCTACTCTTACAAAACCATAAACAAGTCATATTTTGTTGAAATAGAGTTTTTGGTATAGATGGAAAGAGGACAACGTTTTAGCTTTAATTTGGCACCAGAATTATTGTTATATGTTAATTTTAGTACGGGTGGTTTCGTTCAGCTAAAGGAAAACACATTTTAAAATTGATCATTTTTTGTTGTTTTCATGGTTTATCAGAGGAATTGCAGGATTTTACCAAGTGACCGATTTTTGCTCTGGCAAAAAAATAAATAAATAACGGGGTGAAAGATAAGAGATTAATGTCACCAAATCCACCCAAAACTGCAAATACAAAATTCACTAAATTTTCACCCCCATTTTATTTTATCCGGTCATAGCACAAAATCAGCGTGTGTGACTTGTTTCTGGTTTCGTTGGAACAGGTCACATTTATTATTTGCATTTTTTTCGTTTGTTGAAATGAAATACCTAGCAGCAGGTCCAAACAAAGGAAAAACTGTTAGTTACCAGTACACCATAATTGCCAATCTCTGATCCAGAAACTAGGTAATGAGTCATTTTTTTAAAATATTTAATATCAAGGAGCATTACCGTCAAGTTTTTGTTACACTGGGCCCAACACCAATTTTCAAAAAAAAAGTGTATTTTAACAATATACCCAATCAGAAAAGAAAGTCCCCCCTTATACTTTTTGTTCTAAATCACAAACTACTGAGCACTTTTCGGTCAAATAACCACTAATCAATAGAGAAACCCTCTAGGAATCCAGCCATACTCTTTATTTTGCTAAAAACAATTTTATGGATGAAATTAAGCAATTTATGTCAAAGTGCTGAAAAAAGTTGCAATTTTGTGTAATCCCATGAGAAAGTGCACCAATATATTATTAAACATTACATTTAAACAATTCTTTTGTTCACTAAACTTTGAACATGACAATTATGCACACCAAACGGGGAGAAAAGATTAATGGTTATTTGACTGAAAAGTGCTCAGTAGTTTTTGAATCAGACCAAAAAGTATTTGGGGGGGCTTTGTTTTTTGGTTGGGTGTATATTTACTCATCACGCACAGTTTAGTATACACCATTTGCAAACATCAAAAAACAAAACTAGTGAATTATTATGAAATACCTTACTTGACTGTAAGTGAATAACAGTCTCAAGCATCTTGTGAAATAACGGCACATGCTGTGCTGTGGTCCTCAAGAAAATTGGAATTTTGTATCAATTTCTGGCAATCATTGGAAAAACCCAACATTTTCAAACACTGACCACAAGACTACCAGAACAGCATTTTTTTTTTTTTGGGGGGGGGATTTTCAAGAATCTATGAACACAAAACTTTAAAACAGGTCACCGTCACAATATTTACTATAAAATATGAATCCCCTAACCCATCCATGTTCGAAAATTACAGCAAAAGCAAATGGTGTATATTACCTTTTAAACCGCAAAGTGACAACACATTTGGACATGTTGCACATACATAAACACTGTAAGTAGGTGTTCAATTCATGTGAGAGTAGCCCGTTCCAGTTGTTCGTGTGCCCCGTGTAGCTCCCATGCATTCTGTGAAAACATAATTAGAGACAGTCCCTATTATAAATATGACCGATTTGGATTATTTTTTGACACTTGGTAGTCAGGGAATGGAAGGGAAGTGGGGTGGATCAAGGAGTAGGTGGGGTGGAGGAGTGGGTAAGGGGGGATGGAGGATTCGGTGGGGAGGGGGGGGGGTTGTATACGCATTCAAATAGTGGATGTTGAACAAGAGGACGATAGGGTCCACTATTGACAAACGTCCACTATTGAGATTAGTGTACAAAACATATGGAGGTCTTCCCAAAAAGTTTAAGTACAAACAAAAGAGGGACAATAGAGGGTCTATGACTGCAGGTATTTACAAAGCTGAGTGAGTGGGTGGGTAAAACAATAATACATTTCTTTGGCCGTGCACGGACAAGGGAGAATATACAATGAACATGAATTGCAATCACGTGACAGTGCACAAATTATGTATAAGCCATGTTTTGCACAATAGAAAACTTCCTTATACTAATTCCAGCTTAGGAACACTCAACTATAAATATATGGGACAGAAACTTGTGCAAACTGTATGGAACAACCACATTTGGAAACTATTTTTCTGCCACTTTTCTCGTCATATCTAACCTATATTACCATCAATCATTGTAAATGCGAGTATAAAACGTGATTTCAGCAGAGATAAATTCAATATGGTGTGTACATTTGACAATGATTTCTGCGACCCCTCGTAGACTTTGCACACAGTTCAAGAGTGGCGGCACACTGCCGATTTTGTATCAACATTTATGTTACAGTTTTTAAACGCAACAGCATTAAACTTACAGTTGGTGAAACTCTATATCGTGCTTCGGAGTCCATGTGCTTAGAAAAGCAAAACCACTCAATATAGATGTAAACTATATGCATAATTAGTACCATCTTATGAACCAGCGTCACTACAGACGTCTCGTGCGCCGTCTGGTTTGTTTACATGTGAAGCGCCCTCTTTCGTTATCAACGGATGCATGAACACTTTTTATAAGGTGCGCATTGTCACCGGATACCGCTTGGCGTGTTTATTTCATTGGACACTGAAGGTTTCACTGAACTGGCGAAGAGTCCACATAAAAGTTTTTCCAAGTCCAAAATAGATTATGTTTAAAGTACAAATATCACATTTTTACATTACGAACCTAAATTATGCAATGATAATTATACAATAATTATGCATTATAACGTACCTGTATCACTTCTTCGTCCACTTTCTGGCCCCTATTTTATAATGAATCGAGCAAGGTCAGTACGCCCTTCCGACTTCTGTAGATAAGCAAAGGAAATAATAATATAAAATGATAATAATAATATAAAATAATAATATAATATAAAATAATAATATAATATAAAATAATAATAATAATAATAATTTGTAGCGCGCACATATCCACCCTACTGGGCGCTCAAGGCGCGGAAACAATGAAAAAACATGAATACAAACAATATACAATGATATCATAGGGAGAAAATTATGTACATCAGTTGCAAACGCGTCCTGAATCCCTTCTGTACCACAACTTTTGCCACATCGTACGAAATAGGTCTCGGTAGACATCTAAGAGGGAGGCGGCATGCAGTGCAACATGTCCAAATGCGTTGTGACTACAGTCTGCTACGACTGCTCTATTTATGTGTAAAATTAGCCGATCATTGGGTTAAATTAACTTTATTGTCCTAAGGGGAGACATCCAATTCTAACCTGCGGTTAAGCCTTGCGAGCACTCGCGGTAACTCAAGTTACACGTCTGCTGGAAAGTAAGGAGCTCATTATCTACGGGTCACTGCACATTGTGGGGTTTCGTCATGAGCATATTCATAGCCCTAGCTAGAGCCTGCAAATCCTGCCGGCAGGACAAAGGACCAATTTATTGGGCTGTAATCCCCTACTTATCTGCAGTAAGTTGACAAAAGGTTGACTAGGGCCTTTGTGTTTGGATTTTGGGGAGAGGTGTGGCTTTTGATACAAGTGTGAAAACGGACATGACCGCTCTAAAAATATACATGTATATTTTGTACAATGTACATGTACTGATAAGTATAACCGTTCAGTATGTCATTGAAAACAATTATCTAATTATTGATAGTTTCTTTTTTTCAGATTAGATTTTTCATGTCACCACCCCTGGAGTCTCTTTAATAATTTCGACAATTTACGCAATTATATTTGGAAAGCAGCTTCTGGAAAATGTCTGTTTCATCGGAACGTTGCTATTTCACTTGAGGAAAAGATAACGAGTAAAATAATCATGATCAGCATGGTTTCATAGTAAATTATTTTTTTTAGATAAAGTGATGACAAATGCTGTAAAATTTCTCAAAATAGTTTTGAAAAAAAAGCATAGTTTTACAGTAAATATGTACCGAAATGATATGTACCGAAATGAGGTCCCGCCAGAAATTTCTGGCACATCTTTATTGCTAATCAACTGTATTCAAATTCCCCTGAAGACGATCA